>VXBC01011284.1:745400-863979 GCA_013399945.1 Ploceus nigricollis
GAGCGCCCCCTGCACCGCCCCGCCGGGTCCCACCCCCGCCCGCACGGAGCCCCCGCGGGCCGCCCCTCCCGCGCCGCGGCCCCTCCACGCCAGGAGGGCTCGGGCTCCGCGCAGCCCGCGGGTGGCCCCTTCCTTTCCCGTCCCTGCCCCCTCGGAGGGTTCATCGCCCGCCTGTCCCCCGGGGAGCGGGGCTGCCGCGGGCGGGACGGCAGGCCCGCTCCGTGAGGGGAAGGGCGGCCAGAGCCGGCTCGCCCGCCCGGTGGCTGCGCTGGGAGTACCGGAGCGGCTGGGCAGAGGGAGACAACTCCTGCTGCGTGCCCTGACCTCGGGGACGGGCTCTCGGTGCCCTCACGGATGCCTCGGCTGCCACCTCTGTGAGCTGGCTTCAGGCTCGGGGTCAGGGCAGCGGCCCGCCCAGAGGCCAAGGTGTTTCGACAGCGCTGCTGTAGTGCTGCTTCCAGAAATGTTCCCATCAGTCCCTCAGTGATCTATCGACTCCACCAAGCACGAGCTGTGGTTCTGCAAAACTCCTGAGGTGGCAAAACGTGGCGTTCCTAAAAAGTGGCATTCTCAAAAAGTGGCGTTTCCCGAAAAGCAGCAGTCCTGCCCTGAGATTCCCCGCGGCCCCCTGGGTCCTTTGGAAGCGCTGGCAGGGCGGGCTGGGATGGTGACATGCCAAGCATCAGCTGTCAGTGTCTTTGCTGAGCCCCTTTCACATGGGGCTGCTTCCTCTGCGGCAGCCAGAGGGGATGGGGGCCGTGAGCAGCTGAGGAAGGATGGCGCAAGGGGCGATGAGTGGAGGCAAAAAAGTTGGTACAGCCACACACGGCTTGCAGTGCAGGCATTCTTTCACTGTGCTTTCCCACTTTCTCAGTGGTGACTAAGCCAGGCAAACATCTCCCATCAGTGAACAGCAAACTTCATCCCCAGGCAAGGCGCAGGGCAGACAGGAGGGATGTGGGCTGCACAGGGCTGTACCTGAGAGAGTGGTGAGTGGGGCTACAGAGAGAGCATGGAGACAGTCTGAGCAGAGTTAATCTATGGCTGAGTACAAGGGGGAAAAAAATAAAATTATTGCTTAAAAGCAAACCAATGTAAGTGGCTTAAAGCAGGATAGCCACCTACATGGCAGGAGGCAACATAACCATGTCCTGTGCATTAAAGCTTTAGGAATCTGGACGCACAAGCCACAGAGGGTTTTCCCCCCACCGATGCCCGTTTTAACAGTCAAATCACGCTAACAGAGTCACCTCCTGTATTTAAGAGCTTTGTGTAATCCATTTACCCTACCCAGCCCCCCCATGCCCACCTAGGTAATTTAACCCTTGCTGGCACCTCCACCAACCACTTTAATTTGCAGACAGACTTCCAGTGGCTTTTTTCTTCACCACACAAGTTCCTGAACAATACAGCAAGACGCAGACATACTCCAAGGGCAGAGTTAAGGTTGCACAATTATCACATGTAGGAAGTGTCATTTTCCCATTGCATCTGCTGTTTTCCAAACATTTTTGCTCTTTTAGATTAAAGCTGTAACGTTTGCTTTGGGAATCTGTGTGGGAACAGGAACTCGGCAGTGCTTGTGGGGTCTGGTAGGCAGAGACCTGGTGTGCAATCACTTCCAGACCTTCGTGACAATGGAGAGTGTGGGGACAAGAACAGCACCATTCTTGGGGACAAGGCCAGTGGAGAACGTGAGAAGCACAGAAAGGCAGAAAGCACTGAAATTTTGATTTAGGCATGGTCCAACCCATTTTCTGCCAGAGGTGTTTCCCTTAGCTCCGGTGTTGTGTTAAGCAGAGTGACAGCCACCACAGGCATAAAGTAAGTTTTTGTGGAAACAGCAGGGAGCTGTGGCCCATTTTTAGAAAGCAGTTTATCTCCTCAAAAAAGTTTCAGGGTTGCTGTTTTCATAGCAAAGTTGTTTTCTTTCCAAAAACCTGCTACATCGTTCGTTATCAATTCCCCTGGAAACCTTCCTTCCTTGACAAATAACTCTTTCAACATCATGTGTTAAAAACTTGGCAAGCCAAGCACAGCATGACTTCATTCAATCCCGTACATCCATCAGGAGGTGATCATTCCCAGTTTGTTAAACACCCTTCAAGCCACAGTTTGGGGTCTCTTCCTTCACGGAGGGTTCCAGAGGAGTGCCATGGCCACTGGTGGGCTGGTCCAGCCAAAGCTTTTGGGATGCTGTGTCCTGCAAGCAGCACTTCCCTGCTGACCTCTCCAGACACCAACACACCAAGACAGGAACCACTGGCAGAAGTCAGGGCTGAAAATACAGTCAAACTAAAGGGCAAGTGCCTTGGTAGGGGTATTTCTTTCACACTCTGGTATTAGCACAGTGAGTTATCCTGCTAGCCTCAAAATCACTGAGGTGGTACAGGTAGTGCACCCCTCTGAGCATTTGAGGATTTTTTTATGGAGTTTGGGCTCTCATGTCCTGGCAAGGCAGCCTTGGGCAAGTTATTTAACACTTCTCCTTAACTCCAGTAGTCTGGATTTCAAAACTGTAAGGAATGGAATTTCTAGGCTCCTACATGGCACAAGTTTTCAAACTCATTCCAGCTAAATGGTTTGAGCTTCACGGTGATGTTCACCAGGTCCTAAATCTGCCTGAAGGAATTCTCACCCTTGCCTCCAGAAGATGCCACTTTCTCATCGATGCCAAATGTGTGTTGTTTGAGAGTACTCGCATCTGCGAGAGGGTCCTGTTAACCCACTTCTTCCCACCCTTCCCTCACCACGGGGATTTTTAATGACAAAATCCTTGTAAAGAGACACTGGCTGCAGGTGTTTCCAGGGCATAAGAGGCAAGGCAGTGGGGAAGGCAGGTTCACAACACAGGCCACAAACCTCTTGGGCCAACCTGGCAGCCACAGCCTATGCTGGGAAGTCCAGAGCAAACTACTTCAGTACATCCTTTATATCTGTACAGAGATGTTGAGAGGAAACAGATGGAGCTTCATTCCCCTCCGCTGCTCAGCATCCCCCTCACCCCAGTGGTATCACAACTACTCCTGCTTCCCTGCTTCTGCCCTGAAAACAGGCAACAGTCCAAACCCACAGTGTGGCAGTCCATACCCCTCCCCAGAGCAACTGGCCAGAGATGCTCCGAGATGCACTCCCGAGATAAACAACCTGTTAGCAGCTTCTTCAGCACAGTGAGACCTCCAAAACCTGGGGTGCCAAGAGCGCAGGGGTAATTCCCTGCACCTGCACCATTGGTATAAAGGGATTTTAAAATAAATGGGGACGCTGCACCCAGCCAAAGTCACTATTTTTGCATAGGGTTCAATGCCAAATATAAATATTAACTTGAGCTTCTCAGCCCCCTTGGTCACTGTGGTAAATACACATTTTTGTAATTTTGCATCAGGCATGCGTAATTTCTCAGAAGTGGCTGCTGCCCTGAACAGCCCAAAGTCTAACCACTAGTAAGTGACTTTTCTGTGGATTTAATAAGGAATTTGTTATATAGCAGTTGGAATCAGGCTCAGGACACAGATCTCTCTATTAGTTTACCCAGACCTAAAAGGATCAGAAGTGATGCTGCCGCTCGCCGGGGCAGGGAAGTTGCGTATCACCACACAATTAGCACCTTTTAGCAGAAGTGGGTAGAAAGGGAAATTAGCAATTGAGGGTAGAAATGGTGAACCAGCTACACAAGAGCGCCTTAACAGCCAGCATTCATTTTGCTGTGTCCTCCTGAAGAAGGTTAAATGTGTTTAGCCTCCACAGGTTTCCAGCATGAGGAGAAACCGTCCAGGGGTGGAAGAAAAAGAGGCTGTGTGAAAGCCGGCAGGCTTCACACAAAGCAGCATAATGTTTGCCAAACATAAGAGCATCCTTGGCAAGGCAGGCAGGAGCCTGTGCTCAGAAGCCTGGAAGTCTTCACCACAAAATAAAATACCAAACCAGAAAACATGCATTGCCCAGAGGCAATGGTGGCCAACATACTGCACCCTCTCTTGCTTTCAAAGCACAGCCTTAACTGCCATGGGGTTCGGGTGCCAATGCCAGAGAGAAGTCAGGAGGAAACTACTCTTGGAAATCTCACTTAGCACTTGACAACATCTTTGAATATATGGCCCAGACTGAGTTCATAAGCTTTTTGGGAAAAGCGTTGTACTAGGGATTGTGTAAACACAGAGCTGACTGATGGATGGCCCTGGTGCAACACAGAGATGTATGCACGCTCCAGCAAAATTTACTGAATTAACAATCATTTTGGCTTAATACAGGGACACTCAGAGACTCCACTGATAATTGGGCGGGTGGGGAAACAATAAGAAGTTACCACACAGTGTTCCATTTTCCAGACTTCAGGAATGAGTTGGATGCAAGGTCAGATGGGCTATTTTTAGTTGTGCTGGGAGCACAAGCATAGCAAAGTGGGCAAGGGATGAAGCAAGAAGGAGCTGGAGAGATAATTGGTAGAGGTCCTCAAAAAACTGCCTGGGGATGAACATTACTTGATATTTCCTTTAGTGACTCCATTAGGAAAAGGAGGGATTGTGCTTATAACCTAAAGATGAGAATGTCACACTGGAAAAAGAGAGCAGCTTTGAGAGAGCAAAATGGAAATGGGGTGAAATATGCTGCTACTGACTTTGACAGCTGGCTGCTTGTAATCAGCCTTTCTCACCTGGAGCAGAAGCTCGTTGGTGTGGCACACAGGAGGGAGAAGACCTGCCTCAGGTGTTTGAGTGCCACTGGTGTGACTTAGCTCCTGGAAAGGCCAAAGCAGGGGTGTCAGAAGTACCAATGAATAGAGACAAAGAAGCATTTAACACCACTGAACAGTGCACAGGCAAGATCTTGTTGGAATTCTCCAGTTGAAGACAAAAATACATTCAAGCAGGGACAAGCATGGAGAAGAGTTTCTAGGATGGTCAGGGGAATGGAAAACCTATTTTATGAAAGGAGTCTCTACAAACTCAACTTTCTCAGCCTGGGGAAACAAAGGAGTAGATATGACCACTGTAAAATACACAGGGGAAGGAGGCAGCACATTGCAGCAATGAAAGAACTCAGACAAGAATGAAGAGCGCAACTGATCCAGCAATGAAAGAACTCAGACAAGAATGAAGAGCGCAACTGATCCATGCTGGACATGTGGGATGGAAACTAGACATCTGTTTCTAACCTTCAGAGGAACACGGAACAGAAACAGCTTTGCAGTGGGAGGAGCAGAGGCACTCAATGTAAAGATGGACCTTGAGCACTCGCAGAAGGAGCAGCTCACAAGTCCCTGTGTCCCTGTGATCCTGCTGAGGTCAGACCCCGATGCTGTCACCAGAGTCCTGTCTCTCCCTTCTCACCCACCCACACCAAAGAATCTCATCTGGCTTGTTCCCAGCCAACAGATTCCAGTAGATGTTCTCTCAAGGGAAGGGAAGACGTACAGGGAGAAGAAAACTCTTCATCCAGCTTTTGTGCCTAGAAATGAATTTCTCAAACATCCTGGGATCTCTGATTTGCTTCTAAATTTGGTATGTGGGTTTTTTCCTCCCAGAAAACTTAAAACTTCCTGTATTCAGCAAAATAAGGGTATTTTTAAAGTTTTCTTTCTTTTTTTTTTTAATCTATTTTTAGATAGTCTTTCATGGTTTCTTTGGAAAAAAGTTGTAGAACTGAATTAGCAAGTGATCAAATGCCGACTATCAGGAACTTCAAACAGCAAGCCAAAAACTTTCTATCAGAAACAGCCTGCCGAAGAGCAAGGAGAAAAAGGATCTGAAAGATGAGGAGCAATATGCAAGCAGCAGCCAGTGCCAGGAATCTCCAGGGTCTGTAAACCCTTAAAATGCCAGACAGACTGGAGTGAAAAACAGCCTGAAAGGTAGAGAAGCATAAAACACTCTGCATGCAACAGCGTTAAATATAAAACTCGGCTGAGTAGTAAAGAAAGCCAACAAAAACTAGAGGCTCTAGCTAAGCATCCTGCATGCTGTACTCTACAGATAGCAAAGGCTGTGCAATTTAAATCTGTAATCCCTTCCCAAGCAAAGAGGCTTTTCCAACAGCGCAATCTGGATGTCACCAGCATATGAATAGGCATCTTGGGACTGATCTGGAGAGCAGAGGTCAAAGTTTAGTGATGTATGTACTTGTCTCCCTAATGGGTCTTATTGATTATTATCCATAGAAACAAGCAACATCTCCAAACCTGCCTCCCCCTTTGGGCTAGATGCTGGCAACCAGGAAAAAGCACCTTGATCTCCTAGGTCCACACTGTTTGTAGAACACTGAAGCCTGTGATAAGGAAACACACAAAGTTGTGGGACAGACTGGTGAAACCCAACAAATGGAAAATGGTCATTACATCTGTGTAACATCTGCATAGCAATGATACGTGGGAGCACAGTGTCAAAAAATAACTCCTGATAAAATGTAATAAAAAATATTAGGATGACATGAACGAGGGAAGTCAACATTGCAATTCAATCACCTAAGTGAATTATGCATTGTGGAAGGGGCTGAAAAGTCCCAGTACAGGTGAAGACAAATTCACAGTTGTCCAACCACAAGTATTCCAGCCAGGCACCTTAAATACTGCAGTGAAATTGTCCTATCTGTGATACAAAGTGGTGGCAGTCCATTGCTATCTCCACAGCTCAAACACCATTTTGTTGAAGCATCTTCAACAGGAGAGCAAAAATGGGAAAAGCACAGGAGGATGGGACCAAAAGTACCAATGCTGTGTATCCCTACCACAGTGAGCACTGCAGTGGCAGCCAGCCAGCACGGTGGTGTGAGCAAAGCCAGCTCAGGTAGGGCGCTGGGAACGCCCTCGGGTGGAGACTAAGCCAATAAATAAGCAAGGTAAGGGTGATTATCAGACCTCCTCAAACTTCTTGAGTTTGCAAGGCAGAGCCAGAGAAAGCAGGCTCACTCCAGAGACTTTGGTACTCCCGCTTCTAGCTGCTGCCAGAAAATGGAAGTGAGGAAAAGTGGGGAAAAAAAACCCCAATCAGCTCTGTCTATATTATTTCAGAATCTCAGAAGCCATCCCATTTGGGTTCAAGCTCAGGAACCAGCTCAGGCAGCAGGGAGGTGCTGGCTCTCTATGGAGATGTTTGTCCACCTCCATAAGCAAACACAAGGTCACTAAGGCTGGTCCTGCTGATGTGCAGCCTGAGATCTGGCTGTCTGCTCTGGCCATCCTCATGCTCACCCATCTCCCAACTTGCAGGCTGAAAAAGGGGCAGAGGAGTTTGGCAGGGCTTCCCTGGACAGCAACAGCCATTTCCCACCAGTGGCTCCTGCTCCTGGCTCTGTGGGATGTGCAGTTTGCTAGCAGAGGTTGCATAAACCTGGTTATCCACCTGCACAGCCTCACTTTGGAAACAATGGGTCTGCACACCTGAAAAAGCAGAGAAGCTTGGGAGTATAAAGCCAAGTATGGACTGTCGTGGATATTGAGCCGTAGCACAAACCAGAGCAGCAATAGCTGTGTTACTCCAGTGGAACTGTAACAACAAGATCCCAGCCCCTGTCAGGAATGTTGTTGTTCAATACACATCTAAGTCACACAACAACAACAAGCCTGCTGCACCCTCAGTTTTCTCCCAGGTACAGCAGATCTGGCTTGCTTTGGGGCGTGTGAAGGCACCAGCTCCAGGCAGCCAGAGATGCTGTGCTCTGTGCAGCTGGCATTGGGATCAGCAGCATCTGGGAGAGTGCAGCTACTCAGGGCTCACCAAAACAGCAACAACAAAAAAGCCTCTTTTCTCGTAGAGTACAGCTGATTTCCCTTCCTCCCATTCTCTTAACAGATGTCAGAAAAAAGCATGAATGGCTGCAGCTCTGTGCTCAACTCACAGATTTCACACTTACTGCAGAGCCGGCCTTCTGCTTCTGAACCCAGTTCTGGAAGGTGTTGCTTTTTCAAAAGCAAAATAGAGAGAAGGGGAAAAAAATCCCTTAAACACTTAATAGTAAACTCCTTCAAAAGAAAACTTGCTTCAAGCCAAAAAATATTTGCCAAGTTTCAACTAAATGTGGATTTTCACGACTCTGTAATAAACACCTCAATATGGGCATTTCAAAATGAGAATGCTGAGACAACTTTGCTCCAAGCAGCTCAAAATATATATATATAATACATAACTTGTTTTTTTAAAAGAAAAATCCAACTACCCCAAGGAGACATTTTATGGTGTTTCAGTTACATATACATATAGAAAAAAACCCCAACCAAACACAGAATAAAACAAAATGAAAAGCTGTGGATTTGTAAGTTGCCCATCATTCCAGTCAGGCAGGAACAGGACTCTCCCCAGAACCACATCACAGATCTGGATGCTACTGCAGCAGATTAACCTGAGAGCACTACACGAAGGAAGCATCTCCAGGTGAGAGAAGGTGTTCACTGCAGAAATGCTCTTGCAGAACCTACCTGGCCCTTTTACCTCATCCAGACTCCAGCCAGGGTTCCCATGGTCTCTGTGACTCTGAGCCCAACCACAGTGGTGCTCCAAGTCCTACCCACTAAGGCTGTAGGTGTCAGAGCAGATCCAACAGTGCTCTCCAGTGACAGGTAGGGATAGAGTGAACCATTTAACATTCCTGGGGCTGGAAGAGTCTCAGTTCCTGACCACTCAGATGTTGAATGGCTTTTCCTGATGCATAAGGTGGAATCCCAGGGAAGCAGAGCTCTGGGTGTGAGGGGTGAGCACATCCATACCTTCTCAGGGCCAAGTCTGGCTGTTTTTCAGATAGATGTTGATTTGTTTTAGAATGCACCAAAACACCCTTAAATCCAATTTAGGCATTAAAGGGAAAATACCCCACAAGTGCCTTATGGCAGCTTTGCAGCCCTGATGGCACCTACAGCTCGTGAAGGGACAGAGGTGATCCAAACCAAGCATCGTGGTGCTGCCAACCACAGCATCCCTGCAGAGAGGAGCAGTGGGACTCTGCTGCCAGGGGACCAATGGCCTTAGGCTGGTTTTAATTCTTGCCAGCTCCCTCCTGCTGTCACGCAGAGGATGGATTGGGAAAGCTGCAGCAGGAGCACAATCCACATTTCCGCAGGGAAGAGACTGTAGTTAGGACTGCAGCCATGAGTTAGCTAAACTTGTCCAAATAAAGAGGGGAAAAAGCTACTTATGTTGTTTCCCCAGCCTCAGAGCAATATACTTCCCTAGGATCAATTCATAACAGGTTGTTGTGTTCAGAGCTAAAATTAATCTTACATCAGGAGAATGAATTAAAACAATGAAGAGCTTCCTGCATTCATTGCTAAAAAAATTAATCTTCTGAGAGCTTCCTTTACTACTTTCCAACTGGCCACCTTGCTTTCATTCAAGGAAAGCCTGAGTAAAAAATGTAAAACTGCTTCCAGGTGGTTTTGGTTAAAGCAAACAAAGAGCTGTGAATTGTGTCAGAGCCTGGTTTCAAGGCATGGCAGAAGGTGGAGGGTTAGCCAGAAAGAGAGAACCACCACTGCTGAGATACAGCCACTGGCCTAATTAGGTGGAATAGCTATTAGTGATTCCACCTAATTAGATAATTAGATTAATTATCTAATTAACTGAGATTGTTGTTAGACAAAGGCAGGTAGAGCTTCAGAGGTGATAAGGAAGACATCAGGGCAAGGTTACTCTGATTTATATTGATTTCTTTAACAGTTCAAGAACTCCCCTGGTTCCCACATTTATTTACCCAAGTCTTGCTCCTCTAGGGTTGTTTTAAAGTGATTAAAGCAAGGAAGGGGGAGGATGTCCTTTTAAAAAAAGAAAGGGAAAAAAAAAAAAGGATGTTTCACTGCAAGTTTCCCCCATGCTACTGAAAGTCTGGGATTTGGCAGAGCAGAGAAACCAAATGGGGCAGGGGAATGAGAACTACCTGTGCTCCCCCTACTTCTTGTGCTTGGATCTTGCCGTGCATCCTCCCCACAGACCTTTTTGGCTACACAGTGTGTTTGTCTTTGGGGAGAGAGACAACATGTGAGCTAATGATGCACCAACACCGAGCGGGAGCCGTGGCTGGCAGCTTTTCCTACATCGCTCGCTCTGTGCTGGCAGTGCTGGTGGGAACCACAAGCCAATTAAGGAGGCCTCGTTGTGGCAGACGTGGCATAAAAGGAGCATTAGAACATCCTGCCCCAGAGACCCGGCAGTCCTGGATACCCAAGGGCCAGCGCAAGGCAGGTTTGCAAGTTTAATAAGCCAAGTCCTCCTCGCTCAGGCGTGAAGATAATGTTATGCCAGGCAGGCCGGGGTGGAGGAGGCAGAACTGGAGCCTCCAGCTTCCACAATTTCAGCCACCTGCTTTGAATTTCACCACCACAGACGCAGGCCCACAGTGCAGCCCAAATTTTAGGAGGCACAGGAGGGCACACAACTGAATCCACTCTGTCCTTCCTGTCCTACATCTATTGTTAGATGCATCAAGGAATTTGACCCACTTTGGGAGTTTCTGGTGGTTTTTCACATTCCATTTGTCCTTTCTGACTAACATTTTGCACTTGTTTGTCACAGCCCTGGCTCTGCTCCCTGTGGTGGATGCTCAGACTGCTGGAAAAAGATCCAGCTGCTGTATCCCACTGTGTTTTGAGCTTCTAAGCTCTGAGTGGATCCAGGACACTACCCACTCTGGGTTTTGAGGCATCCTCCTTTCTCACTGAGCTTCCCTCCTCCAGCAGGCTGCTTGAATTCAGACCTTACAGGGTTTGTACACTTGCTCACACCAAAAACACAAGCTTTGCACACTATGACATAATCCTTGCAGAGGCCCATAACAAATGCAATCCCAGGTGAGCTTTCCCCTAGGTTTTGGAGCTTGGCTGGTCCCAGCTCATGCTGCAGAGCACAACAGCATTTAGTGATCTGGTGAGTAGGATGTCTTCAGCACAAGGGCCCTTTGGCTCAGCTCTCTGCAGGAATCCTCACAAATCAGCCATATGGCAGAAGAAAATGGTTTACACACCTTGTCAAGAGCTGAGAGGTGACTTACGGTTTATCTCCTCTGGCTCTGGTTGATCCCACAGATACAGCAGCCCCTTCCCACAACAAATGCCTCCCCATCTCTCTGCCTGACTCTGCTGCACACCTCTGAGGTTTCTCTTTTGTATGCCCTCCTATCACTTGACTTCTTCATTCAGCCTTAATACCTGTGTATAATAATAGCTTAATAACTTTATAATAGCTTCAGCCTGTCTCCTGGGAGGTACAGAAATAAGCCTGTCTTTCCTAGCTGCAGACACTATGTTAACCAATCCATTATTGGTCACACCAGGACCATTAGAACTCTCAGCCCCTATTGCCCCTGCTCCAGTGCGTGTGCCTTGGCACCTTTTTGGCAAGATGCTCTTCCAGGCCACAGGAGCATCCCATGGAAAAGCTGCAGGGTGTCACTGCCACAGCAGTGCCTTGGGTATCTCATGGGACTGGGCAGGCTGTGCCCTGCCAGGTGTGGTATGTGGGGTTCCCACGCTCTCTTCCTGCACCCCAAAAAGCCACAGAGGCCACAGCCACTCTCTCAGGCAGAACTTGCTGTTTCCTGACAAAACAGCCACGTCTCCATGGGAGCTAAAGGGTTGCAAACACAGACCAGCCACATCCCTGTGAGCCGTCAGCCATCTGGTAAGAGTATTGGAGCGACGGACTTTCAAAGCCAACAGACACTTATTTTGCAGAGTTTTTCCACTGTAGAGAAAAATCACAAAAATTTCTATTTTGTTGTGTCATAATCCTGGTAGCTAAGAGAGATTTTTATCAGTTTCAACAAACTCTGAAACCCATTGCAGACCTTAGGGAAGGAGCACTCTTCAGCCAGCCATGGGATGTGGCGCCCAGGGAAAAGACAGGTCTCCAGGAATCCTGAAGGGTCATGTCCCCTCTGGAAAAACTTTCCCCAGTGGTTTGGGTCTCCTTGGAAATCTGTCACCAACGTGCCAAGGCTGTCCCCCATTATCCAGCAGGACATATCCAGCAGGATGGATGGAGACCACAGGCTGAGAGAAATGAATTTAAAGCAGATTTTCAGTCCCTATCGCAAAATCTGGCTGTTCTGCTACAACAGTAGTTCAACAAGTTGCAGGAACCAGGCTGCAAGAAATCAGGCAATAAAGCTGGAGGCTGATCATCCACAGAATCCAGCAGCATTAATGTGCTGATCACATTTGGTGCTGAAGGGCCCAGGTGGGCAGTTATTTCATTTTTGGGGGCTTGGAAATGGACCAGCACATCTCACCAGCATCCCCAGAGCTCATACCCGCAGAGGACAGTAAATCAGGGAATGGTGCACAGGCAGTGCATTGACACTCCTCAGCATAAATATCAATTTTCACACTGTGGTCAGGTTCTGTAAGTGTGGGGAATTGGTGTGGCAACGGGATTTTAACGAGGTCTGGCTGCGATTAATCCCTTTCTAGGCAGTTCCTCTAAAGACTCCATTCCTTGCTCAGGAATTACAAGACTAGAGTGAATTGTAAGAGACCACAGTGAACACACAGATGAAACCATCCAAGGATGGAAAACAAAGGTACTCGCTGGAAATTATTAAAACAGCACAAAAACATGGAACTTACCCAAAATGGAAGGTACATTGGAAGGAGTAAGAAATATCATATTGCAATTAATGCAGTGCAGGACATGAGAACAAGACAGAGCCTACCTATGAAACAGCGTTCCAGTACTGGAGCAAAACCTGTGGCCAAGCCTGGCAAGTGTGCTGGGGGACACCCATCCTGGGCTGCGGCAGATAGGAAGCAGCAGCAACCCCGACAGGGTGAGATAAAGCTGCAAAAAGTAATCTGCAAATAAACTGAGATCGGTCACTCACGTTCCGGCTCTTACATCATGCACCCTCCTGCTTTTACCCCTGCGGGAGAGAAGATTCCCTGCCCAGAAGGCAGCCTGGCTACTGCCAGAGTTCGCTGGGAAAAGGGAGAGCGAGTTTGCTTTGCAGGGGAAGCAAACGCCTTCCTCCAGCCGATCTCCATCGCTCTTTATCTGCCCGCAGCTGCTCGCAATCTGGCCCCGCAGATAAGGAAGGCAGCGCTCCCCATCCTTCCCGTTCCTCCAGCCGGTGAGGTCTGGCAGCTCCGCGTTTTCTGGAGCTGGGCACGGCAGCGCCACGTGGCAGGCGAGAGCGTGGCCAAGTCCCACGGCTTGGGCTGGAAGGTGCCACGGAGTGGCAGCTGTCCATGGGGATGGCAGGCATGGCAGAGCAGGCCCGCGGGCTCCTCACACATCTGCTCCAACCCACAGCCCTCCTGTGCTTCAGGAGGGTGCTGAGGGCCGGGGCTGCTCTGGATCTCTTCCCAGACCCATCCCTCCTCTCCATCCTTTTTGCCATCCCCTTCCCAGCTATAATAGTAACTCGGTACCCTTCTTTCTTCCAGCTCTGTCAAGTGCATCCACTGTAAAAGGGCCAAATTCATCCCAGGTGTCCACACAGAGGCTTAACTGGAGGGACGCTTGGGATGGATTTAGCCCATTACACAGCGTGTTAATCATATTACTGCAGAAATCTGACGCAGTTCCCAAAGCACAAGCCGATGAATCCTCCTGGAGCCCAACAGGCCTCGTTCCAGCATGCCAGAGGTTCTTTTATTCATTAATCATATTTGCTTAATAACCTTGTATCTCTCCAGCGGAGGGAACTGCCAGGCTCACAGAAGGTAATTGTGGGATGGCTCTTCTGGAGAGCTGCAAGTACTGGCATTTTCAGCCGGTGTGTGTGGCACAGCCCTGGAGTAATTTCCTTCCTCATCCTCAACCACAAGGGCATGGGGAGAGATGCGAAGCCCTGCAGATGCTTCATACCCCTATGTCAGTGCTTCTCCGTCAGTCTGGCAGCAAAGTTTACGACAGCAAATTTATGATCTTCTGGGTCTGAGCTGCCTCTTGATTGACAAGCCCCCGCCAAGCAGCAGCGGCACGTTTAGTGCAGGTAATTACTGATGATGTCAAGGAAAAAATTGCAGAGAAGATCCTGTGCGCAGCCTGTTAATTGTAACTGTTCCTCTTGCTAAAAGTTTTGATAGGTGTAATCCATCAAATATGCTTTATGCAACTTTGCAGTGCTTGACTAAAGGCCGATTTTATTGCTTTAGCAATCAATGGGGGCTGCACTGTTGGAAGCAGAAGATCCCACTGGTGTTTCCCCATCTCCTGTATCAGCACCTGGTGGAAGAGAGGAAGGTGCTGATTCCAGAGCCTGTTTCTCTCTGCTGCTCACTCACTCCATGAGGTATCTGCTGCCGTCGTCCCAGGAGCATATTTTAGCTCTTGTAGTCTATTAAAGCCTGAGATTAGTGCTCGTGTTGTTCCAGCATGTGGTCTCGCTTTGTAGCTGAGGTTCAGGAACTGCCCTTTTATTAGGCTTGCTGAGAATCAAGCTTTTTAAATATCCTGTGATTATATCACTGCAAATCTTTAACTGGTACATTTTCCAAAGTCTGTGCTGTTTGTGTGTGGTTTGTTTATCAATCATCCCAGGGTTCTCCATCCCTCAACACACTTGTTTCCATACAACATTTCCTGGGTGTCAGTCCCAGAGCAAGACAGAGTGACACCCCACTACAATCCCCAATCCATTTTTTCCCCACTGTTGTTCAGGGAAAGGATTCCCAGCTGGCAAATTCTGGGGCTGGAGCATGGAAGGAGTGCTATATTTGATTGCTCATTCCTGTTCAGTGTTTTTCACCTCACCCACAACTCAATTGCACCCAGCAGATGATGCACCATCCCTTGAAGGGCCAGGGGCTTGTAGGGGACAGGCAGTGCCCATCTGGCAGCTGCTGCTTCCTCCTCTTCCTCCTCCCAGATGAGGAGCAGTTTCACATCAGCAGTCTCATGGATGCTGTTAAACTACAGCCTGGGCCAGCTTTAAATCAAGCCCAGATGATCCCTCTCCTCCTTCCAAGGGGTGGTAAATCCCCTTCAAATCCCACCGACCTCGGAGGTGTTGGGGAAGACTCTCAGCCTGGCAAGGTGCAGCTTTTACCTGGCGCTCCCTGTGCTGCCAGCACTGCCAGCTGCCTGTTAATCCCTCCCGCGAAGGACTGCCTTCATTCCCGGTTTCCAGCTGGAAAAATGCGAGAGGACAGGCACCCAGGGACAGCCGGGCAGCACACGTGAGGGGTGCTGCTCGGGGCACAGCAAAACACTCCTCTGCTCCTCCTCCTTGGCTCATCCCACCGGAGCAGCACATCCCGCTCCAACGCAAAGCAGAAGTGACGCTGACGGAGTACGACGGGAATGTCAATGCTCTTCCCATCAACAGCACAGGGAAAACAGGGAAAGCATATGTGTGTGGAACTGTGTCACTCTTCTTCCTGAAATGCACCACCCCAGTCCTCATTCTGGAAATAGAAAATCAGGGACCTGCTGGCACATACGTATGGTGGGAAAGAACTTGGAAAATTCAATTTAAATGCTTTTAAAAAGCAAAGGGAAAGCCAACACCCTCCCAAGACAAGGAGACTAAAAAGAGCTTCAGCTACTGGGAACAGCCACAAATACAGGCTGGTTCTGTCAGAGTCATGATATTGTTTAATAACATTGCTGGAAAGCTGATTGCATGGTTTAAAAGCAGCCTTAATAAGAAGTAACTACAAATATGTTAGTTTGAAGTTAGAGGATTAGGAGAAAGCAGACTAGTCTATGGTGTATGTTAATGGCTGAATCAATGCATTAGAGCAGGAATCTGCACTTTGTCTCACTGTATAAACCTGCTCGATATTTCAGCAGCGAGATATTTTTGCCTTGGTTCTCACAGAGGAAAATACACTCATTTATTTCTCTGAAATACCATATTATGATGGATGCAACTGCCAGGTTACAGCTAATGGATGTAACATGATGGAAAACATCATTATTTAGGTGTGGGAAATTGTTCTTTAGGAATCTGGTGTCTGTAGCAAACCTGCACTCCTTGAACCTCAATTCCACAATACATTTCAGATGTGGATTTTAAGTGACTGTTTCTAATTAGTGTATCACAGAGCCCTGTCAAAATACCTTTTGGTGAATGGCAATAACGTGTGCACAGGATTTTAAACCCTGTCTAGAGAGCAGCTTTGGAACTCGATGCTTGGCTGAGCAGCAGGAGCACAAACGTGGTGACCACCCCCAGCACTCGTGGGTGCTGCTGTTCCTGTGGCACTCATCCCCCCACGTCCTCTTACAGGGAAGGTGCCTGGGGACACGGCAGCTGGCAGTGCAGATCAGGCTGGTAACATGACATCTGCAAGATGCTTCTTCCAAGAGCCCTGCAGCTCCCGAGGGCCCTGCAGCTCCTGTCTCCCACAGCACAGGTACCCAAGGGCCACGCTGTGGGGGTGAGGTGCCTGGCGCTGCTAAGAGACGTTCCCAGCTGCACAGGGAAACTGGGAGCTCCCCAGTGGCACATGGCACAGGGGGAAGGAGTTTTCTACAATTTCCCACAGGAAAATGAAAAGGAGCGATCAAGGAATGTGAGTGCAAGCATTCCAGCTGCTGCAGTGAAAATCCATCCCTGGTTTGGGATTTCCCCTTGCTGCCTGGGGTGGTGGAGTCAGCCTGGTGTAACACCTGAGGAGAGCTCCAGAACCAGCCTGTGCTGAGCTTTCTTTGGCCATTTATTCACAGTCCAGCACTGGCTCACTGTAATGTCCCATCACACTGCCCAGCCCAAGGGTCACAGATCCGTGAGCCCAGCAGCCCCAGCCCAAACACGCTCACTCACAGTTTTGACACCATTTCCTTGCAGCAGAAGAAACCCCTCTCTGCTCCCCGGCAAGGGCACACATATAAACATTTGCAGCTGGCTCCCATCAGCCACACAGAGGCGAATGCTTCAGGTGTTTGATAAATGCTCCTTGCTTCCTATTAATGCTTCTGCTGTGTATCAAAAGAGGCATTAAACCTGCCTCTGCAGCCCTCGCAGGGGCACTCCTGATGGTTTCTGCTCTGCTGGAATAACACGCTTTGCTACTTCAGTGCTCGTTTGTGCTCCCGGAGCTGCGCAGGCAACTCTCACTGAATCAGGGCTCTTGAAGGGATGGCTTTCTGAGCACTCTTGTGGGTGCCTTAGCCAGTTTGAGAGGTGCCAGCATCCAAAGGCTGGGTGCTTTGGGAGGCTGCCAGATCATCCCTGTGCTCAAACAGGAGGGAGACTCCAGCTGCAGTTAATGTGGGCTGAGCCTTTCCGGTCACTCAGGCTTGGCTGGCACCAGAGGAGCCACCAGACCTGGCTCTTACCAGCTCTGCTAGCATTGAAAAGGCATGGGCAACATTGTCTCTCATTAGCTGATTGAGAAATTAATGCTAATCACCTTGCACCAAGCCTCCATCTCCAGCAGTTTTGTGACTGTCTTGTGTACAGTTCTCTTCTGCTTCTCCAAATTGCCCCAAAAAGCCTGGTCCACAGAGAGCCTCAATGACCACAGCACAAAAGAATGAAGCAGCAATAATTTTTTTTTTGGAATCCCAATCTTAGATCATTTCTAGCACCCACTATATAGTTTTAAGCAGTTGGCAAAGTCCTGATTGTCAGAGGAAAATTCACCATGCTGGATCCAACAGCCCGAGGGGGGAGGCTGCTGCTGCTCTGTGCCCTCAGCACATGCACAATATAGAGCACATATATAGAGAGATATACTGATGTACACACACCTCACAGACAGCACACACTAATGGAGCCAGCACCCATGGCCTCATCCTGCTCCCCTTTCTGGCTGGACAGGGTGGAATTCCACTGGTAGCAAGGTGGCCCATGGACCCCTTCACCTGCACAAACCTTGCCAGGGAAGCTGTCATGCTGCAAGCCAGCAGAACCATAGACTCACAGAATGGCTTGGATTGGAAGGGACCTTTAAAATCCTTTAAAATCCTCCCATTCCAACCCCATGCCATGGCAGGGACCCCCTCCAGTAGCCCAGCTATGAGAAGGCTCAGTCGGCTCACGAGCCAGCACACAGCCCCTCGAGTTATCCTCATTAAAGCTGGTACCTGTTGCAGAGCCAGGCTGGAGGGAATTGCATTAGGCTGTTTATGGATGAGAGCAGAGCTGCAGGGAGGAGGAGGAGGACAAGGAGGAGGAGAAGGAGGGGGAGGAGGGGGAGAGCTGTGCCGCAGCCACGCCGCTTGCCGAGCAGGGAGAGCCATGCCAAGGGGCAGCTGGGGAGCCACAGCCACCTCCCAGGGCTGCAGCACCCACATGGAGCCAGCCCCTGCCAGCAGCCCTCGTGGAGGGGTCCCTGCCCCACAGGAATGGGGACACCACCCTCTCCAGCAGGCCCAGCACACGGGTCAGGGCATTGTTCTGGCCACGCTTTTCTCCAGCCCGCACAGAGGGCTTGCAGCTGCTGGGGGTTTTGTTTGGCTTTTTCTTCTTTCTCTTTCATGGCTGGGAGCTTATTGTGCATTTCCAACAGCAACCGAGTGACCCAGGTGATAATTCAGCTGCCACTCGGCCTGGCACCGGCACAACTTGGACGTGTTTCAGACACCTGGCATCACGCAAGGAGGGAGGGACACAAAGGGATCGATACCCTCTGCCCCGAAGGCAAACAAATGGCATCGATTAACTCCAGCGGCCATGGAGACTTTCAGGAATTATCTGGGATCCAGCAGGTCTCACGGAGACAAACTCCTCCACGTGTTTCTCTCCGTAGGGAAGTGGTTTCATCCCCCTGTGCCTCCTCCCCCGTGCAGTGCTGTGGAGCGAGTCCCCATCTGCTCCCTCTCTCAGATGTCCCAAACCCTCCAGGAGCACACCCAGGGGCAAGAGGCCCCAGAAACCTGCCAGCTCCCCTGGGATCACTCCTCAGAGACAAACATTAAGTAGAAAACAGGCGGGTTCTGCTGCAAATAGCAACAATGCAGTTACAGGGTTTGGAGACAGATGTGCAGAGAGAAGCAATCCACGCCTGTAGCTGCCAACGCCTCGTTTCAGCTCCAAGGCATCTCTGTGTGAAGCAGCTGATGGCTCTTGGGATACACACACAGCTCCCAGCAGCATGGTCTGGGACCACAGGCTTCCCTGGAAGAGGGTCCTGGGGGCTTTACACCACATTCTCCTCCTGGGGTTCAGCTCAGTCCTCAGCCCTCCCCTTGCCCATGGTCCCTCCCAGCATTTCCTGCAATTCATGACTCCAGGCATGATGGAGGTCAGGAGTTAACACTCTTCTCTGAACTAGTCCCTCTGAACTGAATTCCCCTGTAAATTTTGGAGGTGCTGATGTTCCCCTGGCAGAGCTCAGTGGGACCTCCCAGCCAGGCAATGAGCAAAACTCCCCAAATCCTGTCTGTGAACAGTCACAGCCCCCTGAGAGGGGGACACTGCTTTGTGGCACAGAACCCCATCCTCACCAGTGCACTGGCAGCCTGCTGCTGCTCTTGGTTTGTCCCAGGGGCTTCCCCCAGAGCTGCCGTGCTCCTGCTGCCTTTTCCTCTCCTCTCCCTTCACCCTTGCACTGCTCTTCTCGCTGCCCAGCTTGATACTCAGCCAGCGAGGACATAAGCCACTGATAAAAGGCTTTTATTTATTATTCAGCCATCTCCAGGGTTCAGTGCCACAATGCATTACCCTACTTCCCATATCCATTATTTATTTCCTGGTTCAACACAGGTAAAGCTAAAGTGAATGTGAAAGATGTTTGAAGCCCATACACAAAAGATTAATCCAGCCCAGCTTCCCCAAGCTGAAATCCCTTCTCTGCTCAAAACTCGGACTAAAGATGAAATCTGGCTCCTGCTGAAGTCAAAGAGAGTTTTTAATAATGGATTTCAAGGGCTCAAAGCCTTCACAGATATCTGAAGGAGGAGTGGTCCTGGATGCAGGCTTCTCCTCCCAGGCGGGTCTGCCCCACCACCCCTGTGGTGCTGCCCTCACCATCTCCCACACAAATGGTTCTGAGTTCACAGAGCTGTGAGACCAAANTGTAAACCAAAAAATTTTGGGTTTTTTTTTCTTTTTTTTTTTTTTTTTTTTTTTTTTTTTTTGGCATTGAGAATTCGAAGGGAAGCAAATTCAGGAACCGGAGATGTTCCCGAGCCCTCGGGTCACAGCCTGACTGCCATCTGCAAAGGAAGCAATCGAACTTCACCTCAAGCCCCGTAAAGCCCAGGCTGGCGCCGGGGCCATCCCTGCAGGATGCTACCCTGCTCCCACCTCCCCGGGCTGGCCAGGGCTGGCACCGGCTCTGGGCACGAGTGCTGAGCTTCCCTGGACAGCATTTCTTCAGAGAACAACAGGATTTCTTTGGATAAACTGTGTCTCCAGGAAAGAGGGGGAGGAATTTTATCTTCCACACCTCAGTCCCAAGAGGAGAGTGAAGAAAGATCAGCTGAGATTATTCAGGCATTTATATTCTGAAGAAAGCCAGCACTCCAAGAAAAGGGAAAAAATCCTTAAAAAGGCAGGGAAAAATCCAAAAAAGGAAATGTTCCCCTTTTTTATGCAAAGGATTGAGAAAGTCAGAGCAGGTAGGCTCACAACACAGCCTTCAGAAATGCTTTGCCATCCCCAGACCCACACCCTGGGACATGGAAGGGGAACTCCTCAGCACAGGGTGGCTGGCTTCCCTCCCTGCCTTCTCCCAGCCCTTCCCACCTGCTGTCCCAGCAGGCCCATGCAGCTGGGGCTCCCAGGCAATGTCCCTGCCAGGTTGGGCTCCAGGGACCCCACGTTTCCATGCCTCACCCTGTCCCTGCCTCCTTGCTCCAGGACCGCCTTTAGAATTCGGACTTCACCTTTTTAGCCCAGGTTTCAGCTGTGCCCAGCGGCAGCAGCAGGGTGTGGGAGATGTCCCACAGCTGCTTGCACAGGGCATGAGCATCCCAGGACCCTCCAGTTCCTGCTCCTGGCACCGGCTCGGAGGAGTGATGCCCCTCGGAGGGCAGGGACATGGTGCTCAGCGTCAGGAATCCAAAATTCCCCTCGATGCCCCTGCCCTGCTCACCCAGGGCTTGCTGGAGAAGCGTGGCGGGGGATGGAGACCTGCTGGGCACCTCTGCTCCCCACCTCTGCGAGAGCCGGGTCAGGAGAGGATGCTCCCCCCTGCCCTGCCACCCCCTTCACCGTGACAAAGCCAGCTCCAGGGGGCTGCAGCCCTCCTCAGATATGCAAGATCTCCCGGGCAGGAGTGTTGATACAATGATTAGCGTGTTTGTTATGTTAAATACCACTACTTAAACACGCGGTGCCCTTCAGCCGGCGCTTGGGAGCCCGTGTCAATATTGGCTTGGGAGCGGCAGCAGCAGATAAGCAGGAGGTGAGGAGTCCTCTCCCGTGTGCCACAAACAATGCCTTCGCCGTAGCTTTCAAACCTTCTTTGATCACTCCCCACAATTGTCTTGTCATCAGAAGAGGACTGTATCTCTATATAAATAACATCAGCTTTGATGTAATATCGCTACATTTTCTCCTAATAAAACGGCCTCGATTCAGCCCAGCTCTGAGTAAATCCCATAAATACTGCTTTTCCCTTCTTAAGAGCACACTTAAGTCCCTCGGAGAGCACGGGAAGGTGCACACATGCCCAGCATGGGGAGGATTCATCACACGCTGCAATTTGAACGTGCACTTAAGTGATTTACTGAACTGGAGCATTAAATGGGAAGCAGCGATTTCTTTTAACTGCCTATAAATACCATAAGTTCTTCTCATAGCTGGAGCTACTTTTAATGACTGGTGCTTAGCTACACCGAAGTTTTAAACCCCGTGGAAAAAAAAGAAAACAAGCCCTACTTCAGCACATGGCTAACACAAAAGCAACATTTCTTGTCCATATGGAGAACATATTGGCTGAACTCAGCTATGAGGCGACCTTTATCTTCGCTCGTGAGATGAGACCAATTAAGCCGGAGGTGGCAGTGCTGCCGGTGAGTTATCACTCTCCTTCCTCGGGCAGATAAAGGTCAGGCGTGAGGCGATGGGATGCTCCTCCACCACGCTGCCTCTGCTACCTGTTGCCCTGAGACAGCTGCGGATGCCCACAGGCTGCTGCTCCCTGCATGGCCCGGGGGCGAATTTCCAGCTAATTGGGAGATTTTTCGACCCCCCCAACCTGAGCAGAGGGTCTTTGAATACACAGATATATAAAAATGCACATATACACCCCCTGGCACTGTGCATGGCAGAGCTCCAGCCCGAGCAGCCTGAACCAAGCCCTCCTTGCAGTGCCAGGGGTTTCTCCCCCCGCTGCCAGCCCCGTCCCACCGCGGGGCACAGCGGTGGCCTTCGAGCCATCCATCAGCACAGCCGGGTATCACGGCCGGGGCGCGGGGCAGCCACCTCCCCCCAGGGATGGATTACAGAGCAATAAACCACGCTCGTCTCAGCGGCAGCGTTTTATGCCTGCCATCAATCAGGAGACACAAACAGCTCTGTTCCCGGCAGGACTGGCAGAAAGAGAGGCAGAAGTGGGATCCTGTGGATTTATGGGGCGTCCTGGTCAGGATGGGAGCGCTGGGCACCTTTGTACCTTTGTCTGCCCAAAGCTACCCAGTCAAAAAATTCAAATCACAAAGTAAAACCCCAAATCTGTCAGGAGGAACGGGGGAGGTTCAGGAGCTGGGTCCAGGGGAGGCTTTGGTAGAGGTGTTGCAGGTGCAGTTTTGCCATCTGCTCAATAGTTTGATCTCAAATTGATGAAAGAACACCATGTGAAAAAAACCCCAACATTTTGGGATTTGAGGTTTTGGAGGAAGGGAGTTGAATATGTGTGCTTGGGGCTCACAAACCCTTCAGTGGCCATTAGATACCTCAGTGCCTTGTTGAGCATGGCCCTAAACATCTGCTTTCCCATTACTTACAATTAGGAGAAAGAGCAAAATCCAAGCTGGCACATCTAAATGCCTGTATTCTAAGCACAAACACCTGGACAGGGAGAATATCTCCACTTGATACCTGCTCTCTGGTGAATTTGCATTTTCCTATTAGGCTTGTTTCTCCAGTGGAGTGGAGCTGCTTTCTGAAGCATCCCAAGCATCCCAATTCCAGCGCTCTGGGCCAGCCAGCCTCTTGTGCAGACCTTAACCAAAAGGAAGAGGCAATAAAACTACAGACCCCAGCTCATCCTTCAAGAGGAAAGCTCAGATCCCCGAGCAGCACAAGGTCTGCAAACCTGTTTCACTGCAGTGCAAAGGTTAAAACGAGCCACAGCAGCACAGTCGCATCTTAACCCTGAAGCCCCTCGGGTCGTGCCCCCTGCACTCCTTGGGCAGAATTGCTGCCTGGCTGTCCCAGGTGAGCAGCAAAGCAGATCCTCCCCTCCCGTGCCCCAGGCAGATCCTCCCCTGGCACTGGGAGCCCCAGCCTCACACATCTCCACGGGATCCCAACATGCACCTTGTTTCCTGCAGGAGACACTTCAAGGACATGGATAACAAGGGATAACGACACAACAAAGAGCTATTCAAGTATTTATGAACAGGCTTTTCCCTGGCTCCAGGTAGCTCCTATAAAGCCATCCGTTTTAATGAGTGTTTTGTTGTTACCTAATGTTTCAGGATCTTATATTTTTCCTTGGTCTGCTAGGAAAGTTTTCCTTGCTGTTGTATAGATGTTTTTCCAAGCTAAAAATAGGACTATCTTTTTACCAATCAAGTCTGTCCGGGATTATGTATTCAAAGAGCGTGACATAGAGATGTGGAATAAAGGTTTTATGAATCACAAAATTGAATTCTTTAGGGGCTGGCAGCATTTTTCTGAATAAAACAACAACTTAATGTCCTACGTGTTGTACTTTATGAACTGGGACCTAAACTTATCTTGTACAAAGGAAATTACAGAGGCAATCATGGGAGGTCTTTTATTAGTATTTCTTCTCTCCCCGGCACAGAGGAGAATATGAATTGATTGTCAAAGATTTTTTAAGTGCCTTTGATTGAAGAGATGATCTCTGATAAGCTGCTGGAGGAAAATAGAAGCCAACAGCTGCTCCATTTACCATCACTTAGCCTCCAGTTCTGGCGGTTTGCTAAATAACTCTTTTACATTCACAAACACATCTCTGTGTCACGGCCATGCCACACACATCTCCCTGTCCTGGGAGTGTGGTGGGTGCCAGATATTCCATGGGGCTGCAGGAGAAGTTACATGGTGATGCTGGGAACACACCCAGGTCCTTCCCCATCTCCCCAGCCTGCATGCTGTCTTTTTCCAGCACTGCTCCATCCCTACTTAAGCTGGGAGAGAGAGAATCATTCCTGTTTTAGAGCCCAGGAGAGAAAATAAGCCACTGGTTGTCCAGGGCATTGTGTCTAGCAGATAATTAAAACATCAAGACTGAATCTTTGCTGTTAATGAATTTTGAAGGGGTTGCTGATCCCTGCATAACTCTGCCACGTGTTCCCCCCTGCGTCTTCCCCTCACAGCTTATTACACCAAGCCATTGTCAGACCCATCTCATAACTCTGGTAGCTGCTTATTGCCATAAATCACCTTTGCCCACGCCACACATTTTGATTTTATTTTAACACCATCACTGCCTGTGTACTTCCTGGGCTATGCATGGATCACAGCCTGCAGGTGCCCAGCAGGAGGGCACTGTCAGCTCCCCTCCCTGCCCAGCCTTTGCCTCCCCAGGCTGCCAAATCAGGACAGATGTGGGCATGAGCTGCCCCAACCCGTGCCAGTGTGCTGGGCAAGAGGCAGCACCAGGCTCTGCTGCTGGGGCTGCTGAGTTTAGGCAGTCACAGCCGAGATCTGCTCCCTCCAGGGAGTATTCCCCAGGGAGACCCTTTCCTGCTCCATCTCATTTATAAAATTAATCTAAATGACCTCCAGCCCATCAAACAGTGCCAAATGCAGGGTGCACATCTGCAGCACCCACCTCTGCACATGGAACAGCCCTACATGAACACAGCTGGGGGACAAGAAGCCTCTCAGGCTGCTGGTGACTCCCCTGCCCAGTCCATGACAAACAACTGCCCTGGGCACAGATCACCCCGCAGGTGTGGGAGCAGGGAGCAGGGCAGGGAGCAGGGCAGCAGCCCCACACCCCCTCCTCGCCTGGCTGCAAAGCCTGACCCAACAGAAAAATTTACATCCCACACCTCTCCTGCAAGAGGTGCCTCAAGGCACCAAAAATCAATCCCTCTGCACAGTTTTATTACTCAGTTCAAAGTGCAGTCAGAAGATGTCCAACACATTTCCTCCTCCTCTTCCTCCCTCCCTCTGTATAAAGGAGAGGAGGAAAATTAAGTTGCTGGCTGCTGTTGGCCCCATCCCTGCCCCGGGCACTCCCGAGCTGGCTCAGCAGCACTTCCACACGTGTTGCAGCCTGGTTTCTTGGCAGCCTGCATTTGATGCTATCCTGGAAAAAAGGCTCTGAGAAGCTCACAGGCTCTGCATTTAGCACAAGCAACGCCTTTTCCAAAGGAAACACTTAAAGGGTTACGCAAGAATAAAGCTAAAAGGGCTTGTAATTAGTCAGAGTTGGGCAGGGGCTAAATTAGCCAAGCAAAGTCATTACCCGCCTGAGATCTTCACTGCAAGGCAGCAGAGGATGCACACACATCTCCGAGATGGTCTGCTAGGAGGCTTTATTTATCCCCGAAACCCCCAGTGCCCCAAATAAGCACAGCTGCAAACCACTGGCCCTGCAGAGCCACCACCTCGTCCTGCTGCAGCACAGGAGGAGCTGATGGGAGCAGATAAACCCTGTTCCAAAGCACGCTGACCCAGCCTGGCCACATTCTGCAAGGGTTTCATGCCCTCTGACCTCCCTCACAGCCAACTGACTGCTCTGGGGCAGATGGGAATAAAGCAAGGGACGCACTTTGGGGTGCAGCAGCCCTGGGGGGCTTTGCTTGCTGTTTGAAGCCCCAGAAGCTGTGGCTTCAAGAATGAGTGGAAGAAATGGTGGTGGATTTTGGCCATCGCTCCTGATGGGGCACTTGCCAAGGCAGAGCTGACTTTTTCCTCTGCCACAAGGCTCCTTCTGCTGGAAAACATCCCTTGGATGATGTCTGGGATTGAGGGATCAGAGCAGGATACACAAAAAATACCAGTTTGGGCCAGAGCATCGTGATCAGACTCTGCTGGGAGCGTGGCTTTCAGGGAAACCCCTCCAGCCCGAGGGGAATGGAACTCTGACCCACTGCCGAGATTCCTGAGCAGGAGCAGCCATGGCAGGGACAGGCAGGGCTCTCCAGGATGGCTGGGGGCAGTGGGGATGGAGGAGCAAGGACAGGACTGTCCACACAGGTCAGAGTGGCCCTTACCACATTTTCCTAACAGAAGGGGGGAGGAGCTGTGTTTGTACCATGGGTAGGTGTGAGATTACTGGAGAGATGGAGGGAAACTGAGGCAGCACTCTCTGCAACACAAGCAGTTCCCAAGGTGCTGGAGGAGCATGGCTCCAGTGTCCTGACCCCAACAGACAACTCTCCTGGTGGGTGAACCTGCCTGTTGCTGGAGGCCAGCCCTGCAGCTCAGGGAGGCACTGTACCAGGGCCAGAGCTGCCAACACTGTGACACGGTGGCTGTGGGACACCCCCAGCTGTGCCAGCCAGCACCCAAACAGATCCCATCTCCTCCTGGGGTCTCTGAAGCACAGATACAAATCTGTTAGAATTTGATTTCAGGATGCAATTCCACCATAACTGATACCATAAATGTGGAATCAAACAAGCCCTCCTGCTCCCTCCACGCTGGGAGTGCTGCTGGCCAGGCAGGATCCTGAGCACTGTAGTTATAGCAACAGGCACCGTCCTGATGGCAGCAGTTACACAACTCCCAGCTGCTCCTCAGAGAGTGCAACTGGCTGCACAAACCTCTGAGCAGCAACAGCCACCAAAACCCTCCAGGCAAGGGCTTGGGCATCCCTGGAAGTGGCCAAGGCCAGGTTGGACAGGGCTGGGAGCAGCCTGGTCCAGTGGAAGGTGTCCCTACTTGTGGCAGAGGGTTGGAATGAGGTGGTCCCTTCCAAGCCAAACCATTCTGTGATTCTGTGGCACGAGCCCCCTTCCTGCAACACACCTGCCACAGGAGCCTTCAGAGTTCCCCAGCCACTTCCACACTGTCACCTGTGATGTGGGCACAACCCCCCAAAAAAGCAAAACACCATGTGCCTCCTTTGCCTGCAGAGGCCTCAGAGTGCTCAATTCACATGATACAGAGCATCTCCAATGCCTGCTGCCACCCCTGGGAGTAACATTCTCCTTGGCACCCAGGGTGTGTGGGGTCAGCAAGGCACACTGGATCTGTGAGTGACACTTTGCTGATTTTCTCTTCTTCACCACATGCAGGCAGGCTAAAGAGCAGTTCTCTTGCTTACAGCTCAGACACCCTGCTAGAAAATCAATAGTCATTTGGTGATACTCTGCCACTTGGCCGGCTGCATTGCAATGCCTTGGGAGGAGCAGCTCCCGTTTGCCAGCCTCCCTGGAGCAGGAGCAGGCAGCAACCAGCAAGAGCCAGACTGGCCTTGGGCAGATACTCTGAGGCCATTTGAGCAGCACAGCCTGATAAATCCATCCCAGCCTTCAGGAGTCTCATTTTGTGCCTGTCCAAGGGGCTGCCCCAGCCCATCAGATGGCAGAGAGCAGCCTGGAAACATCCCCTGGGCTCTCTGCATCCTCCCCATCCGGGCAGAGCACATCCCACTGCTCCCAGCACACCCATCCTGAAAGTCCTGGAAAACAGGGAGCACACCTTGCATCACTAGAGCCCTGAGAGGTTTAGATGGCAGATTTTTATGGAACACATCCCAGCCTAGACCAGCAACAGGTGGCCCCAGTGTGGAGCTTGGGTACCTGGAGCCTCTGTGGCAGGAGAGCAGGCAGGGAGCATCCCAGGACCGGCTCACAGATCAGCCACAGGCTGACCCAGAAAGACTACAGAGCATGAAGCACAGGTACCCACTTATTTACCTCACCTTGGCTTATTTACCTCCAGCAACAGAACAGGAATTACAGAATTCAGTGCTAGAAGCAGGATCACTGCTTCAGGGCTGGGAAGTGCCCCTGGATTCCCGAGCCAGTATGGGACCAGGCTAAAGCAATGTGATTCTGCTCGCTGGCTTGACCAGGGAGCCAGGAGCAAAAAAAAAGTAGGCATCAGCCACGGTTTAAAAAAATCAGGAAGCATAAAATAGCTTTGAGCTGCTTGGAACCAAACCCAAAAGCTGATGGAGCGGATGGCATCTTTGTTTAATGAGGAACAGAAATTGCTCTTTTCTGCAAATCCAGGACAGCACCAGCAGGGCTGGATTTCAGCAGGTTCCAAAGGGCAGCAGACACGGTACTTTTAAATGATAAATAAAATGTAATAGCCCGACCTCAGGAATACAATTGTCTGTTTTCAATGCTCCCCTGTTCCTTTAATCCTTCTCCATCAGTGCAGATATATGAACTGCCACAAATCCCTGCTGCCTCCCCATCTGTGCGGCACAGCCACAGCCCTGGACCTGCTCGGGGTTCCAGCTGCATGGGGAAGCAGATCTCTCCCGGAGAGCAGCAGGGGAAGGACATGACTCTTTCCCCTGGGCGCTGTCTGTGATAAGAGGAGAATTAAGACCGCCAATCTATTTCTAATGGAGAGGTTACGACAGGGCATTTTGGAAGCAATTGAAAGGTTGGTAAAGGGGCTCAGCCAGGAAATGTATGGAGTCTCATTACCTTTTATCTTCTGAGCACATAAAGTTTGCAGAATCTCTGTTTAGGTTAGCAGGAAAGCTCTGCAAGAATTATATATGCTGCCCACATGCTTATCAAGGAGAGCGAGCTGTGCTCTATCAGCCAGCTGTGGGCTCAGCAGAGATAAAGATATCCCCCTGCCCAGCAGTGACTCGGGATAAATCATCCTGTCCTCGCTCTGCCATTAGGCCTAACCTCTGCCTGGCCCCTTCCAGCCCTCACACCACTGAGCTGCCACAGCCAGGGCCATGGAGCGTGGCTGGGGCCGCTTCCATCACCCTGGGGCTCTCCCTGCAGGGAGGGAAAGCAGGGAGTGCTCAATTTACAGCACAGCTGTGAATGCCCTGTTGTACAGAGCCATCGGGACTGCAGCTTAAATATGTGCACCAGGAAAACCAGTTTGGATCAGGTGGTTTTCAGGCTGGAGCCTGAGGGGCAGCTGGGGACCAGGGGCTGGCTGGGCAATACCCATTTTTCTGCAGACCACCATCACCAGCTCCATGGGTGTCACTGTCCCTTTTTGCCTTCAACCTGGCTGCCCATCAGGTCCCATGGATCCCAGGTCCATCAGCTCTCCCAGCACCTGCTGCTGCTCTGCTGTACCACTGGGCACTATGGAAACATTTGGCTCCACCACACACATTTCCCACTGAGACCTCCAACAGCCCCAGGCCCTCCTTGAGATGCAGAAAACCACATGGGCCAAATGATTTTATGGAGAGGTTTAGGTTGGGTGTTTGGGAAAATTTCTTCAGGATGGTCAGGCCCTAGAACAGGCTGCCCAGGGAGGTGGTGGATTCTGGAAGTATTCAAAGGATGTGTGCACGTGGCACTTGAGGACACTGGTTAGTGGTGAACACGGTGGTGCTGAGCTGGATTCAATGATCTTAGAGGGCTTCTCCAAACTAAACAATTCTGTAATTCCATGATCCTCCCCTTTGCTGTGGCAAAGAGGGTTTGCTCCAGCCCAAAGCACTGCTGGCAGGGTTGGCACTGTGGTCGGTGTGGAGGGGGGACAGCAGTGACCATCTGGGCTGGGGGACAGCAGTGATCGTCTGGGCTGGGGGACAGCAGTGATCATCTGGGCTGGGGGACAGCAGTGACCGTCTGGGGTGGGGGACAGCGGTGACCGTCTGGGCTGTCAGAGCAGCCCAGGCCCCACGTGGGTGATGTCACCGCCAGCACTTGGGGACTGTCAGAGCCATGAAGGCAGCACAGAGATGTCCTCAGGTGCCAGAACCTGCTGCAAATCTCAGGATGTGCATGCAGAGAGAGACAGCCACTGCCTGCAGCAGTGCAACTCTGCAGTGTGGGCACAGACAGCGCTGTGGGCACTCAGGGCTGCCACGGCCACCCAGGGAAATCTGTCCCTTCCAGTGTGTCCAGCAGTGGGTATGAGGAGCGTGCTGCTCAGGAGAGAGGCTCAAACAGCTGTGTTTGCCATCAGCCACCAAGGCATGAGGAGTAGTGATGCACATCACCCACGTCCCAGAAGACTCATTGGTTTGTTTAAGCACCGTATTTACACCCAGAGAAGAAAACTGCCCGCGTGAAGGAGAACAAATTAAAATTCAATTTCGTCTATACCAAATAAACGCTCTCATCAGTGGGAGGATGGTAGAGATATATTGGTACTCACATAATTCCTTGGTGGATTTTATGGGCCAATTGATAAAAAATATTCTCATGAGAGCAATACACATTATTTCTAGAGCTCCAGTATTTTACTAGCGAGGCAACGTAGAGATGTGTGATTTACACACTGTGTGCAGAGGGCTGCCCCAGCATGGGCAACAGAAGCACAAGTGCTCCATGGGGAATTCTCCCCTGGAATCAAGGCACAACGCCTCTGTTTGGCCTGTGGAGAAATGACAACCTAAGCCAGGATTTTTGTGGGTGTCTGCTGGGGGCCAAGGTGGCATATGGAGCACACAAGCAATGTAGTCACACCTCCAGTGCACTTTCTGTGTGCACAAAGCCTTTCCTTACCCGTGGTCTCAAGGGCACGAACAGTTAAATAAGAGCAAACAAACATGATTTTTCTGAGCTCTGAGTTTCTGGTTTCTTTGAATCCACAAGTCCTGTCTGTGAGGAACAGAGCTCATTTAGTTAATTAGTGTCATCTACATACAAAAGAGCACTTGAAGCTCAGACTGTGGAGCACAAACTTGAAACTCACAGGAAAACTACCCTGAAACTTGGAAATCAGGTGTTTGGCTGATAACAGCATTTTTGTATTTTACTACACCCCTGCTGTCTGCCCCTGCTCTGCTGCCCCTGGCACATCAGCAAAGGCCAGGACTCCAAGGAAATTTTTTTGTGATTCTCCTCACTCAGCTCAAACTCTTCATCCCAGGCACAACCTCCCACCTCTGGGACTGGGAAGGAGACATGGCTGTGCCAGGAAATATTTACTGGGGCTCAACATCCACCTGCTGGGTTTTCTTTTTTGTTAATTTATGCACTTTTGCATTAATATATATCATAGCTCAGCCAATGCTTCTTGGCATAAATTTTAATAAAATAATCCAAGATGGTTAAAACCAAAACTGACTTCATTACTTCTGACTGTACCAGTCACTGTAATCAACTTTGGCATGTTTTAGGCCACTCAGCAGGTTTGTCTCTGCTCATCTGTACTGACACATGTAGATATTTTATTAAAATCTAATCCAACCACAGAATAAATAAAAAATCCAATAGTAATACTGAGGTCTAATTAAAGACAAAGATCTGTTGCCATCTTTCTAGATTGAACTGTCTTCATTTTACTTCACAAATTTGTACTCCTGTCAATCAGCTCATCAGGCTTTTCTAGCCATGTAGACAATTCCAGGGGAGGGATGGGGGCCCTGGAAAGACACCCTGGTGATGGTAACACGACCTGAGCACTGCTGGGGCAGGTTCAGGTAAAAATGCAGCATTTGATTTTGCTGATTACATCTTGGGTTTCTTGAATCAAATCTTACTTTCCAAAAGGCATTTCTGTGGCTCCAAGGTGTTCACCATGAAACAGTAATTTTTGGTATTTATTGGGTATTTTCAAAGGCAGGAGTGGCTGCTGCATCCCTCAGCCAGAGATACCAAATTTAGCATCTTGTGGGAGGCAGCTGGTCACAGTTTGCAGGGCTGCCTTGGGGGCTGCAGCCTCTGTGTCTGTCACGAGAGAGCTGAGTGTTTGCGAGCTGGCAACATTTGGGTCTGTCAGATCTCAACAAATTGTGCAGGTCCATGTGCAAAGCAGACCCAGCAGATCAGACGCTGAGGATTTCCAGGCAGACCACTGGGTTTGAGATCAGATGTTGCTGCTGTGTCAGCTTGGGTCCACACCTTGTATTCTCCCTCTGACCTCCCGTTCCTTTCTTTAAACTGCAGGAGTAGCTTCTCAGAGCCCCCAGACTGACCCAAACTGTGAGAAGACACAAGGATGTGACCAGACACTTGCAAATTGCTGCAGTGAGCAGCAATCAGAGCCTCCACATGGATTTGCACCATTCCCTCCAACACGATGTGCCTGTGCTGCCTTGTGGGACTGGGGGACTTCTCTGGCTCCCCCAACTACAACAAACACACATAAAAACACATCCTAATCAATAATTTATTACACTGAGATGGCAGCATAATTAAGTAACCGGGGGGCTTTGGGCAAATATCTGGTAGCATAAGGTGCAACGGGTTTTTGGCACAAGTTTTATTTAAACACGTTGGATCAATTTGAATCAATCTGACATGTACACACTTCAGGGCATGGCTAGTTTCAAATCAATTAAACTCCTTATGACTTTATGATTAGAAACCTGAGGTTAAAAACATTAATATAAAATCGCAGTTTATAAAGTGAAAAGTAAAATCCCAGTGTAACGTTTCATGAAGATCACAGGAATCATTATATAAGCTTCATTAAACAAACAAGGTAAGAGTAATTAGGCTGTAAATTGAGCACAGTAGTTAAAAAAAGAGGAAACTATAATTAGGAGGTGATGGCCACTTAACTAAAGATAAGGAAATATGGAGACCTGTGCAATTTCAAACAAAACCACAATTGATTTCCTCGTAGGATGGTGCTTCCAAAGGAAACCTTCCAGGGCAGAAGACGGTTGGAGCAAATAGATGCAGGACAGGCAAGCAAAGAAACTGGTCTGAAATTGCCTGGAAAGAGAGAAAAACCCCACATAAGGCAGCGAGGTACAGATAGTGCTGGTATAAAATAGTGACTAAAATCCTAATGTGTATCATGGCTGTGAGCTGTGCTTTGAAGCTGTGACTCTGCAGAGTACTGAGCAGGTGCTCAGGTCTTCCCTGTGGGGAGGATGTACATGTAAATCCCACTAACTTACATGGACAGGACTAAAATGTGACCGTGATCACCTGGACTGATGAGGAATGAGTTCAAGGTGGGTGTTTGGGAGCATTTCTAGGGGAAGGCCTTCCAGAAGATTTTGCCCTCTTGTGCATTTAGTGTAGGAATTGCCAAATTCAAACATGCCACCCCCTACTAAGACAATTAACAGAAATCTAACAAGAACAAAATCTTTCCAATGAGCATTTAGAGCATGATGATTTTGCTGCTTCTCTGGCTTGGCACAGATGATCCAAACAGATCCAAACCACCCCCAGCATAACTGCATCCTCAAGCAGATTCAGGCCAGCACATCCTTCCAAACCCTGTGAGAGAGCCTGTAAGTGATTCTCCTTCAGAAACATGGATAACAATGCTGCATGTGTTTTATCTGCCCTACCCAAAACATATCTGCTAATACAAAAAACCTCTGTGGATGAGAAAATGGAAGGGGCTTCCCAGCAGCTCCCTCTCTTACCCATAGGGCATCAATCCCTTCTGAGGACACTCAGACACAAGTGCCAAAGGGCAAGGTCCAAAGTCCTCAAAGATATCAGGAAAACTCATCAGCCTCAGTGAGCTTTGCACAGGGCCTGGTGCCAGCAGATCTCCTGCACTCTTTGTTTTCATGGGGTTGAACACGGGAGGCACATGCACGGCTGTGGGAACTTAACCTTTGCTCACCCCCAAATGGATCTTTCTGTAGTGATGTGGAGGATCTGAAGAATAAAAATGCAAGATGTAGAATCAAAGAATCATTAGAAGGGTTAGAAGGGACCCTAGAGATCATTTGGGACAATCCTAACTGATTCCAGGCAGAGGAAGGACTTCCAGCAGCCCCTGCCATGCAGGCAGCCCAGGTCAGGTATTGTCCTTTGTGGTGGTGTCACAGTGTGCCCAGTGTGCTCAGTGTGCCCAGTCTCACAGCCAGGTGAAAAATAATCTTCTCACATTACAGCCCAGGTGTTTCCAGGCAGCCCAGCTCCATGTCCTCCTCTCCCCATCCTTCTCCCTGGAGAGCCCCTGCCACCCACCCAGGCCCACACAGCCCAGTGTGGGGTGTCTGTCTGTCTGTCTGTGGCCAGATGGATTCGCTTCACACATAAAGGCATCTGGTCTCCTCCTCCTCTCCCCTCCAGGCTTGCTGGGGGCTGCAGCACCGGGTCAGGCATCATCCCCTGCCCAGAGGGGTCTGAGTAAACACAGGACCTGTTTCCCAGCCACACCCCAAGCCAGGCCACCAGAGCCTCCCAAACCCCACCACAGCATCCCAACAGCTCAGAAAATAAGGTATTGAGACTTGAAACAAACCCCAAATCTGCCACTTTGAACTTCTTGGCAACCAGTTCAGAGCCTTTGAAGCTGCATCCCGGTCCCACCTCCCTCCCGGTTCAAACGCGGCCAGCACATCGGGACAGCACATGGATGGGCAGCTGCAGCACCCTGGCAGACCACCAGCACCACAACAGACCCTCCAGCACCCCAAAAAACCCACCAGCACTTCAGCAGACCCACCAACACCCCAGGAGATGCACCAGCACCCCAACAGAGCCACGGGCGCTCGGCAGCACGAGCCAGGAGCTGTGCCTCGAGGGAGAGGTTGTGGGGAAGGCAGAGCCTGGGGATTATTGCAGGGAATTAATAAACAGAAAGAAGGGATGGGCCATTGTGGTGAGGCATAAGGCCCCTGGGATCAGACCCTAAAGGGGGAGGTGTGTGAGTCAGGCCCCACAGCCGTGACCTTGGGTTAGAGCACGGCGAGGTTTGACTCGCTGCCCGAGGCTGGGCTGGTTCCCTGGCGGGTTTTGGCTTGGTTTTCAGGGGTGGGATGAATCACTTCTCCACGCTTTTCCTCCTGCCTGGAAAGGTGAGAAACTGCTAAAACCCAGAGAAACCCCTGAAGTCAGTGATATTTCCTGTGGCTTTGCTGCAGGCGCCAGAAACCATCTGACCCCGGGGAAAGGGCTCAGTGTGTGCAAACGGGAGGAGAAAAACTGGTTCTGTCACACAGGGGCTGGGGCCATGGTGGCCGGGTGACACTGTCCAGCCTCCTCCCTGCAGAGGACAGGGCAATGAGCCTTAAGCACGACTTGGGGGTCTCACAGAAACCCCCCTACCTGGCTGTGCCACCACAGGGATGTGGCGTGGGGAGTGGGACGGGAAGGGGAGCCAGCATGGGAGGATTTTACGAGCTGGCACAGGGCAAGTGGCCAGGGACGCCTGAGCGCTGGCCGGGAGCCAGCACGACGCTCCTGCATTTATTAGGGGACCCGCTGGCTTGCCAGGAAATTACACAACAGTTAAATACTTTATACGCTGAACTAGTTTATTAAGGAACTGCTTGAGATTTTTTCACCGAGGGACCGTTCTGGAAACGATGATGCTGCGAGCAGGAGCTGGCCCCGCGATGTGGCACAGGCTGTGACACTGTGAGGCTCAGTGACACAGAGCTGCTGCTCCCAGGGAACAGGAGCACAGTGTGCAGGAAAAATATTCATATAACGGGGGATCTCTCCCAGGAGCCTGCAAACAAATCCAGAAGAGCAAATCCCAACAGGCAGCTACAGTTTCACATCAGCAAAGTCACGGCTGCAGCACAGGCTGGCAAACCCATGTGGGCTTTTAATCTGTGAGTGTGGGCACTGGTGGGCAAAATCCACAGTAGGATAAATCCCACAGGAAATAAATGCTTGTTCCATGCCTGGAACTGACAGGTTCCCACCAAGGCTCCCTGTGACGGCACCCCTGCCCTGCTGTGCTCCCTGCAGATGGGATCAGACCCCACTGTGCCTTCTCAGGTCTCCACTAATTTTTCATGGCTGCAAACCCAGCTGTGACTCAGCCTGGCCTCACACACCAGGCAGGCTCTAGAGGCTGCCAGGATGGTAAATGCCAGCACAGAAACTAATGAGGAATTGTCCCTGCAGGTGAGGAGTGACTCAGGGGCAGACCCCGGGCTCGCAGGTGCCAAAGCCAACAGAGATAAATGACAAACTGTAAACCTTGAGACTAGAAATGAAACAATGCACTGAGTGAGAAGGTCACAGTATGGACTGACCAGAAAAGTCATCAAGGATGTTGTAGATAAACAAAGAAAGGAGAAAAAAAATCCCCACCTTTTCTTATGGCAGTGAAGGAACATTTGGCTCCTGTCTGACACCATGTGCTGGTGGCAGAGGGACTTTGCAGAGGGACATGACCACAGCCAGGGGGTTGCACACCCATCCCTACAACCCACCCAGCCCAGGGAGCACCCAGGTTTTGGTCAGTGGCCTCAAGCACAGCAGCAATTGTCTGCAGGGACAGGGAGGGGAGAGCAACCTTTTGTGTTCAGGCAGGATAATCAGGGAGCCTGTAACTGCCAGGGTGGCTCCGACAGGGAGCTCCTCAAAGGAGGGTGTGAAAATCAATCTTAGATTGGATATTATACAGGAAATTATCTGAGATTGGCTATTAGGAAAATGTTCTTCACTTGAAGGGTTGTCAAGCCCTGGAACAGGCTGCTCAGGGCAGTGCTGGAGTCATCATCCCTGCAGGGATTTAAAAGACGGGGATGTGGCACGTGGAGACATGGGATTTAAGACATGTGGATGTGGCACTTGGAGACTGGCACTGGCAGTGCTGGGTTAACAGTTGGACTTGATGGTCTTAGAGGTCTTTTCCAACCTAAATGATTCTGTGATTCCATGAAAACTGTCTCTGCCAGCACAAACCAGAAAGGTGGCGCGTGGCAGGAGGGGCACAGCCGTTATCGAGGGAACGGCGGCCACCCTGCACCTCCCAGTGAGGAGCAGCAGAAAATGAGTTTTCCATGGCCACAACAACTGTCAGCACAGTGTTTGCATCTCATCGATCACCTCTGGAGAAAACAGGGATGGCGAGTGTGCTGACCTTTCCAGGGAAGCACCGCTCATCCGCGGGCTGGCCGCTGCCGCGCGGGAGCGCACGGCTTGGCTGTTACCCTGAAAAAAGGATTTGTCTCGCTCCCCCCGACCTCGAGGGCACAGGAATCATGTACCTCCAGGACTGGAAAAATGGATTTCCCCTTGGCTTTGCCCAGAATTCACTACCTTGCTGCATAAGGCCTTCTCCCAGCACCTGCTCCCCTGAGCTCCCACTCCTTCTCCTTCTGGCTTTGAAGACAAGGTTGTGGGAGGTGCTCATGGAGCTCCAGAGTGCTCTGCCCTCAGCCCCCTCTGCTCCTGGACAATCCAGGCACACACAGCCCAGTGGGCACTAGATCATGTACAACTGCTGGAGTGTCACCAGCAAGGATGTGGCAAGCAGCAGCTATGGCCACTCACCCATGAAATGTAAATTTAATGTAACTATTTGCAATGTAAAGTGCTTTGCACTTTGAAAAATACGCTATTATTTGTGCCTTTTATTGGAGAGAGGGGGAAAAATATATTCAGAAACAGTCTCTTGTGCGTGTTCAGTTCTTTCTGCCTCCAGAGTTACGGAGTTTATATTGAAATTTAGCAGCTGTGGGATCTGTGGACCAACAGTGCCATCACCACTAAATCATCTCTTATTTAGCTAATGCCCTTCATCGCTCGCACTCGCCTGCAAAAGCTACATCTAGAATAGAAAATTACCTGCCAGGCTCCCAGCACACTGGCCAGGAAAATTCCTCCTTCCTTCAGTTCCTCCAAAATGCCTCATCCCAATAATACCAACAATGTATTTATAAATATTTCAGGACTAGTGGGTTTATTTTTAGGCAGTTATAATATTTTCCTAAAAGTCCTTTTTTTTTTTTTCTGTTTCCCATTCCCCTTACCAAAAATGTCACCTCCAAACAGTGAAATCCATTGTGAAGGAATAAATGCATTAAAGACTGTTTAATCCAGTCACAAAATTTTATTCTATTTAATATTATGATAAAGACTTAACTTCCTAGTTAATATCATTAAGGAGCTATTTTTTTAACTGTACCTCTGTAGTTATTAACAAAACAAGAAAAAAGTGTTCACAAACAGAAATATTTCAATTAATTCAAAATATTGTGGTTGGTTTTGTCATTTCCTGACTTTCAAATGCACAGAATCATAGAATTAGAGAATGGTTTGGGTTAGTGGGTACCTTAAAGGCCATCTAGATCCAACTCCTGTGGCAGGTGGCTGCAAGGGACATTAATCAAAGCAGAGCCACCCCCAGCCCAGGTGAGCTGCAGGAGTTCCCTGCATCGGCCTGGTGGCACAGAAAATTGAAGATTGATGATGGTGAAGGAGATTTTCATCATTTAGTGAGGCAAGAGGCAGAGATAAACACTCCTGGGGGCTGCAAGGCTGGGGGGAGTGGTCTTCCACCTCGTTAAGTTTCCAGAAAGCTCCATCTGCTGTCACTGAGGGCTAGACAAGGGGACGTGGTGGTTTTCCAGGGAGCTGGCTCCAGAAGACTGCAAAACTTAATCCGAGCACTCTCTAAGCCACAGCCTTAGTGATGACTATTAGAAAAAAAAATTAAAGGGAGAAGAGCAAAATGTGGGTCAGTAAAAGCTGTACAGGTGGTTCCCTTCCATTTGCTGTGCCACAAAGGCAAGTGGGAAGGAAGGAAACCCAGAGCAGAGAAATCCCAAAATTTTATTGCCAGATCTGCAGTGCTTCCGGCATAGGAAGCCAAGGAACAGAGTGCTGCAGGGCAGCAGAAAATTATTATGAAAAACCATCATTTTCTGGCTTAAATTGGTGAAAATTGGGAGTTACCAAGGTAAAGGCTAAAGCAACAACAAAGCAACAGAAATACCCATCCCAGAAAGCCAAACTGTGCTGAACTGACCCCAGACATGAGGATGGTGGTCCAGGTTCCCTCCCTGGGTGCAGAGGTGACACCTGTACATGTGCAGGGGTTTTGAGCAGGGCAGGCTGGGCTTGGGGAGAGCTTGCTCATGGACCCACAGCCTTCATCCCCAAACACTGGGCCCAGTGCCTGCCAGCAGAGCTGTGGCTGCAGGGACTGCAGGACTCAGACATCCAGTGCTCATGTAGGACCTTGCAAGTGTCCAGGGCAGCTGTCCCCAGGGATGATTGTAGGCAGTGAATTGGGTCAGGCTTGGACTCGGCTCCCCTCACCCCACAGACCCCAGAGACCTGGGGCCATGGGGTCCCAGCACATCCATCATCTCCTTCCCAAGCTTCTGCCACTTTTCTGCCTGGTTTTCCTTCTCATTCAGCACACACAGAGGGATGGGTTAAAACCTAAAGCCATTTATAGTAATTATGCTAAAGGTTGTCTACAGATAATGCAGCAAATAACACTGGTTTTGGAAAAAAAATCTCCACTCTTAGCTTTAATAAAAGCATTTCAAAGCCCTGGAAGGTTATTTATAGGGTGTGTAAATGTAACTGGAGGGGAGGCAGAGTAAAGGGAGTTCAAAGGGTGTCTGAAAAGAAAAAACCCACTGTGTTATTGACACTGCTTCCTGCTTTCTCACACTCAACAACCTTCTTAAAACAAACTAGAGGAAACAACAACAAAAAAAAGCTTCTGAGAGCTATTTGAGATTAAATAATACTTTTTGACAGCTGGTAGGAAAGGGACTGATTCTGCATTCATGCTTACAATAGCATGCTGCTCCCAACCCTGGCTGGCATTGTAGAAGCATCTGAAAGCCCAGAGGGAGCTGCGGGTCGGGGCTGGCAGGGACACAGGGATGGCAGGGACACAGGGATGGCAGGGACACAGGGATGGCAGGAGGATGGGGACAGGGATGGCAGGAGGATGATGGCTGTGGGTAGAGCTGAGCTCTCTGCAGTGAGCTGAGGTGCTGCCATGAGGAGCTGCCATGAGGTTCTCCCTTGGACCATCATCCCCCAGCATCACCCACGGCTCCAGGGGCATCTTTTAGGATAAGTGATTTTCATTCCCCCAGGCTGAGCTCGCTGCTCTCCATCTCGTGAGGACCCCAATTATTTTGGGATGCAGTTCTGGCTTCCCTGCTACACTCCCTGCCACTGGGCTTTGGTGGGAGACAGCAGCAGCTGCTGGGGGCTGCCCACGCAGGCTCAGTTCAGGATACGTGGGAGAAATTTTCCTGGCAGAAACTTGGCTTTAGGCAGAAATAAAATCATGTAAGTGCCATCGTTTCCTCACGGCTTTGGAGCATCTGTAGGCTGAACAGGGTTAAGAGCAAGGCTGAGGTCTGCCCTGCAGCTCCCAACTTCTCCAAGGAGCACCTTCCCACTCCTGATCCCTGGCCATGCCTGGCCCTCAGGAAAACCACCCCATGCACCTACAGAAAGCCCTCAGGTTTCTCCTCCAGCAGGCTCACCTGCAAATTCATCCACAGCATTTTCCATGAAGGATGTTTCCAAACCCAGTGGCTCAGCCCTTTTCTTCTGCTCTGTCTGGGGGATGGCCTGAAGATCTTTGGCTGGCAAGAAGCCTTAGTGGGGATGTAACAAATGTTCTCCACTGTAGCAGAAAGGAAAAGAAAAAAACAAAAGAAGTGATGGAGCAGGAAGAAAGTTAAATTCCTTGCAAGAACCAGGGTGGGGAGGGAGGCACACCTGGATAAGGACAGGGATTTTATCCCTTCGGTTCATCCAGCCCAAAAGGGGAAACTGAGGCAGGTGCCCTGCTGTGTCCTGAAGTCCCACCTGGAAACCTGCCCCAACCTCCAGAGCTGACTTTGCTTCTTCCAAAAATTTTTGCACTGAGTGCTGACAAAGCCGGGAGGATTGGAATCACGGGACAGGAAAGCTGCACAAACACAGATCCTGTAAAGTGTCTTCATCTTCTGCTGCTCCCTTAAAACACAAACCGATCAAAGCACGTTACACACGGGATTGTGGAGCGAGCAAAGAGCCCCGGGGCACGGAGCCCGTATTCCAAGGGGGGAATCGCTGTGGCCGGGCAGGACCAGCCTGCCGGCCCCGGGCTCTGCTGATGAGCACTGCCCACCCAGCCGGGGCACAGCAGCAGCTCAGTTTGGGGGCTGCCTCCAGCCCTCCTCCTGCCTGGTTCGGGGCAGAGGCATCTTGGAGCAGAGGGGAGGAGGGTTTGGATGTGCTCGGCTGAGCGGAGCAGCTCGGAGTGATGCTGGGTGAAAATATCAGGAACTGAGGCACTTTGCTCTTTGCAGGGGAGCTCGGCTGGCTGCTCCCCTCCTGCTCCACGGAGCCAGCGTGTCGGATATTCATTCATTTTGGGTTAACTATCTTTTCCATTTCTGAACAGCTTCAATTTTCCTGATGTCTCGGGGAATGGTTTATGAGGAAATAGAGCCTTGAGGGTGGACAGATGGAGAAAAATCTCCCTTCTCACCAAATTGATCACTATAATCTTTCATCTGCTCAGCGCAGGCCTGGGCTGCTGGCATGTGGAGGTGCCACAGCTTTACCTGTGGATCAGCACATCCAGAGGAGAGCACCCAGAGCAAGACTGGGAGGAGGATGCACAGCACAAACCCAGACCACTTCACCTGACAGAAGGAAGGAGATAGGGGCGTTCAGATCCAGAGTCCTGAGCAGCCTCAGGGTTTGCCCACAGAGAGCACTGGCACAGATTTAATTGCTGCCCTTGCCCCCTCCCTCTGCCACTGCTGTTCTGGGGTATGAAGGAGCTTCACATCACTGCTGCTAATAAGGAGAGAAGAGAAACCCGCTGTCCTTGTTATGAAGCACTTGTGTAACAGCACATCCACGCCACAGGCTGTAACCAAAACTCTGACAGAGCTGGCAGGGACACACTGTGGGACCTCCAGCGCTGGCAAAGTTCAGGAAGGGGTTAAATAAACAAACAAACAGCTTCAGGGAATTATTTTGACACAGATCAACCTGCCTGAGGGCAGGAAAATCGACCTTGCTAGGTCTGTTCTGTTCACTGATGCAATGACATCATAGATACATTTTTCCCTGCCCAGTTCTAGGGTTGCTGAAAACACGATCAGCTCAAGCTGGTGCCAGTGGAAGAAACATTTTCCCTCTGGGAAACACTGGTTAGCTGGCATTGAGCAAAATGAATTAAAAAGGAACATGGAAGGAACCATCCTGATACCCCAAATTCAACCAGGTCTATTGGAAAGAAGCTGAGCCTACACCAGCCTACACATGGTGCAACTCAAGTGCCTGCACCCAGACCAGGTGACTCATTTGACCATCACCCTTCTGGTCCCCAGACAGTTTCTCAATCCTCCTCCTCCCTCAGGGCTCACTCTTCACTTCCAGGCTGTCCAATTTGCTCAGGAGAACAGCCCCAGCCTGCCCAGCTGACCCCAGCCTGCTCAGTGGTGGCACCCAGGATGGCAGGACATTGGCCCAGCCATGGGGAGGTCTCTTGCCAGGATCTCCAGCAGCAGAAGTGAATCCACACCTGGGGTGAACACATCCATGGGAGGCCTGTTGGTCAAGCCATGGGGTGAGGCAGCCTCTGAGACAGCACCCAGGGAGATCCCCCACATCCTTCTCTCCTTTGGCTCCAGCCACTCCCAGGACTCTCAATTAACATTTAAGATTTCACTGAATAGCTGGCTGATTTATTTCATTTCTAGGGCCAGTAATTTATGGAAATATATTCTTAAAAATCAAACAGAATGCACTTTACTAATAGCTGGGCCATTCTCTGACATTTTGCAGAGTAAATGAGCATTTGTGCCCAGTGGCATGTTGTCCCATGACTGAACCCCTATAAAGGGCTTAAAAAATATCTATTAGCCAAGCTCATTAGCTTAAATATCATTAAAATAAATGATATTTCTCTACACATAGGCCCCAAAGTGAACACTACTCTCAGTGGTTACAGGTCAAACACTCACTTACTCTAAGGACTCTGCTGAAAATAGAAAGGGTGTTAAAATTAGTTTACACATCTGCAGTGGTACAGAAATGATGTGCCCGTGCCTCACTGATCAGTTTAAAAGCGTTAACATTGCATATGCTGAATTTTCTTTTCCAGAAACATCAACGTAACGATTTCCTGCTGGTTCTGTGAACATTAAAAAGATCTTTACCTTTATTGTTCAGCTTTTTAGATTTATTCATGTATCCATTTCTCCAGTTTAGAGGCCCAGCTGAAGGGAATTATTCAAAGCGGGTTTATTTTGGTGTAGCTCCGTTTCTCCCATTTCTGGTTTCAGTTCAGGGGGGGTGGTTTGTTTATTTTCCCATTAACCAGGCATAAAATAAACAAAAGCAGCACCAGCTCCACTGCAACCACACCAGCTCAGTCAGGCTGATTTAAAGCACTCCCCACCAGCAGGGCTGATTTACGGCCCCTGCCCGGCGCCGCGCTGGCCCCGCGCCCCGCTGTGCCCCACGCTCCTCTGCCTCCAGCAGCTGCCACCAAGGGACCTGCTGCCCATCCCGGCCCTTGTCCCCAGCCAGGATGTGGCAGTGGGCTCCCTGGTGGCCCACAAAGCACCATCCTCACACAAGAAACACGGCAGTTTGTACAGGGGCACCTGGAGGTGATGCAGCAGCAGGCAATGGACCTTCAAGCCATGAAGCAGGTATTTTTGAAGAGCAGAGATGATGATTTAAGTTGTGGTGGCTCTGTTGCACCCAGGCTGCCTAAAGGGAGCTTGTCCTTCTCTTTCTTGTTACGCCTCAACACCGAGCTGTTCCCAAAACTCAAAATAGTTGCATTTGTGTGATTGTAGGGGATTAAAAGGCTGCAGAGGGACTTTTCACAAGGATTGTAGTGACAATCTGAAGGAGGGCAGGTTTAGATTTTACACTGAGAAGAAATTCTTCCCTGTGAGGGTTCTGAGGCTCTGGCACAGGGTGCCAGAGAAGCTGTGGCTGCCCCTGGATCCCTGGAAGTGTCCAAGGCCAGGCTGGACGAGGCATGGAGCAGCCTGGGACAGTGGAAGGTGTCCCTGCCATGGCAGCAGAGATAGAACAGGATGGTCTTTAGGATCCCTTCCAATTGCCATTCTGTGATTCCATGATTTTTGTTAGAATATGGAAGCTAATAGGATGCAGTGCCATCACCAAGGACACAGCTGGGAGGGGGGTGTGATTGCAGAGAGGTCACACAGCCCTTGCTGTGCTCTACTCGACCCCCTGTTACGGGCACGGAGATCCGGGGTGGCTCCAACGGCCCTGGGCTGAATTTGCAGAAGTTCAAGTCACTGATGAATAATCCCGTCACGGCACAGCGAACACACAACCCACAGAGTGATTTTCACAGCCAGCTCCTGACAGGCTGAAGCAACAAGACCTTTTGACCTCGAAAGAACACCCTCCCAAAACGCTGCTCGGGCAGGTACCTGCACCCCAACCCCGCAGCTGCTCTAACTGCAAACCAAACCAGGGCTGCACCTCAGCCACCTCGGGAAAGTACACGATACAACCATGGCAATCTGCATGCTGCCATGCTCAAAGCATCCCGTGAGCTGGATTTTCCTTGTTAGCAGCACCTCAAGAACATTGCTGGCAGTGTAAGAGAAACCCAGCACCGAGGTCCCCCCGTCCAGGCTGTGACAGATTGCTCGGAGAAACAACGCGGTGATTGAGGAGCTGGACTAATCACAGCAATTGATATAAATTACCGTGTCAGCTACACCGATGCCGCAGTCTGCAGGTTCACACCTCATTAAGCTTCCAAGTGCCAAATGAATCAACAGGGTTCAGCAGAACCATTCTTAATTAATTGTTGTAGCAATAGGGAAAAAGTAACGGAAAAAGAGAATCAGAACTCGCGGCGCAGGCGGGCGGGCTTGCACAGACTGAAACTCTGCTCCGATTTAGCATTTGAGATTAAAGACGCCCACGGATTAATCTCAGCCAGCAAAGAATTGCCAGGGGCTGGTTTTGGACTAGGGTGGAGTGAAAATTCAGGCTGGCGACTTGCAGACGTTTTTCCTCGAGTTGTGCAGTGTGTTTTGCATGGAGCTCTTCTGTCGCCTGTGAAATCTCCAGGTTTTGGTTTCCCACCCCACCCGCAGCGGGCAGAGGCCACTGCTGGGCACCTCAGAGCCTCTTGAAGCTGATGGAAATTGCAATTCAGCAGCTTATTTTTAAGCCAGATGTGTCCATTTTTTCCTGTCTATATTCCCCAAAGCGAGATGCAAACTTACCAGTGAGGGAAGAGGCCAGGAAAGCTGTGGTCTCACCTCTGGCCCAGCTCCCAGCCTCTTTCTCCACGGACTCCGCCGTGCCAGGCTGCTGGAAGGACACAAAGCCAAGCTCGGGACAGAACAGCAGCAGCCACAACTGAGTTTGAAAAGCAAAGGACTCTCCAGTCACCATGTCCCTGTCCTCACAGGGGACTTTCCTCCAGCACAGGACAGCACCCAGAGGTCTCACCAAAGCCTGGAAGTCCTGGAGCTCAGGGAATGCTGAGGAAAGGCCAGCACAGCCTGTGGGCTCATGGCATCTCCTGTGGCTGAGCACAGAGCCAGCCTCCACAGGCACTTCTCGTGGCATCTCTAGGATGGATTCAACTCAGCAGCAGCAGCATCCAGCTCCCCAGTGTGGAGTTACACCAGCACGGAGTGGAGCAGCTCCAGCCGGGACCGCGGCGTGCGCGGCTCACGCTCTCCAGGGGAGGTTTGGATATCTTCTCCTGCCTTCCCTCACGCGCGTTCCGCCAGCTTAAAGCCTCCCTGGAGCTCCCATCTGCTCACCACACAGCTTGTAATTGTGTGTGTAATGCGAGGGGCAGTTCAGCACTCAAACCACATTCCCAGCCTTGGATGTCTCCGGGTATTTGCACTTTCCCCCCCGCTGCCACTCACCCGGCCTCTCCCTGATCTATAAAACATCCATCTCACGGGTATCCCAGCAGGGCCCTGACAGCTTTGAGCTGCCACTGCTTTGCTCCAGCCTTCAGGCCCAGTTACACCAGATCACCCCGTTTTTCTGCACCACTGATTAACCTGTAACCTGCCAGCAAAATGGAAATGGGAGAGAAAAATGGAAAATGAACACAGATTTCACCTCTTTCCTGCTTGTGGCTGGGGAGCATCACTGCCTGGCAAGGGAGCTTTACTGCTGGAATCTTAAGGGATGTGGGGTGCCAGGAGTATAAGGGAGGTGCCCATGGTCACTCAAGGAAACAGAGTAATGAGTCAAAATTACCCATCCTCAGCCCTCACTGTGCCTGGGGTGGGATCCAGTGGAAATACCCAGCCGATTTCAAGGAACTCGGGGCTGTTTTAAAGCAACATCAGCAGCCAGGAAAAGCTGATACTGCAGCTCCAGCCCTTTCTGCAGGGCCTGGTTGGGTCAGAGCCCATGGGGAAGGAGGATGTGGATCCCTGAGCAGCCACATACTCAGGGCTGGGCATTCCCAGCACAAAGCCTCCTGCATTCCCACAGACACGTGCACCAGGGTCTGCTTCACATTATCAATGAAAATATCTTCCCATGACTCACCAAAATCCAACAGATTCTCTTAATGGACTGGTCTGTGACTTTCCTCACATTGAATCACTTCTACTGACCTAATACATCACTGTTTTCTTTAGTTTCTCTTTTCCCCATATAAATCTCTACTTAATTAATAAAGCCAGCAGTTCTTTAAGAAAAAATATCTAAACCATATTTCTAAGCCTCAGAAATACTGTTCTAGCAACTAGCAGTATTTAAAAAAATATATTAATAGCAGTTTGAGAACGAGGTTTTGATAAAGTTGGGTCCAGAAACACTTGTATTATAAATATTTATATTATAAATATTTTGTTCTTTTATGCTTATTCCTACAAATCAGTGCGATAACATTTCTGCCCTTGTTTTATTTTAAGGGAGTTAAGGTGCAAATTGGAGGATTAGCAATCCAAACAGAATAGCAGGAATACAAACAGGCTTCCAAGCCCACGTGTAAAAGCCAATTGCCAGCGAGTCTCTGTTCTCAAGGAGGAGCCCAACACGGGAAGGCAAGTTCTTGTGTGGAAAGTCCTTCACACCTTAATTACAGCTCCTGCCAACCACTTCAGCTCTGGAGAGGGATGTTTTCTCTGGTGAGAGGATACCATTAACGCAAGGAGCAGCATCCAGGGAAAGCACCTGGCGGGGGGAACTCCTCAGGCTTCTGTTTTTAGCCACTTTGAAAAGCAAATTGATTAACACACACGCGCTTGTGCGGGCACACACACGCCCTTCCCTGCCCGTGCTGGCTTTGCACTGACACCCAACAGCTTTGCAGGTTACAATCAAAGTGTGATTTAGGACTTTCCATTAGGGTCATTAAGAGCAGGCTATTAAGGCTCCACGAGCTGTTTCAGCTATCAGAGTCCTGGAATATGCTGAGTTGGAAGGGACCCGTACAGATCATCCAAATCCAGCTCCTGTCCTGCACTGGACACCCCGAGAGTCCCACCCTGTGCCTGAGAGCATTGTCCAAACCTGCTGTGTAATAAATAGATTCAGGAAAGGCATATCACTGCAATTATTCATAGCTCGAGCCTTCAGGATTTCAGAGCATAATCATGTTAGCACCAGGATCTTCTTGGAATAGAGATTTATCCCAGTTTTTAGGCAGTGCCATTCCCCCTACCCTCTGAGAGCCTCCCTCCACCACCGAGACCGATGGGGTTTGCTGTCAGATATCTGAAGGTAAAAGGCAACTTTCCACTGGCGCCCCATGCCAAATCCTTGTCTAATCCTTCACACCGTGGATAAAGGACTGGAGCACTGCCAGGCACCTGGGTTCAGTTTCACAGCTCCTGAACGTGACACCCGCAGCTCTTTGATGCAGCCTGAGTGGATGCAGCTGGGATCCTCCCACACGGTGCTGCAGGATCACCTGGACACAGCCAAGCCTGCAGAGATTGTGTGTAACTCCTCACAGCACTGCCCCGCCGTGCAGAAGCCCACAAAAAAGTGCTGAGGCAATTTAAAACACCGCAGGATATACACCACGACTTTAACTTTGATAGTGTTCCCCCTCCAGGTGTGTTAATCCCAGGATGTCACAGCCCCTGTGGGTTGCTTGTTACATGGCACACGACAGGTTCTGGGCAGTTTTTACCCCTCAGGTATTTTTCAGTCGGGCTAACAGGCTGATTTGCTGAGTTACCTGCTGGCAGCAGCAGGAACCAGCAGGAGAACGAGCAGCACATTACCCTGCTGCCACCCCTGATCCATCAGCCATCTGGGAGCGTGGCAGGGAGAAGCAGCTGTAGGAGGAGTAAAGCTCCTTGTTCAGGACAGCAGCTACTGACAGCTCATCCCATTCTCTCCTGGTTCTCCCTGCACTGGCTCCCACAGTCCTGAGCAACTTCTTCCTAAATCCACAGCACAGAGAATCACACTTTTTTTGTAATGTCATCACTGGAACCCAGATTCACAGCTCGGATGCTTTGACCTTGTCTGCTGCACTCCTACATTCGGATTTTAAAATTAATCATCTAATTCCAGGTAAGTGCTTTTAAATTCGGCCGAATGGGGCATGAATCTTGCTGGATGGGAAATGCAGGTCTCTGCAGTGAGATGGATGAAGCCCTACTACACTCCCCGGTTTGTTTCAAGGCTTCAGCAGCAATTGCCTGCTCTAATTCGAGATGGGAAGACTCGCTGTAGGGTAATTAAGCACGTGGGGAGCTCAGGAGAGCCGCCTGCCAGCACCTGGCAGTGGGATTCCCCTTCCAGAGGCACCTGCACTAGATGGTAATTCCTTCCCTCCATTTCCCACTTCACTCCCGACGCTTCTCCCGGCAGCTCGGAGGAACAGATGGAGCAATCACCCTCCTCCTCTCCCCAGCACGGACCCCTGCTGCTACCCAGCGCCTCGTGCAGTTGTAATACACATAATTAGGCAAATCAATGGACAATGCAGCATATTAGAGGAGGTGGAGTTACATCAAGGCAAAACACGGGTCCCTATTTATTTACCACAGGAAATGGGACATTTCTGCGTAATTGCCAAAAATTGTGGACAGGAGATGAAATGTAATCACAGCCCTGGCAGGTAGGGTGCAGCCAGCAGGTCACTTACCTGGCTTGTTTGGAGCACAGCTGAGGGGAACTCAGTCTCATCTTGATATTCTGTTGATTTATGCTTTAAACATCTCATTACCACTGATGAATTACACTCCCAAATCTCTCACACATCCATAATTAGAGAGAGGGATGTTTGCAGCCATTCACCCCACCACTGACTCCAGACCAAAAGCACAACTGGAGGCTGCAAAATGCAAGCAGCAGTCCCTGCCCTCTCTGGGAAGCCAAGCACACACAGCTGCTGGCTCCTGGCTAAAGTGGCTGCTGAGCCTTCTCCTCCTGTGGCTCCCCAGGCACAGCTTTGTTTAAGGTCAGTGCTGGCTCTGTGCTCCCTGCTCAGCAGCTTCTCTGCTCTGCTTCTTCAGCCCTTGCAGCTCCCACCCCGTGGGAAGCAGGACATGGTGAGCTGTCACCATATCCCAGTGGCAGGATGAGAAAATAAAAAGTAATATGAAATAAAATATATTGACCTAAAGAGTGGGTGTGCTGCAGATGTGAGCAGAGATGGGGCCTGGTGGAGCAGGGTAACACTCAGGAAGGGGGAACAAGCCAAGTCCGTGATGAGTGAGAGAGGCTTTTACATTTCTGGGCTTTCCAAGGAAGGTGATCCTCCTGCCAGGAGGAAATCTGTTTCCAGGTCTTGCACACACCCAGTGGGTTTTACCCTGGGTTATGGATAAAGTCAGCTGTGCCCCAGGACTGCCTGAGAAAAGGACCAGTCCCAGAGAGCCACCAAAGTCTTGTTCAGGTGGTGCTGAGGCCTCACAGATGCCCTGGACAGAGGGCTCAGAGGTGTTTAATGGAGGTGCTGATACACAGGGGAACAAAGGCCAAGCCTTCAGACACATTATATCTTTTAGGAGGTTTCTGGGATCTAATTTTGGTCAGCTTTGTCAAATTTCCAGGGATTTAGAGGAGCAGTGACTGCAGCTGGTGGGGATCAGCACCACAGCTCCCAAGGCACTGATGGCCTTGAGTCACTTGGATACTGATACACAGAAAGGTATTTAAGAACACATCAGAAATTGCAGATTTTAGCTTCTTGCCCTTGCTCTGCACAAGTCAGTAGCAGACAGAGAAATCTCCACTGTCAGATGTGAGTTTTCCTCGTTTTTACTCTAATTCTGTGCTCCCCTTCCACAGTCTGGACCTTCCTGAGTTAGGCCTGGTACTTCTGTGAAACTGGGGAAAATTATTTCATTTAAGTCACTCAGCACATCAACATTGAAGAGAGGGACTGGGCACAGAGCTCCTGGGGTCGCTGGGGAATGACATTATCACCTTCTGACCTTGCTGCTTTCTAGACCTGAAACTTCTTGTCCTTTTCCATGCTTATCACTTCTCCCACAGAAATGAGCTGCTCTTGGGTCAGAGCTGTCCTTTATGGAGCTCTGCCAACCTCTTAGTCCTCACCTAAGGGACACAGATCTTGTTTTTGTCTCCAAGCATCCTCACAGTGCCACCAGCTGTTCTCAGGTGCTGCTGTGTGGTGGCTTATGATATGAGAAAACATTTAAAGAAATGCAAACCAACACTACCAAGTGCATTTTGGATCTGATCTCAATCAGGTCACCAAATTCAGCATTTGTCAAAGTGGGACTGTTACTTCTCCAAAACCTAAGGATGTAAAAATAGGATGTAAAAAAGATATGGGTACCACAATACTACAAACTCAGAGCTGTTGTGTCAATGCAAAATCATGCCTCACATGTGCCCACATACCCACGGTCTGCAGCCCACGTACCATGAAAAAGGGGAGGGACAGATCCACGACAGGCTCGGGGAACACTTGGCTGACTCAGACAACTGACACAGACACCATTTGTTTGTTTGCTGTCAAGGTATAAATAGCATCCACTGCTGAAATCCTTAGGAAGGGTCTGCAGGTTCCCATGGGACACTTCCCTGGTGCTCACCCTGCTCCCTGCAGACACCCTGGGGACCCTCTCTGCTCCCTGTGCCACCAAGTGCCACCACAGCAGCTCCACATTCATTTTCTTCTCCCAGCTTATCTCCCCCGGCTTTGGAGTGCATTCTTCCTTATCTTGGAGACAAATGGCCTCCACGGAGAGCTCTAAACAGCAGAGCCATTTATCTGCCTGACATGTGTTTCCCTGTTTGTTTTCTGCAGCCTTGAGCCATCGGCTGGGCTGTGACAATGCTCAGCTGTGGCACTGGTGGAGGGCCACCCGGCCCCTTCACTCAGGGCTCTGAATCAATGCCTTGGCCATATTTATCTTTTATTGCACTAAATCAAGTCTAATCGATGCTTTCTTGTTTGGACGTGCAGCAAAGCCCTTATGAGCTTTTCACAAATTTGTCTGGAATTAAGAAAAGCCCGGGGAAAAAAGGTATTTAATCAATTCAGCTCTTCTAATTTTTGATTTGGGGAAAGAGGAAAATGTGGCACTGCTCCCATGAGAAAAATGAATAAAGATCCACTTCTGTTTAGCCCATTCTGATGGTTTCCAGTATTTCACTTGATGCTTTTAACACCTTAAAGTACTACACGAACAAGCGTGTTCCTAAGACATCTCCATCCTCTTCCAGCCAACTCCTGGATGCAAAGGCCTCCGTCCCTCCCTTCTAAATAAATGTGACTTCTTAGGAGTTCCTTTTTGTGTGTGTGTGTATTTGTTTCTTTGGTGTTTTTTTGGTGTTCTTTTTTTGTTTTGGGTTTGTTTTGTTTTGTTTTCCCAAGTGTTGATACTTCCCAGACTCAGTAAACCTCAATTTTGGCTAAACAGTATTAAAGTTCCAATTTTCTTTTAGAAGAGTCTCTGTGCATTCTTTCTGGAGAAGCAAGGCTTCCCCTTCACAGCCACTGCTCATCCTGAGCACTCCACGTGTGCCGGGTAGTTCAGCCTCAGGTGAAATTCTGATCACGCCACAGGCAAATCTTCACACCCCACCCCTACAGAGGTCACATCCAATCACCATCAGTCAATCCACAACAATCAACACCCCTTATCAGCTCCACAAACAGAGAACAGAGTTTTACACAGCTTTCTCCAGCTCCTGGGCAGCTGCAGAAGCTCCTGAGCTCACCCCTGGAATCTGGGGAGCAGGACCATTGCTCTTTTCTTCTGAAGTGCATTTCCCCCCTTCTCTCAGACTCTGGCAGCTCCAATGTGGATTTTATTGCTGGCATTTAGAAGAATAAGTGCTCCCTGCCACACAGGATGGGAAAGGTTTCTCCCCCAGGGAACAGAACACAGAGACTGATTATGGGAGCAGCAGGTATTTAAGAACATAAAAAATATTGGCAGGTGAGGGCTGCAGCTCTCACCGAGCAGGAGCTGGTGCAGGAACAGAGCTCACCTGCTGATTTCCAGCAGGGAACAGCACTGGTGAAAAGTCCTTTAGCTGAGGATTTTTATACACTTTTTAATAGAAAAAAGATTGAAAAGTAATCAAAACTTGCATCTCCAGAGGAGAGAATCAGATGCTCCTGTTGGGTCTGTGCTCCTGCTGAGCCACACGTGGTGGTCCAAGCTCCATCTTCCCAAATCCTTCTGCAGGAACTGGCCAACAAAAAAGCAGATAACTGGGAGCAGCCATCTGATTTCAATAACATAAATTAGCTAACAAACTGTATTAACCTGATTGGATTATTTGAACATTTTAAAGGCAAAAAGGATAAATAAGTTGGCCTAAGCTGTGGGCCAGACTAACAAAGCCAGGACTACCCAGGTCAGGTTTGCTCTCAGTCCTGTTCCAAGATCCACGAAGGGTGTTGTTCCTTCACTCTGGTTAACACTGCTGTGGTGGAACTGAGAGCACCTGCAGAAAACCATTAAATAATTGGGATTTCTGTTCTTTAAACAGCAACAGAAGTGTCCACACATAGAAACTGCTCAAAAACAGCACAAAAAAATTGAATACATGACAAAACTGCTTAAAGAACTTATGAAGACCTGCAGAAATATAAATTTCTCTCTCTTAGACATAAAATACACAACCATTGGATCTTGTATTGATGGCATAGAAATTTCCTTTATTTTGTACAAAAAATACAGAATTTACATAATTCAAAATAATTTGCCATCACTATTTAAACTTTTAAACTTATAACCATTAATTGAAATTGTCTGCTATGAAGCATTTTAAAATAACAGTACAATGTCATAAACAAGTTTATACAAACATAATGAGGATATTTTTCAAGTAAATCCCAACAGCTAGAGAAAATTAAAATGAGTCATTTCAGTTGTATTTGATTAGGACATCATTCTATCACTGAATAAGCTTAATGAAAACAGTCTCTAGGAGTTTATTGAAATGATACATTCTCACATCAAATATGAGACTGTTGAATTGGAGAAAAATATAAGTTAACTGTGAGAGTATCACACAGTCCTATCAATTCTTTTCAAAGCAGTGTTGTCCTCCAACAAAAAAAAAGAAAAACAACTTTGTGCAGCAGAGGACAGCCTTGGGACAGCTCGTTATAGAACAAGCTGTGAGCTTGTGGGTCACACTGTGCTCCTTGGGTCTTCATCTTCATTTGTGCTGCAGAGAAAAAGCAACGGGTTTGGCTTGGGAGACACCTCCAAGAAATTTCCCTTCCCAGCAGCATCTTCTGAAAATCTGTCAGGCTCGGGTACAGGGTTTTCTTCTTGTTCCTGTGAAATGCAGCCTTCAGTAGCCAATCCTTCAGGCTGCTCTGAAAGTCTCATTGCAGACTGGATTTGCATTTCTAATTCTTCTACCAGTTTTCCAGGAGGAGTTGTAGATTGCAAGGAAACCTTTGATTTTCCATCACCGACCTCCATCGCCAAAGTGTCTGTGCCCTGCCTCAATCCATTACAGTCAATAAGTGGAGCTGTCCTCTCCTCCTGGAGCATGCCTTGGAAAGAATTTATTTCCCCATCTTCACTGGTCGAGGACTCCTGCTCATCTGAATCAGAGCCTTCTGTCTCAGATGATGAAGTGCTGCTGGATTCTTCAGAGTCACTTGTCTCAGACTCAGAGCAAAGCAGCTGTTGCTTGGAAACTGTGCCAGCAGCTTTTAACGCCTTCTCTTCCTCCTGTACCAGCACTGCTGCTGCTTCCAGCTCTTCCAGCTCCAGCCCCATGTGGGACTTGCTGAGCGTGGTTTTCTGCAAGGACTCACAGAGTGCAGCCAACTTTTTTGACCTTTAACAAAGAACAAGATATGTTATTGAACCTGACAAACAGAACGTTCCCATTCGATAACGAGAACACAAACCTTAAACATTTCTTCCATTTGCTTGGTATGCAAACAACTTTCTTCTTCAACCCTGATTGTAAAAGTGGATGTTACAGGAGGAAAAAAAAATCAGAAGGATTCTTAATTACAGTTATTTAGGGTAACTTTTCCCACAAGGTTAGACAATATCCCATGGAAAGGCTTTGAGGATACCTTCCTGCAAGATCCTGCTGCTGGATGCTTCAGCCGTGCACAGTGAGGGAGAAGAGATTTCAGAACAAACCTTTTCAGGTTTGCTGTCTTTAGCAGCACACTCTGCAGCACAGGGCTGGCTGGATGAAGTTTACGTACAGCAAAATCACTTTGCTTTCCTACCCTCCCAGATATATTTGTGAAATACATATGAACCAAGAGAACATTCTGATTAGTGATCCATGCTCCTCCTCTCCCACCCAACCTGCTCACCCACGATCACAGGAGACGTTCAATAACTCTGGCTGCAGATGTACTTCACCCCTCACCTGGAATTCAGCTGAAATATAATTCAGCAGGACTACCAGGACCATTTAGATAAATGCCCCTAATAAAGCAGACACACCACATTGCCTTCGAATCTCTGGTGCAGCCCCATCCATTTCCTCGAGAGCTGGAAGCCAGCACGTGCTTTACCAGAAAAGGACACCATGGATTTATAAATAGAGACTAAAATTAAGAGAGTGCCTCGAAATGGAGGGGGCTGAGGGCAGAGGGGAGAACGGGTATAAAAACCCAAACATACATCCTGTTTCTTGTTGTGGAGTTTTGCCTCAGACTATCAATCAGCTTTTCACCACTTCCTGCAGCAGCAGGTCTGCTATAAATCCTGCAGTAACTGACTGGGTTTCATTTCCTCTGCCAGGGCTGTGAACCTGCAAGGCACGACACACTGACACTGGAGCAAGGAGCTGGGGATGTAATACACGGCTCCTGCCAGGCAAAAGTTAAAGTGCTTGTTCTCTCACTTGAATGATTTTAAAGATCTTTATATTCTATTTCCCAGGGGGCATAATTACTCAGTATAACATAGATGCTTCCACTTTTTTTTTTTTTGCTCCTAAAGGAATTGCATTTTTAAATGGGGGAAGGGAAATTCAGTGCAGCTTCTTACACATTTTACAGACAGTGAAACATTTAAATGCTTTAAAAACTTGGAATAAAACACACTAGAGTTCCTTAGTTCAACCCACTGACCAGGAAACTGAAAAATAACTTTCCCAGAAGTAAAGCAACAGAAAATTTCTAGAATTTTCAAATTTAAAGCTAATAATTAAATGCAACATGACCCTACCAGCCTCTAATAAAAAAAAAGAGGTACCAAATTTTAAAAATGTATTAGGATAACGTTTTCTTTCTGGCAACTTATTTTCATTTTTTTGTCAAGGACTTGCATTTTTCTTGAAAAGTTATAGGGGATTTGAGAAATTGCCAACTTAATTGGGAACGAAGCAAGCATTCTCCCTGCTCCATCAGAAAAGAAGCCAAGTGATGCATTGAGAGGTTCATGGAGCCTTGCAGGTAGGTGGGAACAGAACAAGTGGCTGCAGGGAAATCTGCTTCCTGAGCACACTGGGGAGAAGCTGATTTATACCCCGAGTCACAAGAGTTTATATCCCTTTCAGAAAGCATTTTGCTTTGCTTTTCCAACAGCCCCCTTCCCCTGGGAGAGCTGCTCAGACCATGGAGGTTCAATTCCTTTTCCTCTCCTGTTCCCTGCCTGTCCACAGCCACAGGAGCTGCAAAGGCTGGGTGTGCCCTGACACAGAACCCTGCTTTGTCCCATTTCATGTGGTTCCCTTTCATTTCATTGCCACCACGAGCAACTCACCACACACCCTCTGGCACAACAATTTCCCCCCTGTTCCCACTGCCTGTCTCACCCCTGTCTCACTGCTGTGGACTAGACAGAAAAGCCATTTTCAAAGTCCTGTTTCTCCCCACCCTTCCATTGTATCTGTCAATTTGTTTCCTAATTCTATATGGGGTTTTTTTTTGCTTTTTTGTCTATTTTTACTACCTTTTCATGCCTATTTCCCCTGCTCCAGACTCTCAGTCCTTAAAATACTATCCCCCTACTTCACTATTTTCTTATAATGCAGTCTATATATTAAGATGCAGAAATATATCACAAGTATATATTTCTGTATATGCACAAGAACTGCACCAAGTATTAAGGAGTTGTATGACATAATGTGCTTTTTTGGCATTAATAAATTGCTGTGTCCAGGTTACCTAATGCCAAGTGTTAAGGAAGAAAATTGACAGTGATAGACTTGTTTGACTCAACACACATTATGCTACTAAATTCAAAGTGGTCCTGCTGACAGATAAAAGAATCATCTCCCTAAAGCATTAAGTTGGTTTTTTAGCTCTTGGCCACATCAGGTATTTGCTGTCCCTGCTCACTGCAGGGGGTTGGACTAGATGGACTTTAAAGGTCCCTTCCAACCCCAAATATTCTGACTACAAAAAGTCTCATTTCAGTTTTCTCAGTAGGTCAAATGTTTCTTCCCAACTTTCACTCTTCTCATCCAGTCTCTATCAGAATCTACAGAGCTCAACTTTTAAATATGAGACAAACTCAAAACTGTCACCCCTTAACAATTTTATACATAAACCCAAAAAACTCTGCTCTCCAACTCTGCACTCTTGTATTTAAAAAAGCCAACAAAGAACACTTGAAGAACAGGGTTGTTTCTTTTCTGCCCCTGTGCAAGGGACTAAGAGAATTACAATTAGCCATCAGTTCATCTCCTTTAAAGCAATTATCTAATTTGAAGGAGAACCAAGTTTCAGGAGTGCATTTCACATCAGCCTTAAGAAAAGGTGGCAGCACTCCTTGGACAAAAAACAAAGCAAACAGACTAAAAATCAGCATGGAAATGCTTTCAAAGGGAGGCTGTGGGTCTCTCAGCTGATGGTTTCCCAAAGTGAAAGACAAGCAACTATTCAGGAAAACAAAAATGAGACACCAGAAACAAGATCTTGTGTATGAGAGACCTGCAGTAAACAGGCCCTGCTGTTTCCAAAACCTTTTGAGTAGTGTTTGAGAGATTAGACAGCAAATACTTTAATTTTTCAAGTATGATTAATGGAATCCATGATTACTTTAAGACATGCTCATTCAGTATGCACATTTGTGGTAATGATATCTTATTATTATGGTAATAGTGTTCTTACATAAACATGCATAATAGGTTTTAAAGGTGCTACACATGATAATTATTAGTTATCACAATGTCAGTTGCTTAAGGAAAATGTTTAATTACAGGTTAAACTGATCAGATGCATGTTTTGTTTAATGCATAGCTTTGAGGAACAGATAAGAGAAGCATCTCAGGGCTTGTCCATGTAGTCTGGAATTAAAATTCCAACACAGAACTACAGTAATCCTTGTCTAGGCACAGGAGAGTTTCTTCAGGTGCTAGAAGAAGAAAAAAATCTTGTTCTACAGATCTTAGATTATAAAGGAGTGAAACTGGGCTGAAAAGAACAAAGAATCAAAGGAGATTTAGGAAATAAAGGGAGATGGATAGAACTATGAGAAAAATAAAAAGAGGATTATGGCAACAGGAAAGGGAGGTCATTAGAGGTTTACAGCAAAGGCCACCTGTGGCAGCATGAAGAGAAGAGCTGGTGATGGCACTGACTGCAGGACTGGGACACGAGTGACAAGCAGGGTGGGAGCAGAGCAGGACACAACTCCAGGTAAAGCCAAACTGCTACAAGCTCCAGTTCTGCTTTCTGTTCCAGGGAGTACAGAGAGCACAGGATCTGAAGAGTCAAGATAGCTGTTATCTCCAGAACATAGAGCTATGAGGAAGAAGTCTCACTGCAAACAGACATCAGGGATTTGACTGTTTCCAAGGAAGACTTCACATAAGCTGGAAGACAAAAATCAACCCAGTCACTGACAGTAAAAAACAAATGCAGGACTTGGGGAGGGAGTACATCCAGCCACAAAATCCTCTCATTTTTCCCAAATGATGAAGGAAAAAATAATTATGCTTCTGTATACTATGTCCAGCAGTCAGCACTATGTAAGGAAAAAGGTTCAAAGAAAGAGTGTTAATAGCTCAGACATTCCCATCTGCCTGGTACTTCCCTTACATGCAGTACTCTTGTTTTAGCAGTTATGTTAAAAAGACCAAACAACTCAAAGAGAAATTGAAAATATAAAAATCAGCAGTCTGCTCCTCATTCATGATGGTGGTACTGCATACTCAATCATGGCAGGGGAATTACAGACCTAAAACACTCTGCAGATTATCTGCAAACATGGGAGTGAATGTCACTGCCCAGAGCAGCTGTGGCTGCCCCTGGATCCCTGCAAGTGTCCAAGGCCAGGCTGGACAGGGCTTGGAGCACCCTGGGACAGTGGAAGGTGTCCCTGGTTGAAACTGGCTAATCTTTAAGGTCCCTTCCAACCCAAAGCATTCCATGGTTCTATGAAAGACTCACACTGGCAGCACAGCCTCCCAAAGCTGCAGTCAGTAACATCTTGCTGTGGAATGGAAAGTGACTTTTCCTGCACAGGCACAAGCTCCAGCTTGTTTTTGTTTTTGTAAACAATAGAAGGATTATTTCTACTGGCTCATCAATTTGGCTTTGCATTCACAGATGCACACAAACATCCCCTGTTCTGAAGTACTCAGTGTAAACAAGGTGTAAGACATGGCACAACCCAGCCAAGTCTCCCTGGTATCTCCCCTGGCCCAGTCCCAGCCAAGTGACAGCTCAGAGCTGCCAGGGCACATCAAGGTGCCCCAGCACAGTAGGAAAGGAACCAAGCACGGGACCCTCAGTGTCACACTGACAGGAGCTCTGCTGGCCAGCCTGGCGTTTGAACGGGACCCAGCTGATCTTGGAATTAACTAAAAGTGATGTTGCTCACATGTGGTTAGGGCCCACTCAGTGTTCCAGTGGGAATCAGTGCTCCACGCTGGCAGGGCTGACAAGCCCTGTTTTAGAGTGTGAAGCACTTTCCATTAATTATCTTTAAGCCTTGCAGGCAAGATAAACAAGTCTCAGAGACAGCAGAGCCGTCAAGCACAGACGTGCCTTTGGAGCTGCAGCAGAACGAGCAGGGCTGTGTCCAGCCCTGCAGCTCCTCGGGATGCATTCAAACATTCCAACACAAACCAGCAGCCTGCTGTGCCACTCTGCAGGGCTGACACATACAGAAAGGGCTGTTATTTAACTTATCTCCACTCAGCAGGAGCTCTGGACACACAGGATCCATCTCATAGTAAAGCTGCTGCATTAAGGAAAAGGCTTCCTGTCTGCTGCATCACAAGAGCCTTAATTTTCTATCTTTAACACACAAGGAGTTACCAAGTTTAAAGAGAAAGCATCAGGCTATATTTACACTACCTTTCTCCACGAGGCCTGGCAAAAGTCAGACTTAGGAGAGAAAGTTTCACAGACAGCCTCTTTCTTTGATAAAACAGATAAGATACCAAGCAACACAACCGGACCAGTATCCCCACTTTAAACGTGTTCCAAATTACATACCTGGCAGCACTGCTTACAGTTTCCCACAATTATTCATTTAGCCAGAGGCACTGCAAGTATTAAGACAATTCTAGAGTTAATATTATCTTAGACATCACCAGATATTATCCAAGAGTCTCAGCAGTTCAGATACAGAGAGTGTGCAAATTTACTATCTGTGAGACATTGAAATGTCAGTTAAACTATGAGGAATAATGAAATTTTCTGCCTTGCCACCAAGACTGGTTGAGGACAGGCTGCAATAGGACATGACTGGTGTTTCTGCAGGGTCTGTCACTAGTGAACAAAAGGGCACCTGCAAAGGGACAGGCTCTCCACACCCTTCAGATGGTCTCATTTTCCCCCTGCTCACAGTGGCTCTTGCTGGATTCCATCCATCACTGTCTTCCAGCCCAAGCCTTATCTGCCCACACATTGGGTGCATGAAGAGACACTGTTCAACATCCAGTCCCCAGATAATGCCAGATGAGTTCCCCATGGAACTCTGTCAGGATCCTGATGGAAATTCATATCCCTATGGCAGTAAGTCTACAGCTCAAGTTCTCTCAAAGCAGAAGGCTCAACAAGTTACTGCCAAACACAGAAGCAGAAGATAAGAAAGTGAGCTCATACAAGAATGACAGCTGGCAAAGCACTCAACTAGTCCATCAAGAAGAAAATTAATTGTTCTTTGTTCTAAAATTCAGATGCAGCTTCTATCTAGTCCCAAACAGGTACTGGAGAAACCAAACTGGTGATCTTTGGGGAAAGCTTGAAGCTGGTAACTGAGATCACCCTGGTCACTGATCAGCATATTCTGAGAGCCAGGAGTGGAGGATAAAGCAGAGGAAAGGCACATTCAGGAAATGGCTGTAACAGAACTTAAACTTCAGGGCTTTAGCCCAAAAGTAGCACAATTCTTTCAGAAAGGCAACTAACAATGAGAAACATCCTCCACACCTGATATGCACTTTCAGGCAGCTTGAAAGAAAAAAAAAAGATTGAATTCTTATGATACAGAATTGACAGACAATTTGATTTTAATAAAATATTCAAGACATGAAAGAGTCTAGGTTTGATCAGCCCTGACTGGTAAGACACAGGAGCAATAATGATGATGGCACTGAATACTAAAGCAGAATTCATTAATGCAGAAACAGCTCGAGTCAACAGGCACAGAATTGCATAAATGGTCCAACAATGAGGTTAGATCACAAAACTCCTCCAGTTCAGAAAAAGAACCCTTCTAAATGGACATTTAGATGCAATAATAAGAAACTCATCACACTAAAGGCACCATCCATTTGCCCAAACCACTCTTTAAAAAGTCATGGGTTACAAAAGAACTTGAGCCTCAGAATCTGCCCAGAGACAAGAGACTAAGGCTCAATTACACCTTTTAGAGTGTGTTTTATAGCATCTCACATATTTCACCATTTATTATTTCACTTTCAAGGTTATTTATAATGAGTGCTTCAATTATACACTAGTCAGTGACCTCCAATCATAGTGAAATAGCTTTGAAAAAGCAAGTTCAGGATCAGGGAACAAAAATACTCCAAAGGAAGTTCTGAAGGAAATTCAGAGCAGAAAATAACCTTGGTAAGTATTAATAGTGCCACCCACTTTGCCTGTCATGCACACTGCTGTATTACAGACCATGACAACAACTAACTTTACACAGTTTTTACTGCTGAAGTACCTTACTAAAGACTTTTACCCCAATTCCCCACAAGCTTGAGCCATCTGTGCACAGATTTTATTTCATCCAGATCTGGGAACACAACTATTCCTTTCAGGCTAAAACTTAAAGCACAATACTACCATGAAGTTTAAGGCATGAACTGAAAAATACACACAGCACCTGAACCCTTCCATGGCAGCAAAAGGCCCTCACTCAGAAGAGCACAGAAAATCTTTTATAATCATCAGAAAGATGAATAAGTAACATCTACTAAATTTCTTTCCAGCCTTTATTAGCTGGTTAGCTCATCATACCCCACCTGGCTTAGGAGATCTGAAAGAACCACAGAAGAGGTTGTACATTTAACAGAGATAACAACAAACAGAACCATCCAACAGTTTCATGTGCTCAGTTTATGATACACTTTTATAGTAAGAGGGAGAAGCCATAAATAACTCCATTAAAATCTCATTAGCTCTGATCAATGAGTACAGAAGATAATGGAAGAATGTTAGCAAAGGAAAAACAGGATCATTTTCTTCAGAACTTAGGTAAAAATCGACCTAAACTTTAACTAATCTTCTACCTTATCTGCAATGAAAGACAGATGAGTGTAAACACAGCAGCAAAAACACAACATTTGTTCACAGGAATTAGTCCTGGATTAATCACTGTTTTCATAGGAAAGAAACAAACCACTTCCCCAGCACATCAAAGACTACTTAATTTCTAAACTTCAAGTCAGTACTCAAAAAAATAAGTGCTTAGTCTGTGCAAGATTTTTTATGCAACTGCAGGTAGGAATTCATAATTTCTATCTCTCAAGATGATGGACTCTGATTTTTAGCCTAAATAACCTAGCTTTACACAGTTACATGGTCCATGTCCATACTGATTGTTAATCATTTCCTTTCTAACAGCTCCCGGAAACAGCAGGCAACTTTATCAAATTTAAGAGCAACTAGAATTTGAAGATCTTTGAATTCCTACGTATTTCATGAAAATAAGCAGAGGGATGAACAGTGAGCCTCCTGGGACAAGGCTGGCAGGACACAGCTCTTGTAGGAGGCCAGGGCAGGCACCCACCAGCCAGCTGATCCATGCTAATGCCAGCTGTGGATACACCTCGTGCCTGGTGGAGGTGTCAAAGGATGTGGGGAAGGGACAAGAGCACAAGGCTTGGGTAGGGAAGTTTATAAAGTCTTTTTTCCTCCTTTCCTCACAGATACCAGACAAAGCAGAGACTGGAAAAGCGTTCCCTGCACAGTAAATCTTCACTGCAAACAGGAAAACCACACTGAAAAATCAGCGCTGGGTTCAAAAAAGTCTGGAAAATGCATCTCCCTGTGAGCAGCATGTCCCCACTTCAAATGGAGAGGAGCAGAAAAGCTGAAATGCAGCACCAGGAGACTACTCTGGACATGAGAGAAACCCCCTTTCTGTGCAGGTGACAAAACACAGCCCTGCCCCATAAACAATGGCTGATGGGGAGAATCCAGCAGGCTTAAGGGGAACATAAAATGCTTTAATCTTGGAATTCTGGCTTTCAAAGGGCATTACAGGGATTCTGAAACCAGGAGAGTGATGTACTTACACTGCAATCCAACTGGCAGTCTTGTAAACATGAACTGCTATCTACATAGCTTAAAGTATTACAGTTTGTTAACCATAAATCAAATAGAAAACATAGCACCAGCATTTCAATTTAAGTGACTTCTTTTATGTTAATAAGTCTGAATGTTTCAAGTGACTTTCCCCCCTTATTTATTCTGGAATTCCACAGTGCTTCTTTCATAATGAATCTAAATACTGCATGAGCTGAACTTCACATTTATAAATATTTTAAAAAAAGATGAAGCTTTCCAATATAACATCTTACTTTCATTACTTGGTCTTTTTGATAAGTTGAAACCAAACAGATCATGGATTATAAAAGAAATCAAGTACAGCTTACTTATGTAGATGATATTATGAAAATATTCATAAGAGAAAACAGACTTGGAATTAATATTGGACTATAAAAAGAAACTGAAGAGTATTTCTATGTTTTAAGACTAGTTTAACGGAGCTCTGTTGCCCAAACAGCTCCAGTAAGTTGCAGCCAGTCCAAACATCTAATAATGGCACAGCTTCCAAAGTCATATATGATAAACACAAATAATGAAAGATGAATAGATAACTCACCACAAAACAGATGCAAAGAGAGATTTTATAAAATGATAGTAATATTGGCTGTGTTACAGAAATGGAACACTGAACTGTTCTGTATTAGCCCCATTTCCCTCAAGTTTCTTTGCTACCATTACCTAGAATTTGATCTTCACCATCACTGCTGGTGATCTAGGAGAAAGCTCTTCTCATCCTGCAGATTAGACAATTTATGTTACAGTATGGGAATGAAAGGTACTCACACAGCAGGGCAGAAAATGTGAATTTTAGTCTCAGGATAATGCTAGCAAAGTCCTGTATTACAAAAATAACAACAATGGCAGGGAACAGGCTTAAAGGCACAATTACAAACGTTACTCCAACAAGATCCTACCCCTTCACAATGGAATTTATCCACCAAACAACACAGTGGGGCTGATCAGAGTTTAACTCTTCCACTGCTCCATCGCTGCGACTGTACCTGGAACACCTGAAGGGAAAACACCACCTGCAGTCCCCTCACTCTGAGTCCATTCTCAACTCACAGTCTGTGAACTGAGAATTTCCTGTCTTTTCTGAACAGGAAAAGACACCAAAGCCGAGCATCTTGCTAACTCCTGGCAGGAAAGCAGATTTTTGCAAGGGCCTGGAGTGAACAGCCTGCTCCCAGCTCCTCCCACATCCCCCGTTGTGCTCGGGCACCTGCTCCCAGCTGCTCTGGGGCACCACTGAACAAGGGGAGATGGCTTCAAACTACAGCAGGGTTCAGCTAGGTTAGATGTAAGAACAGTTTTCAACAATGAGAGTGATAAACACTGGAAAAGGCTGCCCAGAGAAGCTGTGTCTGCCCCATCCCTGGAAATATTCAAGGCCAGGTTGGACAGGGCTTGGAGCAACCTGACCGTGCTGAAGATGTCCCAGCTCACTGCAGGAGGACTGGACTGGATGCCTGTAAAGGTCCCTCCAACCCAAACTGCTCCATGATCATGCCTCTTAGAAATAATGATTATTATTAAGCTAGCTGCTGAGCAGGTTGGAGACAAAGCAGGAAGATGTTCCCAGCCTGGAGCTCAGCTTCCCCCTTGGACCAGAGCTGCACATTCCACCTGCTCAGAACGACTGCACGAGCTCATCCTTCCCCTCATCAAACCAGAAATCCACTCAGCTGAGCTGTGCTGCCTGAACAGACACGACACAGATCACTGACCCTTCTGCAGGCACACAGGAACTGCCTCCCAACAACTTTGGAAAATCAAAGCAGTAGCCTGAGGGGGAAAAAAAATGGCTTTCTTCTTTGCCTTCTCTGCCCACAGCAAGGTGCATTCAGACACAGCCTGAAGGAATCTGAGCTATAGAAAAGTGATGGAATAAATAGGAAAAAACAACAGAGGGCAGGAGAGCAAAAACATCAAAGGAAACTGCAGCTAGCAGCTGGAAGGAGAGATTAAATCCCTTGTTAAAAATCCATGTTTTACAGGGCTTGCTAAAACATACATGAGGGGGAATTTTTGGTATTATACACACCTGTCTATCACCTTTCTGAGCCCTCAGGGCAGTGTTTTGCCTTAAGGCTCTTAGGTCAGTGTACTGTGTTAGTTATTGTTATTTACAAGCGCTCTGTGTGCACCTCCTGCTTTACAGACACCTGAAGTGACAGCTCAGGCCTTAAACAGAATGCAGGAGAAACAAACAGAAATTGTATTAAAAACATGCATCAAAACACTGAAAGAGGAGACACACAGAATGTGCCTGCAAATTATTACTCACTCTTCTTAAATCCAAGAACCGTGATCTAAGGTGTAAGAGCAGATGACTTGGGATGAAAATAAATAAATCTGGGGGTTCTACCAACAGTCAGTGTACTCTCTGATGAACTGGTAAAGTCCTATCTAAGTTTTAAGGAAAATTATAGCATTTCCTGTTTTAGTAGCATAATAAATTGCTCGGAATCTCCAATACTTTCTGCATCAGACCCAGAAATCAGGTTTGAACTTAAAGGTGTTTATCTGAGCTGTGCAATTTTGATAGAAACAAGTAAGACTGTACAGAATTATCGAACAACACAGGAAGAATGAGTGTCAACTCAATTACTTTTCACTAGGAAAATGTGAAAATTTATTGCTGTCTGAATTTTTCCTGTTCAAATAAATGGTGTGATTTATTTTTTATTTAATACAACTCAATGGCTGAAACCTGAAATATCTTTTCCATCATACTTGTAGACAAGTCCTAATCAACCTATAATTTTCTTACCAATGCTCTCCTGAGTTTGATGTCTTGACTTAGCACAGGTCACTCAGACATTTACATTCATGAAGTATTTTGCCCCCTAATCCTCTCCATTTTTCAACATCTTTTTGAACAAGCACTAGAATTAGTGTTTTAACAGTCTTACAAATGATGCATTTTAAGGTCATGCCACTTCCTTCTTCTAAATGATACTACTCTGCTTCTTCAGCTGAAGTGCACTCACCCTCTCACCTGCTCAGGTTCAAACTGTTCTCAAGCATGACCCAACCTATTTTTCTGAAGCTGTTGCCCTCAGCTGTCTTTTATTCTCCAATCCATAGCTGTGCTCTGCCAGCTTTTACTGAGTGTGTCATTTTAGCCTCACTTGTATTAAAATGCACATTGTTCAAATAAGCACTTATGGCCAGTCTGGGGCAGCCTGGGCAATTCATTTTACACCTTTAAATAAATAACATTTAATGCCACCAAAAAAAAAAAATTCTAACACGACACATTATGTATTTTCTTACAGATTTTTAAATATGCATTAAATTAATCTCAAAGACCATCTGAAGCAGCCACTCTCATGATTGGTAAGAGCAGCTGGGACAGCTCAAAGTTAATTCAGCACTCCAGGCCACCAAGGAAGTGAATGGGAAGCAAACCCGGCACAGCATGAGTACTCCAAGCAGGCAGAAAACAGTGCTGCACACTGAACTGCCTGCCAGCAGCAGCAATGCCAGCTTGTAAAACCTGCTAAGAAGGAATTACAATAATTGAGGATTGTAGTCCTGAGCTCCAGTAATTGGGGATTGTAGTCCTGAGCTCCTGCAGCAAGTCCTCACAGGACAGTCAGGGTGCAGCCCCAGCTGCCTCACCGTGTTCCAGGTGGGACCACGAGCAGCACCAAGCTTTTGGGGCTTGTCCTTGTACCTGCATGGCTCTTACCAAAGCAGAACAGCACAGGAAAGAACAGCCTTCAAATTAAACATCTTCAAAACAGGAGGGTTTTTGTTTTGCAAGGAGAGGGGGAAGAGAATTATGTGGCTTCAGTGCATCCCACAATGACATTATCATTAAAAAGCTATAGTCAAAAATATAATCCTCTCACTACAAAACAGATCAAAACAGATCAGTTAAGGGGTTTTGTGACGGGGTTGTTACACTACCTGATAAGTGAACACAACTGGCTACAGCAGAACATAAGCTAAAAACACATGCTAATGGCAAAGCTGCTTTCAAAGCAGCACCATGAAAGCCATTTGGCTTTTCTCTGCACCACACACCCTGCAAACTGGAGTTTTTATCAAACCTGAAACTACTGCAGCCTCCACTAAACTAAGGCTGACATGGGCAGCAATGAAGGTGAAGTCAAACCCAAAGCCAGCCAGAGCAGGGAACAGCTGCCCATGACCCTGTAACACAACACCACGAGGGGCATTTTCCCTCACGCCTCAACTGGAAGAAGTGCTTTAAATGTGCTGTACAAATCAGATTAATCCCACAGAGCCAAGAGGCAGGATTTTCATCCAGAATATATTACTGCTTATGTCTTTGTTCTTTGGAATCATGGCTGCTGGATCCAGGAGGTTAACAGCTGAAAATTAGCATATTTCTCTAACATTTGAGAATGCTTTAAAGCACCAATTCATTTTTATTATGTGTTAACACATTCCCTCTTCCCCCCATCACAAATCAAAAATTTAATAAACTAACATTAGCAGTGCACCATTTGAAAACCTTTTAGGACAGTTTTGTTCCTGAACTCTCCTTTCTGAACTCAGTATTTTCACAGCAGAGGTGCTGAGACTACAAGAAAAAACTCCATTCACTCCTCATTTAGTAGGACAGTCCCGAGTTCCAAAGGTTACAATTAAACCCTTCCTAGGAACACGAAAGTGCCATAAAGGTGAAATAGGATTTCATGAGTATAGGCAGGTTTAGATGGGATATTGGGCAGGAATTGTTCCCTGGCAGGGGGGGCAGGCCCTGGCACAGGGTGCCCAGAGCAGCTGTGGCTGCCCCTGGATCCCTGGGAATGTGATGACCTTTAAGGTCCTCTCCAGCCCAAACCATTCTACTAATCTATGAATATCAACCCTACAAGCAGTAAAAAAGCAAATATCAAAAGACTTTTAAAAGCCTGGCTTGTGTCTTTTCAACTGTTTTGAGCTTTTCAAAACCTCAAAACACTAAAGAAAACAAAAATACCAAGAAACAGCTGCAAAAATGGCACAATCAAGATCTTTTCTACACACTTTGAAATGTTTTTCAAAGTTTTCCAGATTTTAGCAAATAATAACCAAATGAAATTTCTTCAGTTTGCAGATAAATGATCCATTTTACAAATTATTTTAACGCACCATCAGAATTTATGTTAAAATTCTATTTACATTCACTGAAAGATCATATTTGACTACAGAAGCTTAAAGATGGTTATATGCTATAAAATATTTCCCCAAATCTAGCAAAAGCCTGAGGTAAAACCAATGCAATGGACTGAAACTACAATACTTAAAGTTGAGTTCTTTACTCCCTTGTGCACTTCAGGATCTGATGTGACACAGGCAGTAAAAATTCTGTATCTCACAAATCTTTTTTTCTTTTTCCTCAGAGTCCTGGACTCCATGCCTTTGCAGCATCAGGCCTTAACACTTCAGGGCAACATTACACTGTATTGATTAAACAAGGGATTCAGAAAACCTGGGGAAAAGAAAAAGGGGCCTGAACGATCACAGTCGATCTCATCACCTCCGTGACATGCTGTGAATGTAATTAATCCTACATTTATTTAGGAGAAATTCACATCCTACACATCAAGCAGCAACTCCCCGCTGGCTTCAGACTGGGTAATTACAGTGTAACAAGGACAAGGCTTCCATTGTAAGGAAGAGATGAAAAGGAAAACAGACCTATGAGGCCAACCCACCTTTCAGGGGCTGTCTCACCTGCAAACCAGGAGAAGCAAATATGACACGCTCAGGAAAATCTGATTTTAAATTAGTTAGTACCAATGAAGACAGCAGCTTCTACAGACACTGCATAAATGCCACCAGGAATCCTAATTTTCACTTTAAATCAAGGAGTCCATGCTCAAACTGGCATGTTACACCTACAGTCACCAAAATTAGCACCATCACATTTGTCTCAGGGTGCAGAGCACGTATTTGTGAAGGATAACAAAGCAAGTTGCAGACAGAGCTCCACAGAACACAGCAAGGCAATTTAACAGCTCAGCTGTCTCAGCTCACAGCTCTCCCTCACTGCACGTGTTGAAGCTACTACAAAATACAACACAAACAATGATCTTTATAATCTTATGCTAAGTTAGAAAGTAGAAAAACATACATGTGATCAAACATTCTCCTGAACACGTCATACCTATAAAACCATGAGAAGCAAACAACTGTACAACAGGCAGGCTGGATGGATGAGTAACCTGGTCTTGTGGAAGTCTCTCTGCCCATGGCAAAGGGTTGGAACTGGATGATCTTCACAGTCCCTTCCAGTCCAAACCATTCTGTGATTCTACACTGAGAGCACCAAACCCTGGAAAACTGCCAGGAACACTCACAGCTTCACCTCCAATTCAGGAACACAGGTAACACACATTTGCAAATATTAAGGAGTACACATTTAAAGCTAAATATGCATGTAAATATTAGGTAAAAATACTTTAAATTGCCATGGGCTGGAGCTGTTCCCTTAAGCAGGGGTGCAGAACTGCCTGTACTGCCTGCCTGGCCAAGGACTCGAGGAAGCTGTTCAGCCTCCCACCCAGGTCATGGCCAGTAGGCACATATGTACAACAGCAGCCAAAAAACCCCATGTGAATAGAGCCTGGCACAAAGGGGAACACAAAACACTGGAGAAAGACATCAGGCCACACAAAGGAATCTCAGCACAGCAAGAGACAGTGGGTAAACTATTCTTACTTCTCTAAAGGACACAGCTCCTGTGGGGTCACAGACACAGACTCCTGACAGAAGGGAGAAAAAGCTCTTCTGCACCAAATGCACACCTGGAGTGCCCTGGTCCCAGCTGCCCATATTGCAACCATTAACCAACCAGTGGTTTCCCCAAAAACCCTGCTCCTCTCCTTCATCCCCTTATGCTTCAAGGAAGGTGTGAAAGATGGAGAAAACCCCAGACTTAGAACAAAAATTCAGTTCTAATGTCACCTCAGAGAGGTTGCCATATGTATCAGAGTGGCTTGTAAAAGCTCGGACCTGAAGAACAAAAGCATGCAAACCAGGCAAATTAAATTTAATTTTATTATGGAAATGAAAGCAATAACAGAAGTGACAGCAGGGTGGATGATAAGCTCACTTAGCAGGGGGATCAAATGAAGTGATGACATGTCATTATGACCTCAGGGGTTAAAGATGCAATTTTCCATCTGGCTGCATCTGGCTTTTCAACAGAAATGTTGACACCACCTGCTGAGATTTACCACAAGCTGCCTTCATAGGTCTTTGTCAAGCTTTTGTTACTCAGGTTAACATTTACTTTTCCCTCTCTTCTGATAAGTTTGGCTGAGCAACATGCTCCCTTTCTTCAAAACCTAACAACACTTAAAAGGATTTACATGCCACCTTACACAACGGATGGAATTATTAATAGTCACTTCACTAGCAGCTTGAAGGGAAATACTAGGAACCTAGAAAGCAGGTGAAACTGTCTTTAAGATTGCAAGCAGAAAGATGACATTTTAGCTACACTTGCTAGTATCTTCCATTGTCTAAGACATTTCAGAATCTACTTTTCTCTTAGTAACAGGCACCTGAATAAAGTAATTTTTCTGGAAAACAAAAAAAAAAGAAACAAAAAAATCCTTAGAATTCCAGACTTAGCTTGTACTCCCCATCCCCAACTGACTATTAGCCACCTGTGTGTGTTTTATTCAGCATCTTCATCATTTCCAATTCTGGATACACTGTGCTTAAAATAAATCAGCTTTTGCCAGCCCAGTGACACATTCACTTATTCATCTAATTTACCCACAGCCAAACTATGATCTCAAACCAAATTTGTAATCAGCTATTGACGCTCTGCTGGCTATAAGGATTTTGTTTCCACATGGCATATTTAAGAGCTAGTACCTACCAGGGGTGTTTCTCTTTATCTGGAATGGGACTGAGTGATCTCTTTCACTGGATATATCCATTATGGTTTTGCCTGTGCCAAACTTTCTTCCTAAACCCAGAGATCTGTGCCAGCACAGGTGAGCTGAAGAGCTTGTTTCCAGCTGGTTTTAAAGTGCCCAGACTCCTCACTAAAAAGAACCTCTAGTCTGTTTTAACTGTCTAAACAGAGGCCCCCACCTCCACCAGGAGTTTGTTGCTTACAGGGAAAGAGGAGAAGAAAAGGAAAACCCTCCATGGATTTTGAGAATATCCTCAGCCACAAAAGGACAGAGGAAATGGAGACAAAGGAAGTTAATAAAGCCTGTAGGGAGCAAATAATAGTTAAGAAACAAAACAAGGGAAGTATCCAGACACACTGGAATGGAAATAACTTTAACACTGAAAGACCACCACAGTAACATCTATAAACACCTTCCCCTCCCAAAACTCTTCCACCATAACATCAATTAGAGAATCACAGAATGGTTTGAGCCAGAAGGGACCTTAAATCCCATCCAGTGCCACCCCTGCCATGGCAGGGACACCTTCCATGTCCCAGGCTGCTCCAAGCCCCAGTGTCCAACCTGGCCTTGGACACTGCCAGGGATCCAGGGACAGCCACAGCTGCTCTGGGAAACTGTGCCAGTACTTCAGAGGGAATTACCAGAGGGATGTGTCACAACCTTCATGCCCTGAAAGGGAAGATGCACCACCCTCCTCTCCAGGAGCCTCACCTTGGGGAGCTGGGACCTCTTGCTTGAACAGACAAATCACCACCCTGTCAAGGTATGTCCTGAATGACAAGTAAGCTTAGGAGCTCCCTTCAACATAAAGGAACAAAACCAAGTGTTCTCATTCCCTTTGCACTTGCTGAACTTCAAACACTGCTGAACTGCACAGCAATGACTGCAGCATATGCTTAAATGCTGTCCTGATTCAGGCCTAAAAATAGGACTGGGTTCTGCAGCTCCTCTCTCTCTCTCTTGCTCTCCTAATGACAGACAGCCATTGTGCCATGTCACTCTGACAATAAGATAGCTTAATTGCCCTCTTTCCAGCAGCTGTCAGTTCTGCTTAACTGGGACATAATGTGAGAGTCTGGGAGGAAATGTGTTAATCTATCAGTCACTTATAGCTACTGTGCATTTTCCTGGGCTGGATTTAAAGAAAACTGGGTTTATGACTGACTTGCTAGTCATTATATTCATTGATATGGGCAGCAGAGGTATTACTGCTTAATGACTCATTTCTTTGTGAAAGACCCATGAAATAACTTTCTCCTTTATTTACTGCACTTTTTCTACTCAACTTCGACCTGAATTTCCCCATACTTGGTGAATTTCCCACACATTTAAGGTGTGGTTGAAAAAGGCTTCTTCAAATTTGACAGTGTAAAATGAACAGGCTGTTTCAGGAATTAAGCAGGACTGATGAATCAAAATGTTTGGAAATACCTGTAATTTTTTCAAAGTATTTTATATATTGTTACCTATAGGAACAGAGTCACTGAAAGCACACAGAGAATAAGAATCAACATCTACAAACCATCATGAACAGCTATGAACTGAGGGTCTTTAATTCTCCAAGAAGTACTGCTAAGGTCACACCTAAATGCCTAAAGCCTGTGCAGGCTGCCTCAATTCTGTCTCATTCCCCCTTCTGATCACAATTATTACCAAATTCCCTCAATATCCCCTTCACTGTTTTGTGCCCTTCAGATATTTTATCCCCCAGAGTCTCCTGTTAAATACAAAGACTACTTTAGCCACTGGTTCAGGAGTCTGCATTGCTGTATTAACAAATAAGACAAGGACATTTTTTGTGTGTATATTAGTCATGCCTGTTCCAACTCACACCTTTTGTGGCTTTCAGAGAAGGCTGTGAAGATATAAAAAGGAAGGGAAAATAATACAAAAGCTGTACGAACAACAGAGTAAATCTGACAAGAACAATATAAAGCTTAGTAAGATTTGAACATGCAGCTTGCTTTAATCATTTAATCCACTTCCCACTGTTTTCCTCCTGATACTTTTGGTTTTAAGCCATTAAAACATGCTGGTATTCCAACCAGTCTGGCTGCAAACTAGCCAAAACTATGGAAATAAGCCATGCTGACTCCATTAAAAGAACACAGGTGAGACACAGAAGTGCAGGGGTTTTGTCTGGAGGTGGCAAAGTCCCTCTTTCCTCTCAAGTAGTGGAAGCCAAAGCTTCCCACAGTGCCAGGGAGAACTGCAGGGGCAGGAGCACAGAGCACATGGGGATTTGTGACACTTGTTCTGGTGTTAATAATCAATTGGTGCAACTGCTACAGCCCATAAATCAATGCTCCATGCAGCTGGGAATGCTTTGCATGTGCTGTCAGTTTTGAACTGGAAGCTCCTTCCAACCTTTATCCTGAAGTTACATAAGTGCTACATAAACATTTCTCTTCATAAGAAAGATCGCAATAGAATGAGAATTCCCCAGAAGCTGTTTTTTCCCCCAAAACCCCTATTAATATATTAATGAAAATTCACATTTTTATTTAAAATCCAATTCCTCCCTCCCTTCTCCAATGGTGTCCCTGTATTCAAAAAATGCACTGAATATCTTTGCTTCTGTATCAAGAATTGCTGGACAGACACAGTTACTAAATGAAAAAACTGATAACGTTCCCAGATATAGGAGACAATTTATTTTACTGATAGTTGTTCACAGATGAAGTATGCTAAAACATCTCCCACATCAGCAACTACTGAAGAACTTACTTGACTTTCTGGATCCAAATGCAATAGTCTGTAATGAAGAGATCGTTAAGGATGTAGGCAGGGTCACTCTCCATAAAAATCCTGTGAATGTCCAGCAGACACTTCAACACTGCAGCTTTCCCTGGAAACAGATTTTTGTTTTTGTGATTCACAAGAAATCATAACAGATCATCTTTATCATCTCCCACCTGAGGGTTTAATAACCACAGCATCCACGACCACCTTGGAAACTGGGGTTGATTGCCAGGCTGGGAACAGCAGCACTGTAACTGTGTCCTTCAGCATCCACATCCCTGGGGATGGGGAGCCTCTGGATTCAGCAGGAATCTCTGCAAGACCAGAGCCTGCAGGCCCAGCCATGCGTGTAATTCTCCACAGCTGAAGCAGCCCCTTCCTCCAGCTCCTCCCCTGCTCCAAACTTCAGCACAGGCACACAGGGCAGTGTATTTAAAAAGAAACAAACTAACCTGAAAAGTAGCTCACAAACAACAAGAAGTTATGGCCCATCATGTCTCTTAAGAGAAGCATTTTTCCCTTTGTGCCTACACAAATACCAGTGCTGGGAAATACCAAGGCTGGGAACACAGAGCTCACAGCAGGGCCAAGCACATGGAACTGTGCGAGGCAATGTAAGGATTACCTAACAGCAGACCAGGGCCTGGAATTAGGGAGAACTTTTCCTACTTCTGCTAGTCACAGAATAGTTTGGCAAAATGAAAAAAAACTCACTTCAGGTTCAGGAAGGAGCTATTTGAAACACAATAAATACAGTAAAAGATTAAAAATGTGTTCTCAGTTCACAACCAGAAAGCTTTCTGTTGTCAGTTTGACTTTTCCTTCATATGCAACATTCTAATTAGCTGGAATCCCCCCCCTTGCTTTTCTGATGACAGTTGCTAAAGGGTTAAGTGCTGGAACACTTAAAAAAAATTATTTTCACCGTTTAATGGTGGGGAAAAAAAAAAACCCACATTCAAATGAAAACAGCCACCACTGCAAATGGAATCTAATAACCCTCTCCCAAGAGGCTGGCTCCTCCTAGGCTATGAAACCTGAACAGGGATGAAATTACATTTTACAGATTTAGAGGAGAGGGAAAAAAAAAAAAGAAAGAAAAAAGATCAGAACTCCCCCTGCTGTTCAAGCACAAAATTTGTTTGCTTATTTGTAAGTAATTCCATGCTGAAAAAATACAGCCAGAGAACGAAAGTTAAGGGTGAGGAAGATGGTAATAAGGAGGAGGAAATGGAGAGAGCAAAAAGCCATGGCAAACAGAACAGATAAAATCCACTGGTTTTGGAAATCAAGTCAGCAAAGAAAACCTAAAACCCCAAATATAACTAATAACTTTTAAATTGTATCCCCATCAATGCTTGTCAAACATCACTATTTTGACTAAAAAGAAGTATGCTCTTTTACAAAGAAATGATGTGTGGAATTAAAATCTTGCTGATTTTTTCAGGTTCCAGCTGTCAAGCTGTCAGCCCAAACCATTTCCAACATCCACTCCTGTTACTCATCTGCCAAGTAACAATGTACATCAGTGAATGTTACACTAATTCCCAACTAAAAATGTCTTTCTTCATAAATTCAAAGTTTTGGATTATAGTAGCTTGATGGGTCTCTAATGAGAGGCTGCAAATCTTGCCAGACTTGAAACAGGGAATCCTGCATCAGGCAAACTATCAAATGTCTGCTTTTAGAACATGGGCCCATGATATTTAACAGTTTTTGCATAGTTACAGCTCTGCATTATACTGATCAATAAGTAAACTGCTTTTTATGTGCAGATACTACGTCCTGATTACTCAAAAAACCCCACTAGTTGTGTTTAAAAGCACAATTAAAAAAAGCTTCCAATGTGTGTAACAGGAAAGTCAGAGAAGGTGTCTGCAGATCACTGGTTCCTTCTGGAGCTCCTTGCTGAGAGAGCTGCCAGACAATAGCCTGAAACCTGAATTTTACGGACTCAGAAATCCAGTCCTCTTCACACAGACTATTTCAAAATGAGGATAAAATTTGACCCCAGCTCTGTATGTGCCATTTGGTATGATAATCTGATTTTACACCATCATGAAATTCTACCAGCTTTCATCCTGTGTATTTGGAAGGAAAGTTTAAGTCATGTATCTCTATTTTACATTCTTTTCCCCCACAGACTTCTATGTGTTTTTCCACATTTTCAAGGAGGAGCATTCATCTAAAGATAAACTGAACTTTGCTGTTATTCTCTCTTTTTAATGGAACAGTATTCTGAGACACAAGAAAAGAACTCTACAAACTTTTAAATTTAAACATCCTGGTAATAACTTACCCAGTCAGGCAGTATTTCACTGGATCACTGAATGTTCACTGCAACACCATTTTCCATCGTGACATTAAAAGAAAAGCAAGTTTCTTACCTCTCATGTACTATATCCTCCTCAGAAAAAACCCCAAAGGCTGTCAGCACTGCATCACTGCAGTTTTGTTATCAGAATTTTCTTTTTCACACTTATGAACAGCAACATAAGGCAGTGCAGATAAGTGAGGAGGGACAGCATCCATCTTACCCTTAAAACTTCACTCCCTGACTGTTATAATGTCAATGGGATTTTCAATCAGCAACAGTTTTTGGCAGTAGTAAAGATTAATATTGCCATTTGTGTGGGTTTTTGATCCTGCAACTCAACAGCATTTAAAATAAACCACCGAAGCACTGCTTCTCAGTGATCCTTCTGTCCAAAAAACAAATCTAATGCTTTTCTCAAAGAAGTAACTCATGCTACATATAGAAGTTGCAGGTAAGTTTAACAACCCAAGGTATGAAGATGGTTGTGTACAACTTCCAGTCCCTGAACACTCACCCAGCTGCAGAATCATGACTGTGTCACTGAAGGCACGTGTCACCAGCTCAAAATGCCTGTACAGGGGATAGCACAGCACTCTTCTTCCAAAAGATACCAGGACATCATGGATGCTGGAGAAACTCTGTGTGCATCAGTGAAAAACCTGAATTAGTCTGTGTGCATCAGTGAAAAACCTGAATTAGTCTGTTTGCTTGTTTGTTTTCCTTTAAGGAAAAAAGCCATAGCAGAATAGGGGAAAAAACATTTTGATTTATTATGCCTCTAAAAATCTGTATTTGAATAGCTATGGAAATGTACATGTTAAACAGAAACAAGACACTGCACACTGAGTTTGCATGGCAAGATAACAGAAGTCCTGTACATTTTAGTGGTTTGGGATTAAAAAAGGTAGAGTACATGGGAATAAAACATCTCACTCAAGACTTTACCATCTTTTAGATTAAAGCAGTAAATTACATCTGTCCCACATTATTATATATATTAAGGAGAAGCTATAAAAAGCCTTTTAAGAATAAAGGAAAATTAAATCCATATGATATTAACCAAATACATGTGTACATGTAAGATCTTTAAAAATGATACATGACTCTGCTTTTCATGAAAATTCTAGATATTCAAGACAGGGATAAATATACCTGCCTGGGGAGAACAGTCCTCCTTCTTGAGTGAGGAACACCTCTAATTTACTCAGGCCAGAGGCATTAAGGAGTTATTAAAGACTTTCTTAAAAGGGATTTCCCTTCCAGCTTTCACTTTTCAAGACAAAATGCTCCACTTATTAATGAATTTAAAAAAAATACTTATTGAGAGTTCATCTTGAACTCTCAATCTATTAAAATTAATAAAAGCACTTTGCTGACAGCCAGCACTTCTTTGCATTCTGTGACTACCTCAACCCATTGTTCATTTTAATGGATCACCAGCAAGCAGTTAAATCATTTATGGTTTGTGATTGAATATTTAGAGGCTAAGGTGTGTACATGTCATGGCCAGCAAAATGGCAGTCAGCTCAAACAAACCAGGGCTGAGGCAATTTTTTTGTACAGAATGATGAAAACTCCCAGCCCTAAAGGTTTGTCTAACAGAGATAGCTATTAACAGTTTGGTGTCAGGATTGTGAGTTTTCTAGGTGTGAAATACACTGTTGGCACAGGCAGCAATAAGAACTGCTCTATCATAGGGTAAGCACATGCAGAAAGCTCCTTCACTATGTTAGGACATGGATAAGGAAAAAAAAATTGTGAGTTAAGACAGGGCATTTTAACTGCACTCCTTTGTAACCTGCTACTGCAGAAACTCAAAATGAAACCTGTTGCCACAGGACAAGTTATAATTGAATATAACATTCAACACTACTGGAAAAGATTGAAGGACAGGACCCAAAAATCCTGTCCAGTTTCAGTTTTGATCCTGCAAAGTGAGACTCAGCTCAGAGCTGGGACAGGTCTTTCCACTTTCCTCCATTTTAAGAATTAATGGATTTCAGGTCAGGTCGAGTCCTTTCCACCTCCAGCTCTGTAACAATTTCTTTGCACAGGCCTGGGTGCTTTCAGTGAACAACCTGAACGTGGAGAGAATGGAATTCAGGGCTTCCTCTGATCTCTGCTGGTTCCAAAGGATGAGCAGCAACTCAAACTGGGATGTGGTACCTGGACATGGTTTAATGGTGAACGTGGTGATTGTGCTGGTAATGGCTGGACCTGAGGATCTAAAAGGTCTTTTCCAACCTTTATTTTTCCAAGAGTAAGGCTGAAAAGAAGGGGGCAGGTAAAACAACATGTGCCTACTAACTTCCAGAGCCCAGAAATAAATTTCTGGTACCATTAAAAACAGGATATACAATTAATTAATCTTCAATACTGAAAGAGCAAACTTGGCATAGAAACAACAAAAAAACCAAAAAAACCCAAAAAAAAACCCATCAAAAAAAAACCCCAAGTAATCCAGCAAAAACATAACACAAAACTTTACTTTTACCTTACCTCCAGCCAGCACAATGTTGCACTCAGTTTCCTGATGTTCCAAGATGATTCAACCTGATTTTAAGAGAAGACAGTAAAACAAGTATTATCTAATCCAATACTGCTGGCAAACTATTTAAGATAACATTCTGGCACCAATTTAAGAACCTTTGTGAATAAGAAGCAGTAATTACATAATGTGCATTGAAATGGCCACAGGACAGCATTAAAAATTATATTGCAATGCAGATGTTGAATAACTGAGTTGCTTTCCATAGTAGGATGATCCAGCCCACGAACAAAATCCTTAAAATAAAACAGCAATACACAGAGAAATGGTATTTTAGTGGAATTCTGTCCCTTTGCACAAAGCAACAGAGACTTGGATCAACAAAAGCAAAGCTCAAATGCCTTGTTTCATGAAAACAGCTCAAGACTTTTGGCTTCCAGAGAGGGACCTGAAGCCAGCAGTACATGTAAAATGTCATTATTCTTAATATGTGACAGATTCATAGTATTTGAGTGGAAGTGTAGTCCAGTGGGATGATTGGGGCAAAAAGCCAGAAAGCCTTGATCTATAATCCTGGCTCTAGTAAAGATTTGTGTGGCCTGAATGTCTTGGTTTTCCTATTAAATAGGAATAAAAAAAAGGGCAGGGGGGGAAAAGGAGACAAAAACCCCAGTGTGTTTTCCACACACATCATACAGTTACTGCAAAACCAATAAAGAATTGCACAACTGTGGCAGATTTGCAATTCTGTGCAGATCTAACATGCAACACAACAACAATCCCAGATTATTCTGGTGAATCAGCAGGTCTGGACATTTTGCTTATCATTCTACAGTCCATGCCCAGCATGTCAGTCTGATTAAGCCAGAATGGTTTTGATTACATGTGCCAATATTTTGGTTAAAAGCATTGAAAAAACATCTCCTCGCTTCCTATCAGCACAGGAGATTTGAGGCACAAAGTTGTATCTGGGAAGCAATTCCACAAGGGCAAGGTATCCACACAGAACAAAAAAGAACAATTATTCTGTTAAATTTGCATTTGCATAAACCAAGATACACAAATCAGAACTATACAGAATTGTCTGGAATCTCCTGCTCCTCCACATCTCTCCTATTCCACTGCTGCTGCAGAAGAACACAGGTGTTTAGAAATCCTACTAATCCCCATGTGCACCAAACCTAGAGATATAAAGTCTTTCATTTTAACTTCATCATGTAAGTTTAATGCCTGGGAGTAAGTTCATGTTAAAAGTTCATGTACTGCCCTAAATGGCAGTAGAGGGTCCAGCACTAGGTTCCTAAAACATATTCTATTTTTTACTTTTTTTAACTTACATTCTTGTCCCCTTCATTGACACAGATCTCGTAGCAATATGCCAGAAGAATATCAATTAATCCAAGATATACGTGGCGACGGCTCCTTTTATCCAGAAGATAAGATTTATTTGTGAACTTTCTCATCTGCTCTCTCTCTTCCTCAGAGAAGACAACTATAAAAAGTAAAAGGATAATTGATTATGAATTTAAAGCTGGCACATTCACTTTAATAGGTGGTAATACTACCTCAACAGTGTCTTTAAAAAGGAGCATGTAACTAACCAAAAGTCACCCATCACTCCAGAAAAAAGCCTAAATCACTCTTACTTTCCTTTTTAACTTTTATTAAGCTCTGGTATATTCATTTCAATGTCAAGCTCCAGCACAGCACTGCACGTGCACACTGATGATTTTGAACCTCTCCAGGTGCCAGGTATTTCTGTGGATGCCTGGATATCTTATAGAGGGATAAATGCACAATCAGGATCCAAGTAAAATGGGGATTCTTAAGCCCACATTGTATGGGACCAAAATCCAGAGGCAAGTGACAATTTAGAAAGAGTATGGCAGTTCTAACTCTGTTTTTTCTGTTCACACTAAGCAGGTCAGTATCACCCCTTGAATCACAACTATAGATGATGTATCTCTATTCTATCAGTAAATTTCTTTGTAAATTGATTCTTCAGTGTAAACACGAACCACATTTCACTTTTAAACTGCAAAGAAACTCCCAGTGAAATTCACCACATATAGCAGTAAAGTTTTCTTCCTTTAAAATTCAAACTCTGAAGCATCATAATGTCTACAACTGGACCATAAACACAGAAATTCCAAGGCTATTAAGAACAGCAAACAAGATGTAGATTAGACAATTCCCAAAGGTAAATGTTACAAGATGCTCCTTAAGTTGCTGCAAAGTGCCAGGTGTTCTAAATAAAATACCTCTCTCTGAGAAAATACTTCAATGTTGAAAAAATTCTATCCATTGCCTATAGTTTTTGAAAATTAATTATCCAGGCCTGAAACTCATTATTAACATGTCCAAACCACCACCTACTTTGTTTTCCAAGTACATGGTGTGAAATTATCAGAACAATTAAAATTGTAATTACATTTCTGCTGTACTAAGCCTGTACACTTTTGTGCACTTACACTGCCAAATTTTAGCTAACAATCTGTACCACAATCAGTATTAATCTAATGCAAAGCAGCACTTGCTGCTACTTATCAAGTAAGCTAAATTGGCAAGTTTTTTGTAACTTTGATTTAAAATGTTTGGTGTATTTGCCAGTGGCAGAACCATGCCAGAATATAAATGTGTGTTAATATACCCACATCTAAAGGAGTCAGACATTCATCTCACAAAGTTTCTGACAGATGAGACTGCAGACATTACCTTTACATTTTAATCACCTCTTTTACTTGTTTTAAGCTGGCCATTCCTCATGTTAGAAAAGAAGATACTTCAAGTTGTCCTCCAGTAGCAGAGTGTCAGTGAAGCAGAGCTTAATCTCTGAGGGGAGGATGAGGTCTGACAGCCAGAGGGTGTTTTGTTACAGCCCTACTGCTATTTTACACTGTGATAACACCACTTAAATCACTGGGAGATCTCTATCTCCAGACTACTATGACACTTCCAGCTCTAAATGTGTTAGGGGCACTTAGATAAAATGTGCTGGACCCACACAGAGAGCTGACTCAGTGGTCAGCCAGGAAAGTACAGGTCAGGAAGCACCTCTGATAATCTGCTGGTGAGAGCAGAGCCTCAGTTTATGATCCCATCAAGCCGAGTCTTGAATCCCACAGCTCTCCCAAAGGGAAAGAACTGAGCAGAACTGACCTCTCCTTCTCCTTTTTTTTTTTTTTTCTTTAAACTAAAATATTATGTTACAATTTTAAGGTTTTTAAATGTGTGCTTCTATCCCTGTAAGTTAAGGAATCAGCAACATCAGATGAAGAAGAATAGTCAGCAGAGAGCAGATTAGTCAGAATGAAGTTAGTTATGGAGATAAATATATCAATATATATATCTTGCCTTTTAAAACCTGAGATATTTTACAGTGGAGCCTGATCATTAGGAGTTTTGCATGAATAAAAAGCAGAATTTCCTCACATAACAAAAACTGCTCTGCAGCAGTGCAGTGCCAGGAAGGAACACATGAAGCAAAGCCCTGAAAACTGAGTAAAGCAGGTAGACAGCACAACTGCAGAAATTTGATAAAATAAGAAAAGTAATCCATCTTAAACTTATGAATCCACCAGTAATGGCATATATTTGAGCCAAGCCTTACTGAAAGGTGGAACTTTGAGAGGAAATTGCTTCTCTTTCTATAAAGAAATAAGAAAGAGAACAGTCACTGTAAGCATGAGAGGTTACCCTGAACAAAATAAGATATCCTTGGAGCATATAAATGTTAGATTAAATACATATGTCAGCCTGAGCCTTTGAAGATTATTGTGTTGCCTAAAGAGGGTTTTTTTTACAGTAGTGCAATTGGAAGTAGAATAAAAATGAACTTTTAACCAAGCTGAATGTGACTGTTAGAAAATACAAACCCTTTCATCTGGAATCTGTAGAAGCAAGACACTAATGTAAACTTCAGCAGCAGCAGCAAGGAAGCTTTCCAAAAATGTTATCCCCTCATGGGAAAGGCTGTGTAATTAATAAGGCTTTATGGAGTATTACTTGACTTGAATGAGACATTGGAAGTGTGAACAAGAAGGGCTGGAAAAGAATACACAGTAAGATGTACAAAAAGGACAAAAAGAAGAGACACTTGGGATAAGAAAAAATTTTTAAAAGGAAAAATACACAAACCATGCACACAAGCTGGAGAAAAAGTAAAAAGGTCAAATAAAAATAGATTCAAAGTAAGGACAGAAGAGAAATGAAAACTTTAAATGTTAATGAGAAGAGATGAACCAAAAAGAGAAAAAAAAATTGGTAATGAGACATTAGAAGAACCTGATGATGTAAAAACAAAGAGCAAATAACCAGGGATAAATATAAGAGCAGTAATCAACCAAGAAAATCTTCAGTTAATTGCAATGTCATGCAAAAAATAAAAAAAGGCCATCTGTACTTCTAATTATTTCTTGCAGCCAAAGACATTATAAAGACAAAAGTAATCAAGATTTTGGTTCCAAGAAACAAATGAAGATAATAACTGAAAAGACATCCATGTAAGTCAGGAAAAGGAAGAAAAACATAATTCTCTTTATTCAGTGTTTCTGAATAAGAAAATAAACTTTTAAAGAATCTGCTAATTTTTATGTCTCTTTCCCATGATAAACTCACTTTTACATTTAACCTGAGGAGCAACATGTCTTTATTCAATGTCTTTATTCAACTCCACGTCCTTCCTTCCCACAGGACAGACAGGAATTGCTGATTAACTGCACCATTCCTTTGGCTGGGTAAGGCAATATAAAACCACAGGGGATACATCCTGCTGATGATCAGATCCCAGGTGGAACAGCCTGGAGCCACCTCCTGCCCATCTGCATTCCCGTTCACAGGAGACCTTCAAGTAGAACCTGCACTCCCTCTCATGGTGGTTTCCTTCACCACAGCTCATTCAGGGTTAGGAACCTCCACTGATTTCAGTCACTTATTCAAACAGCACAAATGTTATCAAAACTGAGGTCTTTCCAAGGAAAAGGATGTGGATTTGTTGTCATTAACATCACCCAAACTCCAGATTGCCTCTTATGTTACTTAAATTTCCTCAAGATTCACAGAACAGCATGAGACCCTCCACTGAGCCCCATTAAGGTGAGATTTTTTGGATCATTCTTATTAAATAGATCTCTGTTATTACAAATGGTACAGAGCAAAGATGATCCTTTATAAAGTCCCTTTTCTGTGTAATTTCCATTAGCAGGCTTGCCAGGCATTTGAGGAGTTTTTCTGGTTTTGACCCTAAAACCCAACAACAGATATGTTTTTCCTCAGTACCTCAACCTGGAGGAGAAACATTCCTTATCAATAAAATCATCCAGCAGCTCTTCATTTTAATTATATTCCTTAAGCCAAGCAAACAGGAGTAGTGTTTCATTTACTAAGGAGTGAATGGATAAAAACAAACAAAGGAAGCCCTCATTATTGTATTTTCAAGCCTCTTGTACCTTTGTCCAATGCTTTTCAAATCAAGTGTTTATGATGGACATAATTAACAATTTCAGAGGCTGAAAAGACACCAGGAATGAAGATCAGATTACATTCACAGTAAAATACACAACATCTATCCAAATTCTATTTTTCTCCCAGAGAAAATGGGGAAGTGCAGGTATTATCAGTGCACTGAGAACCCCTGGTGAAGGGATTATCATCATCTGCTTCAGGAATATCAGATTTTCATACAACATAGGAAATGAACAAAGAACAATAGAAGAAAATGCACAACAGTAACTTGTAGTGCTCTCTGTAATCACTGTGCAGGGAGGCAGCCTCAATTATCTGTTAGCAGTGTTCCCATAAGGCCACCAACTCACCCTGGAAACATCCCTTTAAGGTTTCTAAATGGACACAAAGAGTTTTCTTTGAAAAAAGGTCCCTGAGACCCATAAAGTAATGTAATAAAGTAATAAATATTAAATGTAATAAAGTAATACATTTCCTTTAAGAATAATAAGCTATAACATGGCACCACAGCAATTATCATTCAAGCAACAGATGTGTGTATATATATATATATTTATATATATATGTGTATTTTCTCACCAAATGTAGGACTGTCATGTTCCTGATGACTTTCTCCCTGCAAGGCTGTCATCTTTTTATGAGCATCAATCCACCAGGGTTTGTACTTTAGAAGATGCTTAATAGCTTCATCTTCAAAAAAATCAGCTCTAGGGAAAATAAAAAGAACTTTCATATGCTATTTATTTCAATTCATATTATATGTGGGTACATATTAACACATCCATAGAATACATCTCACTTGGCTCCAGGTTATTTTCCATGTTAAAAATGTGTTCTTTGACTTTAAAGCAGAAAATAATAGTTATTTTAAAAGCCCAATATTCTCCTATCTTTCAGTATTCCTTCCTTCCTTCCTCCACCTTTCCTGAGCCACCCAGAAGCCCAGGGAATTAATGAGCTTGCAGCATCACATGAAGCTGAACCAACCTGATTTGTTCTGAATGCAGCTAAAGGAAAACACTCCAAAGGCTTCTCAGACAAATCACTTGATTTTATGGGGTAGCCCTCCCACTTAAGAGCCAGGGAGTTGGTGGGGAGGAAGTCAAGCAGCTGAAGGGTAAAGGTGAAGCAGGGATGGGGATGGACTTTAAGCAAGGACATGCAGCAGCAAGGTGGAAAGAGAAGAGTTGTACATGAATTCTGGAAGAGAGATCAACGCCATCTCAGCACAAAGCCACTGTGGTAAAAATCTCAATCTAGTAATTCTGGGAGGATTTATCCTAAAGGATTCAAGTTCTAAGCCTCCTCTTACCATCTGAGCTTTTTCTTCAAGCCAAACAATGGTATAAATACTGAGAATTGAAAAAAAAACACAGGAAATTTCTCAATACCTTCTTCATCACCACACAAAACCTGAACACAGAATGCAATCTGCTTCCCTCTCACACTGACAGATTTTTTTTGTTGCCTCCCTTCAATGTCAAAGCAACTTATCAGCCAGGGTACATTTTCCTCAAGGCCACCAGAACAGTTGTTTGCCCCCATTTCTACCAGAGCTTCTGTTCTCCTTAGGAAAACAATTTTTGTTGAAGAAAGGCTGGTATCATCTGTTCTGAAACAACCAAGACACAGCCATTAAACTAAATGGTGTAGCTCTACCAGGCCAGAACACAGAGTCTAAAATTGAAACTTGAAATTACTGCAATTTACATCCCATTAGAGGTTAGGAACTACTCCAGTTCTAGTGAAACGTAGTTCAAGAAAGCTCTTCTATTTTTTTGTGTGTTACAGGAAGACACGAGGATGCCTCTGAAATATCCAACTGAGGAAAAATTCCAGGTTTGCAAAGTTACCTTCTGAAACAACCCAAAATGGTTTAAGCCTTCCTGTCCCCACAAAACACACCACAGTACTAATTCTCCCCACTGGGGATTACCCTCTTCTCCCACCAGATCCATCTTGCAGGAATCAATTATATTAATAGATCTCATGGCTTTCATTTATTTTACTTATCTGAACCTAACTTGACCTGAAATACTCCAACCTGAAAGGCACAAAGAATCATTTTCACTTCACTACATGGAATGAAGCATAAAAGAAACACAAAGTTTTGGTCTGGACATTTTCCTCATTCTGTTGTAAAACAAGTTTCACATGATGAAGGCAAAAAAAGTAGCCAAGACAAAATTGCATAACTTCAAAACTCAAATTCCCCCCTCTTAGACAAGTATGGCTTATTAATCTTTCTTTCCCAAGGTGAAAACAAAAGTTCTGATTTTGTCAACCCAAAATGCCAGCAGGGAGTGGCTGCTCAGCTGCTGAAGAGGTAAAGTATGAAACAAGGTTCTGCAACAGCTGACATCAGCCCCCCTTAAACACAGAGTAATTAAACAGATGAGTAACCCCAAAACAGGTGAGCAATGTTTTGTGTCAGTGTCATACTAAGAATACCCACTAAGCCCTGCTCTGATGAGACAAAACCTCACCAAAAGTAAAGCTGTTCTTTCCAAAAGTGATCTTAAATCCAATCATTTGTGGAAAGGGAATGTGTTTCAGAGGTACTTGGCCAGGTGAAGTTAATCAGTACTCACAGGTAATGATCAGGCTCAAACTTGGCAGCCTCAGCTGCCAAACGTTTCCTCCTACGTTCCTCTGCAGGAGTTTGGTCTGGATCCTTAATGTCAATAACATCACTGAGCTCATCCTGCAAATGGCAACAAAATTACAGGATCAAGGCACTGGTATGGCACACAAGATTTATTCAGGAAGAATTTAAGAAGGATGCTTATCAGCATTGCACTGAAATCCCTAGAAAAGCTTCAATCTCCAAATTCAGGCTCCATTATGCAAATAAAATATCAAAATTTCAAGGCAATGCAATTATTTGAAGCTCCTTAGAACTCATGATATTATCAAGTCTATTCAGGCCATTTTATCTAAGGCAGGGAGGTTACATTATGATAAATTTGCAATGTTAAACAAAAGTACACAACCCCAACAAAGACAAGATAAGAATCACACATAATTTGTGACTTTTGAGAATTCTCTCACTCTCTGAAGTGGCTGTACATTAATTAATAGGCATTGCAGTGCCCTTTCAAACATCATGAGGTAGTTATTTCCCATCCCATTTCCTGATGGGAAATTTCTTCACAAATTTCATGGTAATAAAGCAGCATGCATGTCCAACCAGAATGTAAATACTTTATTCATAAACAGCAATCCTGCTCCAAGCCCTGTGAATACTATAATTCATACAACAGTAAGTTAGAGTTACAGAACTGAGCTGCACTTTTGAAAAGTTGTTGTCTTGTGAGCTAGGAAGCCCACACAGGAAGTTACCCAGAATTTCTAGGAAAGGAGACGACAAAATGCATCTACCTGCAGCCTCTGGAACACCCCCGAGCGCAAATTCCCAAATCCATAGGGGTGCTGCAGTGGTGGAAGGCTTTCTTCATAAGGAATCTGTTCCATTTCCCAGTCAAATTCTTCTTCATTCTCTTCAGACAGCTCAGCAGAGGCAGCTGTATCTACAGCATGGTCAGAAAAGGAAAATTATCACCTAGAAAAATACATACTATTTCTTTGAAAGGTTTATTGTGCTACTGGTGTTTGCCTTTCTTATTTTACTGCATCTTTTAGGAAATCTCACTCAACACTGGGTCATACAGATCTGTAACCCACAGATCCTGCTTCAGACTCCCCAACTTTCAAAAATGAACATCAGGAACATTAAATTTTAAATGCACTCCCTCAGACTGAAATACTTGTCCTACTGAATGCAACCAGATCAGCATTTGATGCTAGGAGAACCCTGACAGAACCTAAGTGATGTTATCAATAATTTAAGGCAGGTATTAAAAAATCAGAGACAGCTAAACACTTTTGTCTGTTAAATACTGATGTTAAACAAGACATGCACCAGAACTTGTGGCTTTAATTAGCTTCTCACTTGAGCTAATAGTCCAGTTGTAGTTTGTAAAAAGCAGAAGACTCAACTGTGTGTGTGTTCTACAGCCACTAGAGGGGTACAAAGACCTACAGAGCATTAGCATATTTTTAAAGCAGATTTTGGAAAAATTTAAACATAACTAAACCTCTAAAGTTGACATGTGTATCATCTGCAACATATTTATTTCTGCTCTTATCCATACTTGGATTTATTCACACCCTTCTCATACCTTGGACTAGTCAATAATAAAAATATTGTATTTTTCTACATGTACCACTCTATAGATCTATAACTGTTTCATTACACACATGTATCATCTTGTATAAACAAGATTGATTTTGTCATACCCATCTCTTCTACCAAAGGTTTTGCTGATCTTGATTTCTTTGGTGCTAAAAGAGATGTCAGCATGTCCAGCCCCTCAAAATATTGGCCAGGAACCTCCTTGGGTAACTGAATTGTAAAAGTACCTTAAAAGAAAGTAGGAATATAATTATTGCATTAAAATATCTGAGACAGGCAAATGCGCCTTCTTCCTCTATGAGAAAGGCTCAGAGGAAGTAGGACACATGCAGGTAACATTTTATTTTTCACTGATCCCTGTGCATGTTTTTAACCTTATTTCATAACAATTCAGGATTTTAATGATAAAACATGAAAGAGAATATTTAACTACCTGAAGTTGCCTGACTTACATTGTATAAACACAAACCAACTGAAGTAAGCAAGCTTTATTTAATTTTTAATCCTTACACTAAACAATCCACAGAAGCTACATTCATCAATCTGATTATTGTCTTAAGTCATGTAATAAAAGGTTCTGCAAGCAACAAATTTATTGCTTTATCTCTTTTTTTTGTTAATTTAAAGCATAAATTACTGGAAATAGCAACATTTTTTGACACAGATACCAATACCTTCGTCTGTATTGTAAGAAGCTTTTTCTCTGCCATCCTCTACAATTCTTCCAGGAAGTGTCAATCTGCAGGCAAAAAATGAGATGCCTCACTGAAAGCTTGACTAATTCTGCAAGTTAATGTCTCAGCCTATAAAAATGTAAGGCACATTCCAAAAGCAGCACAAAGGACTTAACTGCACTCCTCTTCACAGTAATGGAATCCATGCAGTTCAATCCTCCTGGATTCCTCCCAGGAAAAGACATACTCTACAAAATTTACACCCAGAGAGTTGTCTGGCCATTTATAATTAAAAAGCCATTGTACAGTAAATTTAGAAAAGTATTTCTTTCAACTCCCTTTAACATGGCTTAATGCCTAGGAACAAAGAGGCCAGATCCAAAAAACCAAATCTTTGCATGAACTGAGCTGTCTGTAGTCAGCAGAATAAAAGCTGCAGATGAAGAATATTCTGAAGGGACCAAAATTAAGTTCATTTCCTACTATGAAGATCAACTTCTGAAAACTTTTCCCACTACTTGCCTGAGAAAGTATGGCTTAGCATAAAATTTGAAATCTTCCCCTTCAAAATAAATGTCAAACTCTGAAGCTTTGGCATAAGGCACTCTGATTTTTATTGTAAGGAAATCCGGATCCTGGGTCAGTTCAAAAGCTGGAGTTATCATGATGAATCCAGCAGGAAAAGCAAACACTGGTTGTGTGGTCCTGCAGAAACAGGAAAAGAAAAAAAAGATTATTGTAGCTTCCAATTTACAAGCGTGAGTGGTGTCTCTCCAAAATTCTGTAAGAACATTTCAGATTCCTGCATAATTATCCTTCATGTGCTCAAGAAGAAAACACTGATGACAAAAGCAACAGCATAAAAGTGTTATCAAAAACATGAAGGAACCACCTCTCTGCACCTTAATGAAACAACTGAATGTAGAGCTGGAGTACAGGAAAGCACCCATTACATTCCACATGAAAACCACATTAAAATTCAGTCCTAAAACTTTTCAGCTTTTCATAACTGTTATTTATCATTTCACACATAGCAGATCTCAGACCTTTGCAGTTCTCTAGTGAACTGAACACAAACCACTATGAAAAAATCCTTAAAACAAGTAATACCTCCAAAAAATAGTGCTGTGTTTTATAATTCACACACATTCACACACAGAATATGAGCAACAGATCCAAGAGCAGTTTAGATAAAATCCCTCAGAACCATATGTATGTATACACACTGGCATGTGTACATATTTAGCACAAGAAAAGGAATTTATATAGTACTATTCACCTAATATACAATTGTCTGACCTTTCAATAGTCTCTCATCTCAGGTTTAACTTAGAACCCAGTTGTGGATTGTTTGGGGATTTTTTGTTTGTTTTGGAAGGTTTGTTTACAAAGGGTCACAGAGTTTTGAAAATTAGCTTTTTAAACCAAAAATATTTTAAATATTTAAACAAATAAAACCAGACTACAACTATTATTTGATAAATAACTACTTCTCACTCACTTTCGGTTACCTTTACTAAACATATCCCCATTCTGACAATTCCATGAACAGCCAGAAATCATTAACCACTAACAAGACTAAATTAACAGAGCACCCTTTTTCTCATATGGGTAATTAGCCTTATTTAACATGTATAAAAAATATTAAAAGTTCCCATTTCACAATATCATGTGATTCTAGGGGAACATTCCCACCCATTCCAGGCTGAGAAGCTGCCAGGTGTTTTATGGAATTGTATCTAAACAGGAACCACCTGGCTTGTAGAGCACCTACACCTGTACACCACATGCACTTTCCTGTGGATTTTCTTCTTCTCTCAACACCACAAGCACAGCTAAGAGGCACCAAAACCCCAAAAGCTCATTTGGACTCTTCGGGGATGACCTGCCAGTGTGCATTTTTATTTTCCCCAGTCAGAGGTTCACAAATGAACAGCTGCCCCAAAACCAGGCCCAGCTCTCCCTGCCCTGCGCTCCTGCTGCACTTGGAGCATCCCTGGCCCAAATTAATCATCCCAAACCCCTCCTGCGGGGGTCCTACACAAAACCCTGATATCTCTCAGCTGAGGAACCACTGGGACACAACACTCAGACCCCAGGTATCCCAAATAATCACACTTCCCAGCCTCTCCTGTGCGTTAGGGAAAGGCAGAGGGAGCAGGGAAAGGACAGGGGTGGTGCGTGCGAGGCTCGGCGTTAAAACACAGAACTGCTCGGGTTCGGGGGGCCTGGGGACCCCTCCAAGGCAGGGTCACCGGGAACAGGCGACACAGGAACCCCCGGTGGGCTTGGAATGTCTTCAGAGAGGGAGACTCCACGCTCTCCGGGCAGCCTGCTCAGTGCTCTGCCACCCGCCATGCCAAAATTCCTCCTCACGTTGAGGCGAAACTTTTTGTGTTTCACTTTACGGGCACTGCTCCTCGCCCTATCGCTGGGCACCCCTGAACAGTCTGGTCCCGTCCTCTGACACCTCCTGGAGGTATTTATGTACATTAATCTCATTTTTCTCTTCTCCAGCCTAACCAGGCCCAGCTCCCACAGTCTCTCCCCATCAGAGAGATGCCCCAGACCCCTCAGCACCTCTGCTCCCTCCGCTGGCCCCTCTCCTTGTCTTTCCTGCGCTCAGGAGCCCAGAACTGAACACAGCTTCCCGCCAATGCTGTCGCACCGGGCCACGCGCGGACCTGCGGCCGTACCCTCCCCTAGCCACCCAGCAGCGGGCCCTGTAAGGGGACAGAGCCCTCGGGGAAGGCGGCTGGCAGCGGGGGAATCCCGGGAACAGCGCCGGGAACCGCCCCGGCCGTGCCCGCCCGCGTCACTCACTGAGCCCCGCGCCGCTCCCGCCGCCGCTTGCTCGCGCCCGCCCGCACCGGGGCGGAGCCATGCATGCGCACTCGGCCGGGCCCGCCCCGTTCCAGCGGCTCCCCTCATGGCCGCCCATCAGCGCTTCCCGCCCCGCCCCGCCCGCGCCCTGCGGGCTCTGCCCCGCCGCTCGGTGTTTATAGCTCTGCTCCTGTGCGGGACACGTGCAGAAATGCAAAGATTTACTGTGAATTCTCACTGCCCGTAAATTTGTTGGAGTTTCCTGATGTTTGCAGGAGTTGTTGGAAAGGGAGTGATTAGCGGGCAGTGTGGATGTGGGCAGTGTGGCTGGGTAAAACTAGGTCATTTAGGGTGAAAGTCATAATCCGTCGTCTGGACAAATGAAAGGAATGAATTCTTACCTGTGATTGCATAAAACATCGTAGACAGACTGAACATATTTTATTTCAGCAGCTGCTTTTCATAAAGAAGTGTGAAAATTGAACTTGAGTGTGTTGGGGAAATGGTTTGTTTCTTTTCTGTGACACCACTGGTTAATCCAGTACTAATTCCTAGGAACAAATATGCTGTTTCTGTTATGTTTATACATAACATACATTTATACATACATTATGTTTACACTCCTGTGTCTTCTCCTTTGCTGCAGATAAGGTAGAAGATGAGTAAACAGAAGAGTGACCCCACAAGCACTGTCAGAGGAGGAATTCCCAATTACATAAAGCTCTTCTAAGCTACTGGATTAATGCAAACATTGACAGGGTGAACAGGGGACAGATCCTGATGGATCAAAACAAATACAGCATGAAGGAGAACAAGAAGATCCAAGAGCACAAAAGTTGGTTTAAAAGCTGTAATTTATTAAATATATCACCTAATGTAGAATTAATCTAATTCTTCTCCCTTTGGACCATGAGAGGTATTCTGGTTCTAGATAATTCTCTACATTTTAAAATGCTGCTGACTGTCTTACTGCCCCCTCTGAAATGCATTCAAATATTTTTCCTGGAGGGAAAAAGCATAATTATGTAACCTCTCCTAATAAAGTTTTCTTAAAAACAAAAAAATAAAGAGTAGTCAAACAATCCTGCAGACTGGAAATCCAATGAATATGTACTGAACTGAACTAGCAGTTCAAGTACTGCACAAAAATGAAATAATTTGCTTCAAAATAGATAGTTCTCCCCACTGATTTAAAATTGATGGTTTTAATATTCAACCTAAACTTCCTTGTGTCCCAGTTTTTCACGTGCAGAAATTGAAGATACATCACATAAAAAGCTTTTTTTCTTGTTAAGAAAAAAATTAGATGATATCTAATTTCAGATGCTGATTTGTTTTGGACCAAGGCCTCAGCCATGTCCTCAGAAACTTTTGATGCATTTCCAGAGAACTTCAGCACTAATTAACTTTTAGACCTTACAAAGTAATCTGTAATAAGTATATTGGACAAGAAGCTGGATTATGAACCAGTAGGCACCATCTTCTCTGGATAAATTCAAATTTGCAGGACATGCCTGTGAAAGATAAAGAAGTTTCATCTGAGAATTTATTCTTGTCTGACACTTTCCAAGACTGCCTCAGAATTATTTTTTTAGAGCCTAAGAACTCCCAGCCTTTTTTTTTTTTGTACTAATACTTTCCTTGTAACAGAACTATTTATATATTGATTTTAGTGAAGAAAGTGGTGCATCAGCCATTCTGCTTTTCCATCCAAGTAAAGGATGAAGTAGCATCTCCAAAGAATGAGTATTGCTTTCTTCTGTAAAACACATACTGAATTTTTTTAGAACTGTAATGAAAATGTTTTATTTGGAAATGTACTAAGACTACATCTTTTAGTGCATCTTTCTGATGAAGGGAATTTGGCTGGTATATATTTAATGGAGCACAGAAGAATTAAAATGCATTATCTACAATGTTTTGGGCAAGTAATTAGGACAACTTGCTGTTTGCTTGAGAAATAGAAACATGAAGCTTTGCAATTGATAAGCACAATTGGCTCTACATCGCTAATAATGAGTAAATCTGGCAACCTTGGAAATGGTAATCCAAAACAAAATTACTAAGAGGGCGTAATTGACACATCTAGAGAAGAAAGTGATTGTGTTGATGATACAAAAATCACACATTTGAACAGCTCGAGGATTTCAGCCACTGGTACTCTTTTTCATTAAGTATAAAGTTTGGTAGGGTTTTATTATAGTCCATATATTCTTGGGAAAGAGCATATGTTTATGCATTGTGGTTTTTCTGTAGTTTCTCATTTAGTATTGCTATTTTCTCTTAGCATGAAGTAATTTACATTTTCATATCTGGCCACAATCCGAGTTGGATGAAACTCTTGAAACAGTAGCTGGTCATTGCATTTGGACTGATGCTAAGGCAAAGTACATTTTGGGACAGCAGTGGTGAAGGCATGTGGTGTGAGCAGAGTAAAACGGACAGGCTGTGCAGTTCCACTGCCAAGTGAATGCCACTGTCACTTCCAGTGGCTCCATGAGGGACACGAGGCTCCTCCAGTACTAAACTTGTGAGGCTCCACTTTCCCTTCTCTCCCTTTGGTGTCTCCATTCTTTGCACAGCTTGTACTCCAGCTCCATGGGGCAGCAAGAGCCCTTGCATTTCTGTCATTCTGTACATTTCAAGGTTGTAAATCAGATTATAACCCCAAGCAGGATTTACTTCTGTGAAATTCAGTGTTGTGATTTCTGCTGATGTCCCACAGCAGACTGGCTAGGATGGGTCACACGGGGACAAAGCCACCCACAAGTGAGTGAGCGCCTTGTTCCTTCTACAAGTATTGCACTTTATCGTTTACCTGCCTTCGGTGCAGATGGAATGAGGAGTGCTCACTGCCTGCAAGTGATAATAAACTGGGGCTGCAAGGGATAAACTGGGGCTGCAAGGCGGAGGGAGGCTCCGTTTCCCCCTTAGCGCAGGCAGAGGAAACGCGCTGTCGAGGCGAGCTTCCCCTTTTCCTCCTGATCACACTCGCGCTCTCCCAGCTCTGCCCACCCGTGAAACCAAAGGTCCCCCTGAGGGGACCCGGTCCGTGCCCGGCGCTGCTCGCTGGGCCGCGTTATCGAGCACCCGGCCCGTGGCGCAGCCCGGCGTTCCGCCGTGTCCGGGCGGTCCCGGGGCCGGGCTGCTACTCCAGGCAGTNCCCTCGGGAATTCCCGGCCGCTGTGCCCGTGCCCAGCCCCACGCGTGACCCGCCCGCCCCGCGGGTCCCCTCGGCGGTGTCGCTTTGGTGCCGGTGCGTCGGGCGCTTCCCTCTCCCAGATGTTCTTCCCCCGCTAGTGGTCGGCGGTGAAAGACGCTTGTGCAAACTGCTGAGGTTCGCAAGTACAAACTTTTCCCTGCGCGTTTCCCCTGGCAGCGTAGTTGCCAGAGGTGCCACGGAGGGTTCTCCCTGTGCCCGAGCCGGGGGGTTCCCTCCTCTGCGGGAGCAGCTTCCGAAATAGCGGCTTTTCCCCTAGTCCTGGCCGTGTTTCGGCGGCTGACGTGGGCAGTGTGGTGCTCGCTGCCTGCACTGAGGGGCTGCTGTCACCTCGGGAGCTGCGCTTCGCGGGTTTGCCGGGGAAAAGGGAAGGCAGCTCCTCATTGCCGTGTGGTGCCACTGGGTTCCAAACTGCGGAGGCACTGGCAGATTTTAAGCTTTCGAGCTTTTTGTTTTGAATGTTTTTTATATGTAAATTAATTTAGCAGAACTTTAAAGGTGTTTTAAATCGTGGTGTGGTGTGTTTCGTGCCCCAGCACCTTACAGGCAGAGTATTTTTTTAAAAACTAATTAGTTGAGAAAGGGCAGCTTTCAGTGGGTGGAGGACTTGTTTTCCCCTTTGCATTCCAATTATATTATGGTCAGTGTGACCTCATATATCTAATTAACTTGGTATGTCTTTGTGTCTCTGATTCATGATTTCACAGAGATGTTCTGAATGAAAGACTATTCCTGTTTCTTGAGCTCTTACTCCTTAACTTATTAAAGCAGTTGGTTTCTCCCCAGCATTGTTACCCCACTGAATGCAGGAGATGTTTTCTGGGGCTGAGAGTGGGCCACGGACAGAATTTAAATGCCGGTATTAAAGCAGGATTATTTCCACTAGCAACTGTACCTCCTGAAGTCATTTTTCTTTAAGGCATATCTCTGTGATTATCATGGAAATCAACAAGAACACTGAAGGAGGGAGCCCGGAAAGTGTGGAACTGCCAGAGAGTGTAAACAACCATTCCACTTCAAAGCGCTTTTCAGTGGCATCTTCATGTTTCACAGTCTGACATTATCTAACTTTCTGATTATTTGTTGACTTTGCAAGTCCTTTTTACAAGGTCTGCAACACAACAGCAAAAAAAAAAAAAGAGGAATTTAGTATTCAAAGTGTGCATTTTCTTCAGCATTTTGTTTGTGGGGCTTTCCCTCATCATCCTGCACCATTGGCCCCAGCAGGAGTTTGTATAACTGAAAAACACAATTCTGTAGGTCCTGTTCAGGGGCATTCGCTGAAAGATTCTGTGTTATATTAGTTACTACTAAAATTTATTCAGGTGAGGGTATCCATAAAAAAAGAATTTTTGAGGGTGTGACATAAGTGGTTCAAGTGGAGGTGATGCTTGCCTTGTTGGAAAGGCATCAGGTGTTGAGATCTGCTGGGCTTAAAAAGCCTGGTCCAAGATAAACTGAAAGCATTTGTGGGGAGTTTGAATTTGGATTGTAAGAAACAGGCCATGATTATCATTTTAGTTCCTCCTTATGAGCAAAGGAACATTATTTTTTTATTTGATGCAAGAGATCCCACCTTATCTGATTCATTCAGGATAATAGCAAATCTGATTAGGACTGTAAGATCTTGTGAGGTGATCACAGTGTACATGCTTGTATGAGACTGCAGAATTGATTAACAGAACTTTAGTGAAGTTCTGTCTGTGTGAATGTAAAACATTTGAATTCAGCTTTGTCAAGTTGGTTTGTCAGAGGATGCAAGACTTGGGCTCAGCTCAGAAACAAAGGTGTAACTTAGGATTTGTGTTTGCTTCATGAGAATCAGCATTGTGCAGGGAAGATGACTTGTATTTTGACTAGGATTTGTAATATTGCTTTCTGTTGTCCCATAATATCAGAAGACATCAGGTTTTAAGTTTTAAGAAGTGCAGAATTCTTTTAACAAAAGAAGCTATACATAAAGCTTAATGTAGGCACATGTCATTAGCTGGCTGGTGCTTCACAAATGTTAACAATGACATTCATGTGTTCTGCTTTGGTCATTAGATAATTTTGACAAATCTAGGTAAGGTTCTGGTTAGCTTTGAAAACTTGATTTTTTGTGGTGGTTTTACTGCTCATTGCTGTTGGAAGTAGCAAGTTCTATGCCTTTGGTAAGACTTTTTTATATGAAGAATTTTAAATACGTGCCAAACCCATGTGTGCAAAGTATCAAAAACAAGGAGGATTGTTTTACATTTGAAGGGCAGATGTGACCATGCTCTCTCTTAAACCACCATGGCAAGGCAGGGGAAATGAACCTTCCCCAGCACATTTAGTTCCCTGAAAGTAACTTTTCCAATGCAAAACATCCCTTGCATGGCAACCTGTCAAGGTACTTTTTCCTTCTGTGCAGCCTGTGTGCACACAGGCAAATTTGGCTTGAGTTTGATAATAACGTGCTGAAACCCCAAGTATTTCATACTTGTTTCATAAACAACCCACTTCATAAAAGGAGAGAGAAACATCAATCCATTCTGGTTTTGAGTGGCTTTTTTCCCTTTCTCTGAGTGGTAGGAGAAGGTTGAAACTTCAACCATTTTTGGATTGACAGCAGCTCCTGTTGGTTTTGTGCAACTGCTGCAAAGTGAGAAAAGTTGACTTAAAAGCATTTTAAGATTTCAAGAACAAGAACATTTGTATTTCAAAGTGTGCAAGAAAATGTGTTTCACATCACGAAGCTGTTATTGGGACATTGACTCAGGGGTGGATGTCAGGGAAGGAGCCTGTTCAGTGAATCACCAGTTTTGATACAACGCCTAAATCTACCCTTGTTTGTGCTGCAAAAGTAAATGAGATCATAATGGGAAGAATGTTTCAAAAATCAACAGCTATATTGCATTTTGGAGCCGTCTGCATGCATTATCTTTCAGGAATAAATTTGAAGGCTTGAATAGATTAGCAGGCTCTGTAGTGAGGTGGGAATGCATTATTTTGAATGGATTTGGATTGATTTAGACAGGTTTTGGGTTAATTATGTTTGAGACACTTTAGCTGTGACTAATAAGAAAATTACATGTAATCTAAACTTTAAGACCTAGGAATGCACACTGTTGTGCTTGAGCACTCAGGCTGCTCCTGCTGTGTCAGTGCCTTTCTGAATAAATTGTATTCAGTAAATAAAATACGAGGGAGCAACTGGATGGGAGTTGCTCTGTATTGTTGGAAGGTCTTTGCTGTAAACATTTTATTGTGCTCCATCTAACCGAGTTCAGTCTTCGCCACTCCGTGGGGATGTGTTCTGCAAATATTTTGTGATGCTTTCTGGGGTGCTTAATCTTAGTTTGTGTATTTGTTCTTTTCAAACATATTAAACTTTAGGGCCCAGGTCTCTGCATTGCTTTCAATGTGCTTAAACATTTAATTTAGGTTATAAAATCCAGCTACAGAGTGTACATAACAGACAAGTTGAACTATAAAGGAATGAATGTAAATGAATTGGCTAATGATAATAATAGCATTACTCTGTGGATCTTTAGGCTTCTTAATGTCTTGGGAGTCTCTTGAAGTGGGACATTCTTAGAGCTGTAACAGCTGTTCCCATTTTACAGGTAGGACAGCTTGGCTGCGTCCTGCACATCTCCAAGGGATGTCCTTCCATCCAGCTGCTGTTCCTCCCTGTCCTTTCCATTCTCCTTGCCCTGGATGGGGTGCCTGCATGAACTGGGCAGGGCAGCGGAGCTGGGATGTTCTTTGCCATGATCGGCTTGTTTGCCCTCCAGGCAGTTTGACTTTGCCTCTTCTACATCTGCCCCTTCTCAGGCTTCTGGATAATTGTTATTTTTAAAGCCTAAGTTAAAATTGCAGTCAAATGCATCCTGCTGTAGCACTGTTTTATCTCCCGTTGCAACTTACCTTTGTTTTCGCCGTCCTCTAAATTTCTTTACTTACAAAGAAGATGCAAAATGTTGTGTCCCAAAATTCTTCTATACCTCATTGCTACTTCTCTCACTGATTATTGCCCTCAGTGTTCCAGACTATGACTGATGTAGTTCAAATAGCTCCTTTTTCTGGGATGTTTATTCCAATTCAGGCCACTCCAGGCTCCTGAACCCCTGCAATGTTGGTAATTCCTCACCTCCAAGGCTCAGCCTTCTCCTCCAGGATGTCTCTGTTGGATGTCTGTTGTTTTCCCTACTCCCATGCGCTTTCCAGGCATTCTGCATTCACCAAGGATTGCTTCTGCTGAGTCTGTCTTTTGGAAGTGTTGTCTACACATACTGGATTTTTCACTGCAAAACAGCTGCATAATGCAGAGCTCACTGTGGCTAAAACTGCCCAGGAAAGCAGAGTGCTTTGGTGTGGGGTTTTGAAATGTTGCAATAAAAGTGCAGGGTTTAGTCCCTCTCCTAGTGAATTCCATTGCCAGAAACTACATCAAAGCAGCTTCCAGCCTGTGCATGGCTTGATTTAGAGACTCAATTAAGAGGAAACATTACACAGATGGAGAGAAGGGGGAAAAGGTGACCTGTGTGAGCAGCTAATTATTCACTTCAATAATTCAGCGATTTTTACACTAATAGGTTGCAAAGTAAATACCACTTCACATAGATGTAATATTCCATTATTTATACACTGATGAAATTGGGGGTTAATTAAGACTAAAGCAGAAGATTTTAGACCCTTAATGAAACGTGTTGCTTTGTACAGTCAGTGAAGTGCCAGTGCCTGGTGTTCCTTTACACAGAGGTGGGTTACTCTGAAGGGTGGAACGCTGCTGTTACACAGAGCAGCACTTCAGTGTCTGGAAAAAATAATAACAGCTTAAAACTGTCATTTTTCTCCTTATTTAGAACTTCTGTTTGTAGCATTAACTTCAGTAATTAATTGTGTGTTCTGAGCAGGGCTGGGATTGATGTCCTCTGCTCGGAGATATGTCCAGAGCAGGCAGTGATCTATGATTTGCCTTTTGAACTCTCCAGGAATGATTACTGTGCCTGGGGTGTAGTTGCTTGGTCAGCTCCATCCTGTGTGGTGGAGGCTAAGTCTGTGTTGGAATGTGGATGCACCATGGTGCAAGCATTCCTGGAGGGTGCAATTTTTACCTCCATACTAAACACAGAACCAAAAGACTGCTTTCAAAAGGTCTTCAACTCCCCAGGAGAAACTGATTTTTCTGGCTAGCAGGAAGCTTCATTGTGCCTCTTACTGTGTTCCCTATATTGTGTTCCCTATATCTGGATGAAATGTATTTAGAGCCCACACAGGTGGATGCTAAGTGAAAATCCCACATTTGGCCCTTGGAATATAGTCTGATTCATCTGGGATATGTGACTATATTTGTTTTCAAAAATCTCTATTTTAGCAAAATCTCATGGGTTCCATGGGGTGAAATGGAGAGCAGTCCTTTGAAACTCTGCCAGTGCCTTCAGGCCAGGATTAAGGCATGCATGTTTAATAGCAAAATTAATTAACTGTTAGAACAGTTTACATATGGATGCAGTGGGTTTTTTTTTAAAAAGTATGAATGTCTTCTTCCAGTCTAGCCATTATGGGCTTGGAAATGAAGTTGCTGGATGCAGTTGTGTGATCTGCATTGTGTTGGAAAGTTGGCTGGGTAGCTGTAACTCTGTTCTGGCTTTGTGATCTCTGGACTGGGGAAAGAGCTGTCATTTGCACAGAGCAAGGTGGTGTCTGGTTTGAGGTGCTGTGAAATTGGCTTTATCTGTGTCTGTAGTGCAGTGATTTTTGCAAACCCAGAAATGTAGGAATAACAGAAAATAGCCTTTCTCTTTATGTTGTAATTGTAACACTGTTGATCTGTACCATGGACAGAAATTACCATGCTATTTGCTTCTTCTGTAAATACCTAACCAAAAAAAACCTCCTGATCGCTTGCGAAATGATGAAGAAAAAACCAACCCTGATGTCTGTTAATGAGGGATCCTTTTCATGTCTACCTCAGTAATTTTTATGTGCCTATCCCTGAATTTTCAGGAAGTCTGGAGAGCAGAAACATCCAAAGGAGCCCTCATCCTTGCAGTGCATGCATCTGGCAGTGGTGGCATGTGGGGACCGGCTGGAGGAGACGCTGATCATGCTGAAATCAGCAGTTCTCTTCAGCAACAGGAGGCTCTGCTTCCACATCTTTGCTGAGGATTCCCTTAAGCCTGAGTTTGAGACGAAGGTGAGTTTCTTTGTCATTTGGTAAATAAATAAATAATTAGTTATAAGTTTTAAATGTCTGAGAAAAATTACATTAACATCAACAAGTAGCAGCTGAGCACGTTGCTTACTGTGCACACTTATAAATTCCATTTTTTTACAAAAGCTCTATAACGTGTAGTGTCTGATTTCCTCTCACCATATCTTTCAGTTAAAGGAGTGGCCTTCCTCATATACTAAGAAGTTTGAGTCCAGCATTTACCCAATAACCTTCTCAGTAGGAAATGCTCAGGAATGGAAAAAGTTATTCAAACCATGTGCTGCCCAGCGCCTGTTTCTTCCGGTAAGGCACCTGGATTTCTGAGTAGGTTGCTTCAGGAAAAGGTTAATTCCACAGAAAGGAAGCTTTGCTGGTGTAATATTAAAACCATTTTCAGGCTGAAACATCTGCTTAAAGATAATTTTAGTCTGTGCTTTAAGACACTGTAAAAAAAAACAGCACAGAAATTCAGCCTGGCTTTTTCCTGGCTAACAAAGGATGTGTGTTTCTGATTTGTCTCCGGTTCCATGAGCCTCTCGGGCTCTCCAGACTCCAGAGAGAATGTGAGAGCTCTCTCAGGGCAGATCTTTTGGGGTAGATGCTGCATGCCTTTTGTAAATAACATTCTTTACAACATGCCCTCTTTACCCACCGTCTTCCTTTCCATATGTTAGCCCTTAAACTGATGCTCTCAGCATTCCCTTTTCCTTTAGTTTTACTTCTTTTTTCCAAGACTGTCAGAATTGCCCTTAAGGTAATAATTCCAGTGTGTTTGAAGTTGGATTTCATGCAAGAGCTTGAAAGGTCTATCCTGGACTCTTCAAGTTCACTGAAAAGTTATATTATACTCAGTGTCGTAAACTTGGAGAGAAGGGAAGTGTTGGTACCAATTTTGCATATCAGAAGTTGAAAGAACATTTGCATAAAGCAATTTCTGTTGAACTGAGAACATCTATCAAAAATATCTCGTGGGTTGCTGTTGATTGGGGTGACTCCAGTGAAGTGACAAGCTGTTCACATGATCCAGATTTCTTCATTGCTGTCTTAGGAGAAGTGGAGGGGGGACAGAGAAATCTTTCCCCTCTCAGATGGAAGCAATCAGAGACAGCTGCATATCCAGATACGTAGCCTGTGAATACATATGTGAGAAAATATGTGCTGTCAGCAGTTCTGCTGATCTGCCATTTAGGGGTGGACTATCAACAGCACAAAGGCCAGATGGGCTGGAAGTAACTCCAACTGCAGCAGGGCTCCTCTCTCCCCTGAGTAAATATTTGTATCACCTGGAAGATAATCCCTAAGCGTGAGCTTGTTCCATACAGTGTCAGGATGTCCTGGGTAAACAGAAATCTCTGTCCTTCTGGGATACTGTCTGTCATTTTGGGAGAGTAATCATAGGAATGATTTAACTTTTATTTCTCTTCACTGTTCTGATGACAGAAAGGGGTTATGCATTCATGCTGATTCCTTCAGGCTCGGCAGTGCTTGTACTGATTCCTTTTTGTCACTCACACATTGCTGAAGTTCTCCAGTAACTTCTTTTAAGGAATATTAGCCTGTTACTTGTTATGTTAGCAGAATTAGGGGGCAGCTGTAGATGTTTGTTTCTCTAGAGGCAGTTGCAAAATGTTGTGTGTGGTCAGGCTGAGGTTTATGGCTTTGTGTAGGAGGGGCTCTCCAAGAGGAGTTGCAGCTGACACGGAGTTGATGTGGGTGTAATAAACAAGCTGTCATCATAGCTGAGGTGGCAAATGTCCTGGGGGACCCTCAAGGTTTGGTGCTCGAGTTCACAGGCTGGCACAACCTTAGGCTATTTCTGGGTAATTCCAGCCATTATTTTGGTTTTTTGGTGTTTGATAACTGGGTTCTGATATCCCAACTGAACTGTCAGCACACAGTGGGAGCAGAGGGTTCCAAGTGTTCACTAGTTCACTGTTTAGAGAACTAATTCGACTTCTATTTTTAATAAATACCAGCAGAATATCAATTTGGGTTTTTTTCATCCTTCTCTGTACTGAGCACTTTTCCCTGCAGCAGCGTGAAATGTGCCTGGATTTAGGGAGGACCCCAGGAGAGCAGTAGTTATCAGCTGCTTAGCTCTCAGTTGTGCAAATTGTCTTGCTTCTGATAATGCTAAGCCCGAGTGGAATGCGAGTCTTTGATTCACAAGTGCCTTTCCTGCCAAAGAAATATCCTCTGCAGCACCAGCAGGCGTGTGAAAGTGGACAGGAGGGTCTGGGGAATGTGTTCAGGGAAAATTGGGTAAGAACCTTTCAGTGGTTTTACCCAGTGGTGAAAGTAGAGCTGTGGGATGTGACCCTGCAGTTTGCTGTACTGAACTGTTCTGTCCTGGGCAGCAGGTAGAAGTGCACATTCCCAACCCATTGACTCTACCCAGGATGCCAAAATATAAAGGAATTTTATACAGCATCCTGCATTTTTCAGAGACGTTCTGAGACATCTGATCACATTTGCCACTTTGATGCAGGGGACATAGATGGAGCCTCTGTAATTTCACAAGTCAATCTCTTGCTGCACTCTGCTGCAACAAAACCATCCAGAGCATTTGTAGAGACACAGGGAGGAAGATGTAGATCTTTTTGTAAGCACAGAGTGAAAGTTTAACATTAAACTAGCATTAAACAGTGCTCTCAGCAGTCACTGGGAACTGGTTTGTGCTCCTGACACGGGTGTTAAGACAGCAGGTGAGGAGCATCCTCTGGTCCCAGGGATGTTGGTCCCTCAGGGCTGGCTGCAGCTGTCTCTGTGCTGCTCTTCTGGAGCTTCCAAAACAATCAGCTAAAGTATCCTGAAATGCCTGAGGGGTTTTTGGATGATTTTTGGATGAACATTTAGAGCCCTTCTCAAAACACTTAATCTACTTAAGAGCTTTTAAGATAGATTAGGAACATCCCTGTGTTACAGCTTTCCTCTTGAGGGATGCTCAAGTATCCAGCCCAGTGGGAATAGATGCCAGGGCCTTACTCTAGACAAAAGTCCCTGCCGTAACTTGAGTTAATCTCTTACTACAGTGAGGTTTAGTAGCTCAACTTTGTGGCACTGTTACTCTAGCATTAAGCTTAGTGATTTGTCCCTAATTTTGGATAAAGCTGTGCTAAGCTGCCACATGAGCCCTCACAAACCCTTAGGTAGCCCAGCTTCACAGTACACCAGTGTGTGTTTACTCAGGAGTGTGTTATTCTTTCCCAACCTTGCTAACACAGGGAGAATCTATGGAGACAGAAGTTGTGAAATCAAATTACAGATAATTGAGTATTTAAGTGAAGTGCCAGGCTAAATATAGCCAGTTCCATGCAGAACTTTTTGACAGATCTACTAAGAATATTCTGTATAGCTGCAAAAAAAAAAAAAAAATCACACTTTTAAGCTGTAAGTGCCTGCAGAGCAAGGGGAAGACAAGCAGAGCAAGCCATGTTTCTGGCCATCCCTTTCCAAAATCCCAGGCTGTCAGGTGTGTCTGCATGATCTCAGACCTCCAGACACAGCCTGGTAAAGCTCCTGCTCTAGGTCACTGTGTGTCACTTCTAACCTGCTCTGCAAGTTCCTGCTCTGTGAGGAACACCTACAGCTGCAGTTGGTGAAATTAAATCCCCCCCCTTCCCAAGGCACAGCCAGGAGAGGTGTGAGCAATTCAAACTGACATCTGCAGCTTTTCAAGGAGTCTTAACACTCAACATGTGAAAGTGGGAAGGGCTTAAAGGAGGTAGCACAGCTCTTTTTTTAGCCACTTGGGTGTCATTGCAGGACAACACCTTGGACACAGGAGAGAAGGAAGAATCTTTTAACTAGCAGAAAGGAGAGCATGTGAATCCTGAGAGGTGGAATACAAGGTGGGGTCAGGTGCTGGTAGACACTGCACAAAGAACTGAAATACCTGCTTGAATCTGAAGGAAACTTATAACAGTCCATAGACTTCTACAGATTTAGATTTATTTGTGTATTGAAAGCTGCTGGAAGAAGCAGTGGCCAGGGTGTCAGTTATGCTTGGGAAGGATGAGGAGGGTCTGTAGGTACCTGTTAAACTTCCCCCTCAACTGGGGTAAGTTTTTCCTGCTGGAAAATGCCTCAAGTCCATAAAATGCATTTTTACCATAGCCTCCTTCAACAAAAATCTTACATGGTCTGCAGTGTGCTGTGGATCCACAGGTGAAGCCTGCTCTGCTTGTATTCCAGTGTTACCTCCTGTCTCAGACTAAATTTGGGGGTGATTTTTCTTTTTTTAATGCCTTTTGATTTTATGTGACTTCATTTAGCAGGTCCCTATGAATCAGGGATCCTAGGTGCTGCAAAATAATTAATACACAATACCCAGGATATCCTTAAGCTGAAAACCTTTCTTTCTTTCAGGCTTTCTTCTATTGATTTATTCTTACAGTAGCTGTCTTTTTTATAGGTTTGGTTTTTAATACTGGGCTTGAGGATACTTAACATCTGCAGATATTTACTCTGAGCTCTTAGTGTATTACTGAACAATTTTTGTCACTTAGTTACTGATACCTCCACGTGCTGGCCTGTGGGGTTTTTGTGGGAAAATGCTGTATTGCTTTAATCTTCCATCCAGCAGAGAGATCTGGACTGTGTTGAATGTGTTTACTTAGAGTTTGTTGTAAGCCTAACTTTTGTTTAAAATGCAGAGACAGTTCCTTCTCCTGCTTGCCCTGTTCTGTAGGAAGAACATGTAGTTATCCTGTCAGAAATACAGGTCAGGGATTTGTTAAACTTGACTAAATGTCAGTCTGAATCCCAATGTGTTGAGTCAGGTGAAAAATCTCATTTAAGTCTTTACTCACGGATTTGGCACCTTAGTGGATTCCTGTTGAGCATGCTTAGAGGTGATATTTTTCACCCATCAATCCTAATGTTGTTCACTCTTATTTCACAGGTAATCCTCAGTCACAACACATTAGAATTTCTGTACAACAATTCCTTCGGTGGAATTTCTTTTAACGTGCATAAATAAGAGAGTTTGTCATTAATGTCATTGCAGTTGGATGAGAGAGTGATTGTTGTGTTCCACATGGTGAAAATCCAAAACCTTTTGGGTTTGCATTTCAGAGAAAGAGAGAGAAGTAAAAATAGGAGTTTTGGCTAGACCAAGTAAGAAAATTTCAGTACTTCTGGAAATTTTGGACAGTTTTAGCAAATAATGAAGAAGAGCAACAAAAATGCAGTTGGAACTGGTGGTCAGCTGTAGGTAATGACCCTTATTACTTTACAAAGACTTGAAGCACCAGGTCATTTGTCCCACCATGGATTTTAATGAAGGAGTGTGTAAGGATTTGGGCAGCCACAAGGGGGAACATGGTCAGCAGGAACTGCTGAAATATCCTGGCTCTAATCTGCAGTTTACACCCTTCTGACCTGAACAACTTTACTGTGGTTATTCCTCATACGGAATCTGGTAACAGAGCTCAGAATATGACCTGGTGTGTTTTAATGTGACATTTCTGTTTAACAACCAAATTTAGTTCTTCAGGAGAATGCACATATGTTGATGATCAGTGGGGTTGTCTTAATTAATGTGAAACAGTTGTATATATTAATTATATATGAAGGTAAGTCTAAATACTCTGGTCTCCTAGGTTACCTGGGTTACCCTTTCTGCCAGTGGAGATCTTGAAAGTAGCTCTGTAAATATATTTTATTTACATGTAATTTCTGAACAGGTACTATGTAGTCCTTGCAGGTATTTTTGGGAGCTCAGTGAATTGCTGCTTCATAAGAAGGTTAATCCAACCTCAGTGCTCTCATAGCTGCTTTATTGTGCAGTTCAAAAAAAGCCCACAGCAAACAACAAGTCAATAATCTGATAACTATTGTTCCTCTGTGTAATTACATTTACCTGATAAATCAATAACCTCTTCCAAATGATCAGTTTAAAGTAAAAGTCCCTTTTGCCAATAATCTTTGTGTTTGTCGTCTCTCTGCTTTGTTTTCCACCCTGCTGCGCAAACCCCAAAGGTGATTTTAAAGGATGTGGATTCCCTGCTTTACGTGGACACTGACGTGCTGTTCCTGAGGCCCATCGATGACATCTGGGACCTCCTGAGGGAGTTCAACTCCACGCAGCTGGCTGCCATGGCCCCCGAGCACGAGATCCCCAAGATTGGCTGGTACAGCCGCTTCGCCCGGCACCCCTATTACGGCACCACCGGCGTCAACTCCGGCGTGATGCTGATGAACCTGACACGGATCCGCAGCACTCACTTCAAGGTGAGAGCACGTGCAGCTGTTGCAGAAACTCAGGATTGGTGTGTTTTCACATCTTGGAAAGCTCAGTGTAAAATTGCATGGAGTTCATAATACAGAGAATCAGAGAAATATGGAATATGTGTAATTGGATACTAAAAGCTATTGTGAACGTGATTATTAAAAGAAATGAAACTTTCACAAGGTTGGAGCAGTGAGAACTTGCAGCTGAAGCAGTCTGGTAGCAGTGTTAAAAATGGCTTCCCCAACTTCTTACATTTCCCTGAAAAGATACATGAAAGAACAAACTCAAGGATCTTCAGTGCAGTTGCTGTATTATTTTTAAAATTATGTAATTATTTTAAAACTTGATGTGAAGACCCTGAGAAATTGGTGATTTTTGCATCTGTTGTGAATAGACTTTTGCATCCTGCTGCAGATAAGTGACTCTGTGAACTGGTGTAAGTGAGAAGGGAATGTTTTCACAGCAGATCTGTGTTGTTGAGCACATATTCTGTAGTCACTAAAACTTTGCTTACCCCAACGGGTTCCTCAGGCATTGGGTTTCCTGCATTGTTACAGGAACAGCTGGATAAAAAAACCCCAAACATTGCTCTTACTACCATAATTCCCAGGGAGGATGATCTTTAGTCTGTAATTTTCCTTGCTTTTGTACCTTGATTTTCACCTTGTCCCTGCATTTTCCACTTTTTCACTTTTTTCCACTCCTGTTGCTTGGAATAGGAAGATTGTGAATAGCAGGAGCTGACATCAGAGCTGGGCCCAGGAGACTTTGTTTTCCTGTTTAGATAAACACAGTGAGTTCTGCTGTTACAGCCCTGTCCAGGTCCAACATTTCCTGACAGTTTTTCAGTTTTCACCTGGGTGTCCAACATGGCTTAGCAGAACTTAGAGATTTGTGTGTGCCCACTCTGGGTCAGATACCACAGCACTGATCATGGTATTAATCCCTTGCTTCTGTTTTCCTGCCCTGCAGAACAGCTTGATACCAGGTGGCTTGACTTGGGAGGAAATGTTATATCCATTGTACCAAAAGTACAAAAATTACATCACGTGGGGAGACCAGGATTTGCTAAATATAATTTTTTACTTTAACCCAGGTAAGGAATGATTCTTGGAGTCTTCATTATCTGCATTGGGAAAATATCTTGAGCTTGATTTTTTTAACTGCTATTTGTATGCATAAATACTCTGGTATGGAGTTATTGTGTAACTGCATCCTCAAAGGATTTATAACCTATAAAAATATTTCTGACATTGCTGCAGGTAATGGGGCTTGGACTTGGTTCCATTGAATATATAAATCTCTTTTCTGGAGATTTGAGAAAATAATGAGGTGTAAAAGTAATGATGAAGTGAAGGGGTGAAGTTCATGTTGTCTGTGTCCTTCAGGGTGTAGCTGCAAAAATGTTTTTGTTTCAGTTATTTATCTGAATGCAAAAGTGCCAAACTTTCTGCAAAGCTAAGCCCCATTTTTCTGAAATTCAGCTGACTTGTGATAATTATGCAAATCAGTAACAAAGCTAATATAGACAGAAAGTGGACACAGCCAATGGAATATTTCATCTAAAGCAGTTTCCAGCCTCTGAGCTGAGTGACCGGGCCTCAGCAGGCACCAGATGATGTCATGGATGTCCTGCTGGTGAGAAATGCAGGGATTTAAGCACTGGAGCATACCACACACTTCCCAGAGAAGCTGAGAACCTCATTTCATGCTTCTACATGGATGCTGAATATCCATCCCTACTGCTTCTCCTGGTTTCCTATGTGACCTTGTCACCTTAACTTATCTTAAGAATAAACCAAGTTTGGAATTATCTTTATTTATTCTGCTCCCTTTTCTTTTTCTCTGAGGAGTCACAGGGTAGGTAATTGGATATACCCAAATCCAGGCAAACTGCTGGAGTGAGGAGAAGCAAAGCAAAAAGCAAACATCTGTTTACTGCAGACAGATGTCAAACATCAGTGTCCCTGGTACACCATAGATTACCCCCAGTCCTAGGGAAAAATAGAGTGGGAATTAATCTCCAAAAAGAAACAAATGTTATGGGAGTATGGTCTCCTGGAGAAAGAAAAATATGGAGCCAGATTAGTTGTGAAGTCAGACACAAGCTGTTCACTGAAGTGTGCAGGAAAAAAACAAAGGCTGCAAAAATACTTCAATATTGTGATGAGTGTTCTCTATCAAAGCTACATGTGGAGACTCTTCTGCACCACAGTCTGTCCTTTCCTCAGAACTGGTAAAGAATTTTTTATGAATTGCATAATATCAGACTGCTCAAGAAAAGAAAATGAACTGTGTACTGTTAGCACAGAAAACTGGATTTTCTGGGGTCTTAAGCTCTGGGTTGTTGAGACTGGCTGGGAGGGGAAATGGCCAAGACTGCTGCAGGTGCCCTTTTATAGAAGTGAGTTAAAACCACAGAGAACTCTGTTCCCTGGGCCTGAGGAGCTGCTCCCTTTGCCCCTCTCCAAAGACTTTCTCCCTTTCTGGAGAACTCTGCTGGAGAGGCCTTAAGGGAAGAAAAATTCAGAAAGTTTTTCCTCTGCTTTTCAAGAACCACACGAGACCAGCTGCAGGCTTCCCGGGAAGCTGGGAAAGGCCAAGGGAAGAATTCAATCTTCAGTGCTTCTGCCATGCCCTGCTGGCACCAGCCATGATTCATTGTTCCCCAGGGCCAAGGCAGAAAGGTTGCAGGGACTGGGGTGATTTATGACAAGCAGATTGCAAGCACTGTGTGCATGGAGTTTAAAAAAAATCACCAGGAGAAAGGGAGTTATGAGCCCTTTTGAGAAATTAGGCTCATCTCTGAATAACCTAGACCTGTGAAATTAATAGCTGATGACTCTTTGGAGGGCTGTGGATAAAATACACCACCCCTTATGCTCTGCTGTGTAACAAATTGTCGTGGCCTCTGTGACAGCTTCAGCAGCAAACACTGGATATGCTTTGCAAGTTTTCCCTTGCTGGCTTCAGGAGGAGTCTGGATCTTTCATAACCCCACTGCTGTGTGTATAGGAAATGTCTGACCAGCGGGAAGAATGATGTGTAGGACTTTGTGATATCAGAAGGCTAAATAATTACTTTATTATATTATATTATACTATAACTATATTACACTAAGAAGAACTATATCACTAACTAACTAACTAACTAGAAAAACTTGTGACTCTCTGTTGAGAGTCCCGACACACTGGATGTGGATCTAATTGGTCAATGAATCTAAACAACCATTAGCAGAGTCTAATTAAGAAATTACTCTATGGTGAACGATCTCTATAACACATTCCACATGTGTACAACAACAAGCAGTAGCAAGTGAGATAAGAATTGTTTTGATCATTCTTTTCTCTGCTTCTCTCACAGCTTCTCTCAGGAGAAATCCTGAGAAAGCTGAGTCTCTCTCTGTTCAGAGGACATGTGAATGCCACACTGTGTGTGCTTCCCCAGTCGCTCCTGTCACTCCAGAGACTCCTTCCTGTGACAGAGGGTGCTGGACAGTGCCACCTGCTGTGTACTCTCTGGTTTGATTCTTCCACTTCAGCTTTCTGAAGGGCTCCCCTGGGTTGTGTTGGGTCCCAGATTTTGTGTTGTTCTGTGTGTTCAGGACCAGCAGCTGGGGAGTGTAGTCACCCATGAGGGAAGGAGGGGTCTCTGTTGGGGATACTTGTAAAGATGTGACTCATCATTCCCCGATCATCGGTCCCAGGCTGGTTTAATTTGTTGTAACTCTTGCCTGACGTGTCTCTTCTCCTTCCCTGTGCCCTGCTGGCGTGGGCAGAGTGTCTGTACGTGTTCCCCTGCCAGTGGAACTACCGGCCTGACCACTGCATGTACGGCAGCAACTGCAGGGGGGCGGAGGAGGAGGGAGTCTCCATCCTGCACGGCAACAGAGGCGTCTACCACGACGACAAGCAGCCCACCTTCAAGGCCCTCTACGAGGTGATCCGGGATGTAAGTGCTGCCTCCACAGAGCCACTCCTGCCCCGGGGTGGGTTCACTCAGATTGCTCTGCCAGCCATCAAGCTGGGTAGTTGTGTTTGGGTAAAACCCACCAGACACAAATGAAACATGGTTGCTTTGGCTTCTCATGCATTTGAGGTGGTTTAAACGTTTCTCCTTTGTATTATAGTAATCAAAAAGGCTGATAAATTGCTTTTCTGTAATACTGAGGGTAGGAAAAAGATACTGGAGTGGAGTTTCTCATGCTGGGGCTGCAGCTCTGGTCCATAAGTTGCCAGGGAAAGCTTGTCCTCCCTGAGCACCTCAAGCCTCCAGACACATAGAGGGCAGAAGCTTGTCCATAGGCACAGGTGGGGATGTTGTGTGTGTACAGCTCTGCTTGCCAAAACTCCTGTTTCCTTACAGGATCCCTACATTAATAAAATTCCTGTCAATGCACACTCTCAGGCAGGCAGGGTGTGAAGTGATGGAGTTGGTGACACTCAGCAGGTGAGGGACAAGATATTCCCTACCAATGGAAGGTTTTCTCTTACAGAAACTTCTAAAATGCCCTTTCACATCTAGTGAAAACTAAAAATTCTTTTTTGTTTCTTTTCCTTAGTTTCCATTTGAAGACAATCTCTTCCAGTCCTTGTACTACCCTCTGCAGTCGAGGTTTCTGGATACAGTGCACACTTTATGTGGGAGAATTCCACAAGTATTTTTGAAGCAAATTGAGAAAACAATGAAGAAGGTGTATGAAAATCGTGTCATTGTCTACCTGGGGGCCAACCACAGATACTAACTCTAGCTCTCTTACACAGAAGTTATAAGTCTTGTACTCCATTTCATGAAGGATATAAATGAAGAATATGAACTCTTCTACTGAAACTCCAAATTAAAATATTTCTTTTTCTGATTTGTAATAACCCCTGAAATTACAAAAAGCAGGAAATCATAGAAGCTTACTGAGATTGCTGCTGAGAATAGCAAGAGAATCCTTTCCTTGTGGAGTACAGTTGTGGCCTGCCTCTCCAGTCCCTTACAGTTTAAGAATGTATTCTCTGGCTTGGTAATGTGAATTTCATTAGGCACAGTCCAAGACTATTGTCAATGAAGAGTACAAACCCAGGTACTGTTGATCCATCCTCCTCTTTATGTGCTATTCCCTGCACAGTAACAGCAGTATTCCATTGCCAGACAGTTTTCCGTCCCTGCCTTGGGAGATGGAACCACTGCCTTGGCAGTGCTGCCCCTGACTCCCCTCTCCTGCATGGAAGTGTATTTCTGCCTGGCACTTCCATTTTTGGGATCACAGAAGCACAGAATTCTAGAATGGTTTGGGTTGGAAGGGACCATCATGGATATCTTGTTCCACACCCTGCCATGTGCAGGGACACCTTCCACTAGACCAGGTTACTCCAGCCCTGTCCAAGCTGGCCTTGAACACTTCCAGGGATGGGAAGTTGAGACCTTTATGCTGGGATCAAAATGAATAGCCTCAAAGTGGCAAAGGATACAAAATGGCTTTGATGTTTATTTAAGATACTTAATTTAGCTTAAATTTCCAAGGTGTGATCATCATCTTGTGATATGCACAAAGAGTTTATTTAAATTGCAGTAGCTGAAAGATGCTTGGGACTATTCCCTGGGGAGCTGGAAGTGAGGACACTCCTACAGAGCAGTGATCCAAGAGCAGACTCCCAGAGGGCATTTTCTAGGTGTAAGCCTGTAAGGTGTGTGTAGGAGTGCTTCAAGGAAGCAGCAGAGAAAATGATGTTACTTTTCAAGTCTGTTGAGCAGAAAACATCAGCCATTACTTGGAACTGCTCATTTTTGTATCTAACAGGCAAAGTAGGAGTGGGGTGAGCAGGGTTAGATAATGGAGCCTTCCCCTAATGAAAGGAAAACTGGCACAGATGGGATATCCTGTACATGTATCATACATTTGTTAGAGAGAAATGCTTGGGGCCTGTGGATGAGGGAAAGGATATGTTCCCAAAGTTAAAATAGGATTTCTGAGCAATTGCAGTTTTGGGCATTCTCCCCTGTCCAGTCAGGACTAATGCAGGGTTTCATAAGAAAACAGCAGGAGTCTCCCTTTTATCTTGCACATTTCTCTCTCCTTGTGTGGCAGTTCCTGAGAGGAGGGAAAACACGACCTTGGTGCCATCCCAGGCTGCCAGATAAGAGCCTGTGCACGGGATGGAGTTCCAACAAGCTTTTCCCAAGCCCTGGAGTGCGAGAGTGTGACACAGCCTGACAGAGAGCAGGGCTGCTGAGCAGGGGAGCAGTGGGACAGGGGCTTGGAGTAAGGGACAGCAGAACTGCAGGACCTCACAGTGTAACAGGAACAGAAACCTTGTTTGCACCTCTGCTGCAAGTCGTAATCACAGTTTGGTTAAACAACGTGTTCTGACTCCAGCCCTTATCTCGCAGTGTTTGCCACCTGAGTGTAAATTGACGTGTGAAGGGCAGAGGCAGCTCGGCTGTTGTGATTGAAAGCCTGGGTCCCAAAAAGTCATTTAAACTTGAGCAGAGATGCCTTTCCAACTTGCCTTAGGATTTTCTATTTCAGCTGAAGTTTCAGTTGCCAATTTTTAAACAACAGTACACTTCTACCTACTGAGAGAAGTTTGAATGTAACCCAAATGAGCATTGAAGATTTCAGAACCAGAAGGCAGAGAAAAGAAGGTAAAGCTGCTGATTTAAAACGTTTAAGATAATGTATGACAGGTAAAACTTTAGGCCAGCAATTCTGAGAGCTTGTATAAAGTATTAGCTTGCTTTTGGTCTTTATTTTCAAGTGCCAGGGTAAACCTGACACAGGTCTAACGAGGCTGGTGGAGCTGCATGCTGGGCAGGCCGAATTCCTGATTTCCATGGTGTCTCCAAGGCACAGACAGCTGCAGAGCAAAGTCTTGCTGCCCAGACAGTTGCAGCCCCAGTGCTGAGGCTCTGGAGTTTCAGAGGCTTTGGTTGTGTAAGCTGTGATTCAGCAGAACCCTGCAACTACGGGCACATTCAAATGAAGGAGTGGAATTCATTACAAAACAAAGGCATTATTGCATATGAACTGATAAGAGATTAAAGCAGTGCTTTTTATGTTCACAGGAGGTGCTACATTTTGTTTATGAAGAACTGAGTTGTGTTCTCAACAGCTATTAAATATATGAAGTACTTGCTTTAACATGAAGACTCTTGTTAATGTAATATCAGCTGGCAGGAAGAATGGGGGAGGTTCCCCCCTGCTGGGCTTTTTCTGAGGAAAAAAGCAATAATTTGAGCTCTCCAAAGTGTTTTAAAACAATTACATAACTTTGTTTTTTGTTGTTGTTAGAATTATTAATTTATATTTCACTACAGCTTCCAAAACCATGTTATATTTTATTTTTAACAGTAGTTGATTGTAATATTCATCTTACTTAGAAACCAGTTTTAATTCATTTTGTACTTCATACTTGTGGCTAATTCCATGTTAATTAGCCTTCATTTATCTTAATAATGGGATGTGTAAATACTTACAAAGACTTTATGTCCTCATTTCCCCTTCCTCTCCTGTGTTTTAGTTCTTTCCAGTGGTATAATGGATAGAGCTCACCAGCATTTTGCTTACAGGGGAAACTGGAAACTGCTCAGTGTGTGTGTGTGCACAACACAAGCAGGTGTGTAAAAAATGTCCCTTTTCTCTGTCACTGAATTGCTTGTGGATTTTTCTTTGACAAGTGCACTGATTGTTACAGCTCCCAAGGAGGCTGAGCAGTGCATTTCTGAGTTGAGGACGATCCCTTGGCTTACAATACAAATAAATGAAATTTTAAGCAAGCTCTATAATTTGCTAGTTTTCTTTTAAATACAAGATTTTGTGCTGGTCTGGTTGGGATAGAGGTTTGTAGGTGTGATGTTTTAGTGTGTGTATACTGGGTTTGACAGCAGGGAACACAGATAAATGTTCCTCTTTTACAGTTTTACTGTAGTGAAAGAGTCTGATATTGGATATAAAGAGACAAATACATTTAACTTCCCCCAAAGTGCTCGTGTGTCATGCTGCAGCTCCAGCTGTGTTACAGTGAGCATAGATCAAAACCTTCTCTCAAAGGAAACTGGAGTTTTATCTTTTACTCTTTACTGTTTCTTCATAATGTTTCACTCCTTGGAGGTCATTTAGCACCATTTCCCCTCCCTCCTTCTTGTATGCATTTTTTGACATTCTTGTATGGTCACTGCTGTGCTGTCCTTGCTTGTGACATCTCTGTGTGACAGAAGCTCCTGGGCTGTCTGTTGAGCCAAATCCTGGTGCTGACACTGTTCCCAGCTGGGTGATGTGTTGGGCTGAGCCTCAGCTCTCTGAAATCAAGAATAAAGGTGTCGTTGACATCGATGGGCAGAGGTGGGCCAGCTGTAAAACACCAGCCTTGTGTGTGTTCTGGGAAGGCTGTGGGTGTGTGGGGTGTGTTACACACTCACAGTCACACTGCTCCGTGATCCAGGGTTTTTCACTTGCAAACGTGGCTCCAGCCAGTGTTGCTGTGGGGAGAAGAGACATTTCCCAAGCTGGGAATAAAGTACAACTAACTGAAAGAAATAAATCTTGACACTTTATCAACTGTCAGAGAATCCTTTTTGTCCTCTCCATCAGGTACAATAAAATGTGATGGTGGTAAATAGAGAGTGAGCACCCCTCCAGAGGTGAGATGGGATGGGGCAGTCACCAGGATTGTCCCTGGGGCCAGGAAACATTCCCCACTGCTCTTGGGGCAAGGGCCTGTGTGTGCTGGGATCAGCCTGCACCTCCCGCTGGCACGAGATAAGGAATTATCTCAGCTTCAAAAGGAAGAGTGATGTTTGGAAATTTTGCTTTCATTCTGGATCAGAATAAAAACCAAACTGTCAACACTTCCTTTGAAATGAAAATGGAGACAAAACACCAAATTGAGAATCAGCATGGAAGATGAACAAAGCACTTTGTTAATGTTTTCTTTTGAGGTAAAATATTTTGGTTTGACTTTCACATTTCTGTAAACATACCTTAATTGCTGCTGTTACTCCACTATAGCCCAGAAGTGTGTATGTATAGTTTTGGTAATTAATACTGAAATAGTGACACAGAAATGGCACGCTCTTTATTTTAAAGGCCTGTTCTTGTAGAAGCATCTCTTCCTGAATCCTTCTGAAAACGTTAATTCCCTCCTGTGAGGGTTAGAACTGTGCACAACAAGGTGCCTTCTCAGGGTTCACACCTTCAGGGAAAGATTTCCCTCCCATTCTGCTCAGTGCTTCCAAAGGGCACCGTGGTTCCTCACACCTGAGCCTTCAGGTGAGAAAACAAGGCTGGTTTTAGTCTGGCTGGTCCCAGAGTTTGTGGAGTGATGTCAGGAAGCTCCTGTCCCAGGGATATACTGGGAGGAAGGTGTGAAATACAGCTTGGAAAGAAAACTCTGCCAGCCGGTTTGCCACAGGCTCTTGGATTAATCGAAACAATCCCTGGGGACCTGCTGGGGCCAGTGGCTGAGCCAGGTAAAGCCTGGAATGTTTGTCACATCTGACTATTCCTTGGTTTTTTTGTATCTCCTGTGGGTAATCTTTGAAAAAAAAAAAACAACTCCCACAAATACCATTTTTCTCTTTTCAGCCTCTTTTTTTTAAAGCACTGTGTGTGAGCTGTTCCCATCTTTTGGTACTCCCAAGTCTTCCAGATTTTTTAAAAGCACAATAAAGATTTTTAGTCATTTTCTCAGAGAAGAAACATAATTTGTCTCAAGGTAGCTGTGATATACTTTAAAGAAAAAAAAAAACCAACTTTGCTTCTCTGGATGTTTCAGAGATCCATGATTTTTAGTGTCAAGTTATTGTACCATACTCAGGTTTCTGCAGCTATAAATTTAAACAAACCAAACAAAATCTCTATGCTCCTTTTTTAAATCCTTTGATGTGTATCGATGTACAATATTTTCTGAAGACCTAAGTGGGTCTTGAAATATAAGATTGTTGTCATTTTCTTATTGTTCTCACTGGATTCTGCTTCATCTCCCTTGTTTGAATGCTGTATTGAATTGCTACAGATTGTTTCAAAGCACAACAATCAATTTTGGTTTCAACTGGGTGGAAATACCTTACAAATTGCTGTCACACTTTAGTGAAGGGAAACTGCTTTAAGTCAAGTGGGGTCAGGGATCTCTAGATACCTAATCTAAGCTTCATTACTGAGAGCAGAAGTAGCTGCTGGTCTTACACCACAAATAATTTTAATTATTGATCCATGCCCAGGGGTTGAACAGCCTATAACTCTCAAAAAGTATGTTTTTAAATCTGAAACGTAAATCTTAATGAGGCTTAGTGTAAATTCAGTGGAAGGAAAAAAACCCTGGATTGTAAAACAGTTTCTCATTGTTCTTTACTTAGATGTTTAAACCACCACATCTTCCCCAACAAGGTGGTTATTCTTATTCTTGGGTCTCAGTGAATACAAGCAGGCTGGGAACTAACACGAAATGAAATCATCCTCTCTGTGTACATTTTTATTACAAGGTGTGTCAAATACTTTACAAGGAGTAATTATAATTTATGTTTCATTAATGAAGAAGCTCAGGTGTGATTGCCTCACCCCTTTGCCTGAGATCACACAACAAACCGATGATGAAACCACCTACAAGCTTTTTGTGTCCTAGGATTACGTTTAAATGTTTCAGCTTTGAAAATGGAAGGAAAATGTGATTTGCTGTGAACTGAACCCTTTCCCAGTTAGTAGAGGGGGCTGTGGTAGAGCCTCTTATCTGCTCTTTGCCTCACCTCGGGACCTTGGCCAGGAAGGAGTGACAGCTCTGCCAGGGCTTCGCGTCCTCAGAGCCAAGTGCTGGCACAGGATGGGCGAGGGGATCATCCCAGGAGCACAGGGAATGTGTGCCAGGCTGGGAGAGGCTGAGGAGAGTCTCCTGGAGGAGTCTGAGGGGACACCTCATTGCGATCTTCAGCATCCTCATGAGGGGGAGCGGAGGGGACAGCTCCCGATCTCTTTCTTCACTCTTGTGACCAGCGACAGGACCCGAGGGAATGGCATGAAGCTGTCAGGGAGGTTGGGGTGGGATAATAAGAAAAGATTCGTCCCCCAAGACTATGGTGGGGCACTGCCCAGGCTCCCCCGGGAACGGTCCCGGCCCCAAGGCTGCCAGAGCTCCAGGAGCATTTGGACAATGTTCTCAGGGATGCACAGGGTGGGATTGTTGGGGGGTGTGTGCACAGTCAGGAGCTGGACTGGATGGTGGGCCACTTCCAACTGAGGATCTTCTGTGATCTTCTTGAGAATAAAAAGACAGGCACGTCCTTACACAAACAGGGACTTCGGGTGGGCAGAGGGAGCGTGGTCACCCTCACTCAGAAAGTGGGGAGGAAAGAACAAGAGCTCTCTGAGGGGCCGGCGCGCGAAGGGGAAACGGCTCCGCGTTCCCTCCCGCGAGGATCTGCACGGCAGGGCCGGCATGAGGAGGACGATAACCCGCGGCCGGAAAAGAAGCCAGAGCCGCCCTCAGCCCGTGCCTGCCGCTCGGTCGGTCGGACGCTGCGGCCGGG
>VXBC01011284.1:864031-918410 GCA_013399945.1 Ploceus nigricollis
GGGAGCGCGCGGGGGGCGTTGCGGGGAAGTGGAGGGCAGAGCCCCCGATCTCCCTACCCAGCGACCCTCGGGGCTGCGTGAGGGGGTATCAGTGACTCTCGGGTCTCCCCGGCTGTCGCCCTGGAGTCCCCGGTCTGGCCGCCCCTTCTCCCTCATTCCTCCCCCTTCCCCCGCATCCCGGCCCCTTCCCCCGCATCCCGGCCCAGCCCGGACCTGTCCCCTTCTCACTCCCAAGCCCTCTCTGTTCTGGGCTCAGCTTGAGGAAATCGGTCTCTTTCTGTGCCGTAGCTGCTCAGAAGTTGAAAATTAACTTTTGCTACTCTGGTGCGTGCGGTTTCTCCGCAGGAAAAATAATAAGTGTTTCCCAGGGCTGAGAAGCTGGTGGAGTTCATCGGAACAGCCGGAGCATTGTGAGAACACAGCAGTGTTTGTGTGGGAGCTGTACTGATAGTTCAAGCAAATCGCTAATTATTGTGAATTTTTGTCCTGTCCCATCTTTTTTTACCATTCTTTTGTGTCGTTCTCATGCCAACAGATTTTGAGAAGAGAGGAAAGAAGGAAGTGTGTCCAATACTGGATCAGTTTCTTTGTCATGTTGCTAAGACTGGAGAGACGATGTAAGTGTGACTGTTTTCGTGGTCCTCAGTTGTGACTTAAAACAATTCTTGCATTTTACGTCAATGAGATTCTACCAGGATTCTTTTTTTTTTTGCCTGTAGGTTGCTTCAGTGGGCTAAATAAGCTTTCCTCAGTTCCCATTTAATTTTGTGTGGATTAATTAATTTGCTGATAGTTTGATCTAACGAGGGGAGACTTCTCGTATAGGCTTTGCTCTGGGGTGTCTGTCAGGTCTTAGTGATCCTGCTCAGCACAATAAAAAACCTGTTGCTTTTCCTGGATTTTTAAAAGAGATTCAGGTTTTGTAAGTGGCAAGTTCAGCTGCTGTTGCAATGTCTGCAATACGCTGTTGTATAACTGTGTTTGCAGTATCTAATTGTGTTATTTACATAAAGATATCAGCCGCTCACATTGTTTCTTTCCGGGCTCTGTAACCATCCTGTGATTGTGTCTGGGCGCCGCTGGTGGAGCGGGGACGATCCGGAGGTGTTTTTGCAGCGGCGGTGTGTGGGAACCGCTCGGAGCTGCCGTGGTTTTCCAGCTCGGCGGGAGTTTCCCTCGTGCCGCCCTTTCCCGGCCGCTTTCCCGGAGGCTTTCCCGGGAGGTAGCGGAGGGAGCCGCGCTCCTTCCAGGGATCGCTGCTGGTGACTTCCTTGGAGCTCACTATTTGGCAGGAAGGGGAAAGGCTTCCCCGGCTGCGCTGCCGTTGCTGTGCTCACTTTCTGGCGCCCAGGCTGTCTCCTTGTTTTTGAGGCCTAGTGCCAGACTACGGCTCCAGCAGGGGAGATGTGCTTTTACGAGTGTTTTGTGATCAACCAGTGACCGCAGGGGCTTTGTTTGAGTTTCTAGAGTCCCGCGAATTTGTAAGAGGTTTTGTAGGTTTTGGTGGGTTGTTTTTTTTTTTTTTTTGGTAGCTTGCTAGTGTTGCTTGGATTAATGGTTTAGAAAGAAAAACAAGTTCTGAAATGTACTTTGCTCTTTGAATAGAAGGCTCATGCTCAGCAGACATACACAGCTGTAATGCTTAATGTTTTGGTGTAGTGCTTATTATACAGAAAAAACACACCACAGTAAGCCCATACTAAAATATGTTAAAAATATTTTTCCCATTCTGAGGTATTTCTTCAGGTTGTTTTAACTGTTTCTGCCATTATCATGTATATTTCAAAGTAATTTTTAAAAAGTGATTCTGTAGGGGCAAGTTCTTGGGAAAATTATTTCCTTTCTGATTTTATTTTCATTTAGGAAATCTAGGTTTATTTTTATTATTTTTATTTGTTTTTTACAAACTTAAACCTGAACTGGGGTCTGTCATCTGATATACAGATCCTGCCTTCTGTGTTTCCAGCGTTTTCCTTTTGGTTTTTTTGAGGTCTGTAGCTCGTTTCAGCCTTCTTAAACCTTTCAGTTGCATTAAATAGTTTTTTAAAAGGTATTGGATGTGAAGATCAGAAATGCCTAATATAATCTGGAGATAGGCATGGAAATACTGTTTTATAATACTAAATTTGCTTCAGATTACCTACCAAAGTCTGTATTTGTTCATCAAACATGTTTGTGTGTTCACCGACGTGTTATGTATGAAAATATCAGGGAAAAAATGAGTAAAAATTTAAATTTCCTGGGAATCACTCATATGAAGATTGCTAACATGCCTTTTAAGAACTTAATGTATTTTTAAGCTGGTACAGTTTGACAAGTACAAGTATTCTGGAACAGGCAAACCTACCAAATACATGCAAATTTAAAATGCACTAGATAGTCTTTATTTTCACTTATGTAAAAATAACTTTGTGTAATAGAATCGAAACCAGTAATAAATAGATACTTTGGAGTGAGAAGATAAAATACTCGTTTGCAGTGACATTTGTTAGGATTTTTACAAAGTTCGGAGTATAGTTTAAAAAAACAAGCAGGGAGGATGGTTTAGTCAGGGGTAATTACACCCATGGTTTGCAGACTTGATTATTGAACAACAATGGATCTTACTCAGTCACAGCCTGTTCCTAATGTAACAAACAAAAAGTACTGAGGCAAATCAGGACAAGTGAAATGTGAAATATTTTTGTGTTCAGTTTTTAGTTCTAGGAGAGTTACATGGTCTTCATGGGGGTTCTGTCAGCTTTTTAACTTCATCATGAATATGATTTTTAGAGGATAAACTGCAGTCTGTATCCTGGGGTAAATGCTCTCATCCTCCATACGTTTCCAGACACAGTTGCAGCAGATCTTGGTGACTCAGTAAAATTAGTTTGAAAAGGTAATAATGAAGTAAATTAAAGTGACTTTTTAGGTTCTCCTCAAAGCTTGATCACATGCAGCTCACCCAGCAGGGAAAGCACAGGCTCAGGTAAGGTCGTTGGGTACCTCCCTGCCCCCACTTGTTCCAAAGTGCTTATTCATCTGAGGGAGTTGGGAACAGGTAGGTGCAGGTTTAGGTGAGGCTCTGATCTTCCTGGGATTTCTCTGGCAGCAGCCTTGGCTGGTGCAGCCTGTGGGTCACTGTTTCACCTGGGCTGTTGAGCTGCTTCTGCAGCTCCATAGGAACCTGGGGCAGGAACTTCTCACAGTCCTGACTCTTTAGGACAAGGCTGGGTTCATTGATCCACTTGTTTTGTCCTGGTAGCTGGTACTTCCAACTGCAGTGCAAGTGGAGAGGTGGTGAAGGGGAGGAACCAAGGGTGAGAGGTGGTAAAGCCACCACTGCAGCTATGACAAGACTCTTAGTATCTTTATTGTAATTAGAGGTCTTTTTCACTTACAAGGGAGGTGTGGAACAAAAACATTGCTATTTTGGTTCTATTATCACTGTAAACTTAGGTGTGTTATCAGTGCTGTGCAGTAAAATCCTGATCATACAATGATCTGCATTCACTTAATCTTTTTGAAGTTTTCCTCTTGTGCAAAGTTAACCATTCACTTAATTGCTGGTGAGATTATGGCCTACATTTACAGAAGCCAGTCTAAACTTCCTTTATTAGAGGTGACAGAAGCAAAAGTCTGATTGCTTGGCTACTATGAAATATTTTTGTTTCTTAACAGTTGCCGTGGTAAGACTTAGCCTTAGGTGAAATATAGTTTGTTATTCAACCTTTTTAAAGTTGTCTTGAATCTTAGGATTTTTTTTTCTTTTCAGAGGAGTAACATACTTCTCAGTTAACCTGACTTTTTACTGATATATTAACGTGGAATTTCCTTAGTGGGACCAAGTACAGTCAGGGAAGTTTGTTATAACCTCCTTTTCTCCAGTTTGTAACAGATCAGTGTGACTTGCAACACTGAGGAAAGTGAAGAGAAAGGAAATTAGTTCGTCCTAGTACTTAGCTGTATCTGAAAGACCTCTAGAAACAGGATGAGTTTTTGTAGTTTTTTTTTGGTAAGAAATCCACTTATCTATTTTTTCTGAAGTAGAAAGAGCGTTAAGGGATGGGATGGAAATCAGAGCATTGCAGTACTAGAAGTAAAATGCAAGAGTGACTTTCTTGTTGTTTCTAAAGAATTCTTAAAAATAGATATGAAGATCACTTATCAATTGCATTTAAAATGTTTTCTCTTACCTCCTAGGAAATTCTCTTGGGTTTACAGTCACTCTGCCCCTTCAGTAGCAAAAATGTTTTAAAACCATTTATTTAGGTACTTCACCAAGAGCATCCAATGTGTTGGACTGGAAAGAAAAAGTAGATTTTTCTAAAGTGGAAAATAAAACTTAGAAAACTAAAGCAATCAAAATTTTTATGTTGGTTTTTTATGCATTTCCCTCACTCCTGCCCTGGGGCAGGGAACCTATAAAGTGCAGTTTTAATGGCTTACTGTAGTGGAAAGTATAATGCAGAAGCTTACTGCCAGTGAAGGAGTCCAGAAAGTAGTGAAGTACCAAAATCTGGAGCAATACAGTTCAGAGACAGAAGTGATTAATTGTAAAATCCTTCTAGGCCTAAGTAGAGAACACTGCCCAGGATGTGATGCAATTACACTGGTTCCTCCCCTTAGTGCAGCTTAAACAGCCATTAAAATACATTCTGGTTTTATTTCTTCCTGTAATGAAATTCTTTTGGAAGCTCTGAAATGTTTATTTGAACCTCATCTGAGCCTGAAAATAGAAGTTGTTTCTTCACATGTTTCCTGGAGGGCCAACATCAGTGGGTTTTGCAGAGTTTCTTGAGTCAGGTTTAATTCACGTGATTGTAGGGTAAATCTGGATATTGGTCCTGTCATCATAGACGAGTTGGAAGCGACTTGTGGAAGTGATCCTGGCAGACCCTGTGCTCTAGGGGAGCTAATTCCAAAGTTAAAAAAAATTGATTAGGGCTTTGTGCAGCATTTCTGAAAATCTCCAGTCATGGCAATTCCGTAGCCTCAGTTTGGCTCCCTGTTTCACTGCTTAACCATGTACACTGGGAAGAGCGTTTCCCTTGGAGCATCCTGGGCCCAGTGCATCTCAGAAGAGAACTTGTTTCCATCTCTCTGGATGCAGTTAGCCCTTCCCTGGTGAAAGCCAGCAGCTGGATTCCACCAGCAGAGCCTGTTTGAGTTTAGGCAGCCGTGCTGCCTCAGCTTCCCACAGCAGCCTTGGTCACAGCTCGGGCTAGCAGTGCTCGGCTTCCCCCGGCCCAGCACAGGGGGTGCCCTGCTGTGGGCTCTGAGCACCGGCGTTTGGAACTGGGTGTGGCTGGACTTTGGATCCGGGCACCACAGGCACTGCAGTGGAGCCTGAGCTGCACCGGGGCTGCAGCTTTGCCAGGGCTGCTGTGCCTTGCTCAGGTTGAGCTCCAGTGTTCTCTGGTCTTCCCTCCTCGGCAGTCAGGTGGATCAGGGATGATTTGCCTTTGGTAAATTACATAACTGTAAGTGTAAGTTACATAACTGCAGTTCCACCAAAGATAATGGCAAAAATACTTTTGACCTTTTGATGCTGTTTCATGTACTTTATGTAGCAGTGAATTTTTTTCTTATTACACTTTTAAGCTTTTTTTGAATCAGTTTAACTTTTCTAATAGTTTATTACAGCAGTGAAATTGTTTGTTTGTTGTAGGAGGGCTGAACGAAGATACAGTAGCGTACAAGAATAAGTTTGCATCTGAGTTTAAGTGTTTTAACTATGTACTGTGAAGGCTTGTATAATATCCTTTCTCTTGTTACAAATGTATAGGTTTTTTTAGCCATATGTTCTCTGGCTTATTTCACATGCTTAAATCTAAATCTGTTTTTTTCCCTTAAGTATGTTCTCTTTTATTCTTTTATTCAACAAGCAATTTTCTTGCTTGACATGTGTTTGCTAGCATATTTTCTGATTTGGGGACCACTTACTTTCTGGAAATCTTAATGCCTATTTGGGGAATGTAATTCCTTATGATTTTTTAAAACATGAAATAAAACAATTCTCAAGTTTCTGCTGTAATAAGCATGATCATATTTTTCTGAAAGAAGTTTTTTGTGCCTTTGATAGTGTAAGCCTGTTCCATTTCCATGTTCTCAGTAAAGCAAGAGATGTAAGTAAACTTCCTTGCATTGTTGACCACTATTATTGCTCACTAACTCCATTCCATTCAGCATCTGGAATTACCCCTTACTAATTCCCATTCCACTGACACTGTTTTCTGTTTCATAATCCACAGATGTCTCGAAAGGACAGGGATCTTTGGTCAAAAAGCCTGCTGATGTACCTTTGGCAATGCTAATTTAGCTTCCTTGCTTTTTTACCTCTATTATAAACAAAAATTTCTGTATGTGTGAATGGTGTAGCTGTAGTACTTCAGAGCAGTCAGTGGTGATATCAATGAAATCACTTGCTGCTTTGGGAAACACACTGTTGTAGTGTTTTATTTTAAGTGCTGTCACTTCATATCTATTGGGAGTGGGGTTTACAGTATAAAGGTCAGACTTAACTGCCATTATAAAATGTGTGTGATGAACTGAGTGTAATAAACATTAGTCTCTCTATGGAATACATGTGTAAGGAAAGGCAAAAAGCAAACTGATTGCAGCACTGAGGTTTTTGGGGTGATTGGACTGTTTTAATCACAAATGTAGCTCTTTGCACTTTCAGATTTGCAGTGTTAGTGTGGCTTCCTTCCCTGTTGCTATACACAGTTCGTTCTTGTAAGCACATTTTCTGATAATCTTTTTGGCAGCCAGTCCATGTCACTTTGCACAGAAAACCTCCCCACCATGTATTCTTTGGTAGTCAATGCAGTTGCATGTGTTTCTGATGATCACTTTTACTCTGTATTCTGTGGTCCTCAAACTCATTTCTCTGCCTTGCTTGATAGGATTTGTTGTCACCCTCAGGGTTTCTCTTGGTTTGTACCTTCACCTTTCAGTGACGTTGCTGTAGTGGCTGCCTCAGTGTGACCTCTGATATTTTCCAGTGGGCCTCAAATCTCTGTTCTATGAGGGCTGTGCTTGTTAGTATTTCATCTGAAGGACTTTCTCAGGCATTTGGGTATTGTTCACTCTATATTATACTTCTCAGTGGCAAGGATGTTTTTCCATTTTGACTTTGTAATTGGTGAGCCTTGATCTGTCTTCCTGTCTGAAGCTTTGGCAAGCTTTGTGCCTGATGGCACTTGGGGGGAAGGAACAAGGCAATAGTGCACACAGAAGGAGGGGTACAAAGCAGTCTGGTTGACTTGGGGAAGGTGGATTATCAATTTGTGGATAAACCAGACTGATACTGCTTTTCCACAAAGCTGATACGTGTCTGGCAGGTCTCAGCTTTAGAAATAAAACTACTTGAAGACAATGACAAAATTTCCATGATGGCAATACCTGGTGATGCTTGGCTTAGAAGTGGCAGGGGAGTGTAACACCTAATGCCTGTGGATTAGGTCAGTGAGGTAGGGTACACCTTGTCATCCCAAGCTTAGCATGTGTCAGCTGAACTGCCTTGTGGAGAAACCAATTGTGTGGCTTTTGTTTCTGCTTTGGGAGGAATCAGTAACAAGTGCAATTTCCTTGTTCCCACTGGTACCGCTGTGAGACCTGAGGGAGGCCTCTGGGTGTTTGGGACACTGCATAAAGTGGCAAGCACAGGGACTCACTGCAACAGAGATCCAGGTGTAGCTCCACAGGGTGCATTTTCCTAATCTGGTTTCCCAGCTTTATTGCTTGATACAGTAAACATCTGATCATATTATGTCAGTGTGGCCTGCAGCTCCTCTGAGGTGACCAGCTCCTCTAACAGTGACAGCCACACTGACCAGAGGAGCTGCAGCATTTCTTGTGTGGATTTGGTTATTCTGGACAAACCGGTGATGCCTGAAGCAACATTGGTGTCCTGTATTGCTTTCTACTCTGCTATAAGGAAGTTCATTTTTGAATGAAGAATGTTGTAATCTTGTACTTTTTTGTTCTGTGGTCAGTTTTTGACTTTAAAATAAAATGAAAGGTACTTGAGTTTGGTTTTAGATAACTGTATTCACAAATGTACTTCCTAGAAAATTTTGGGCTGAAGTTTTTTTTCTGTTCTGTGGGACAGCTATATTCTGTTAGAGTCAGCTGAATATTTATCAGCAGAGATTAGAATTAGTCCCTTGATGATTACAGATAGTGCTTTAATGTCCTCTTCAGCTGCCTGTTTCCATAACAAAGTCTTAATCTTTGTTGTTTCTGGCAAGAGCAGTAGTAATTTGCAGGCAGCAGAGGTGAACACTCTCACTGCTGAAGTAGTTGTAGTTCTAATGTCTGACAGTTTCTCTGGTTCTGGAATGAGCTCACTGTGCTCCCAAGGAGAGCAAAGACTGGATTTAGGCTGACAACAATCAGCTAGTGAAAATGGAAAAACACCTCCTGTGCTTGTGGGAAATACCAGTTTTTCCTCCTTTGAACTCTTCAATATATTTTTAATTAAAGTGAAAGGTAACATGAGGTAAAATCCTGCTGAAGATAAAATGTGAGAGTGTTTAATTTTACATGAGTTATCAGGTGAGAGGGAACAGGACGCTCCCTCAGGACGAGTGCTTTGCCAGGGTTTTCCCAGCAGGAGCACACAGTGCAGCAAGGCACAGAGTTCCAGGAAATTCACCCTACCTGGAGCACCTCAACTTTTAAATTGATTGCTCATTTAGAAACACTCATAAAGGATCTACCAGTTGCTTAAGGCTTTGATTTGATGTTAGGTTGAGGTGTTTGTCTGCTTGCCAGAAGCATGTGAGAGGCCAGTCTCCATTGGTGTACAGGGGATTTTACTGTGTAAATCTGTTGTCATTGTTTGGAATTTCCCATGTTGATCTGCACTGTGTGAATAGTGAAAAGAGCAGCAGCGTGCAAAATCATGACACTAAAATGAATTGCGTCAAAATATTGTTAAAATAAACCATGAGAAATAGAAAAATAAGTTTAAAATACAAAGAATATTTGACACAAGAGTGGAATGAGGTGACGTTCTTTTTACCTGATAAATGAGTGCTGCTGCTTAAAGGAATGGCTTAGCTCCCTACTAGTCACATCACACATCTTACTCAGCCTTATCTGCAGCATTCATTTTGTGGTTAGATCAGTGATCTGCCTCACCTCCCTGTGTGTGGGATCACAGGAATGTGTGGGAGCAGCAAAGCAGGCTTGCCCCTTTTGGTGTAGACCAAGGACAAGGTTGAGTGTCTGGTGGGCCAGCACCCTCCTGCTCTGCACTGGGATGGGATCTCTGTGGGAAGCTCAGCATGGCTCATCTCCCTGTTACTGGCAGTGCAGTGCTGCAGCTCTTTATCCCAGAAATTTTCAGTGGTATTTTCTGAAAAAGTTGAAAGCACACCTGTTCAAGAAGCAATCTGTTTATATCATAAATAATGAAATAGTAATTCCTGTATGAAAGCTAACATGTGAAATGGCAGCAAGTTTGGGTTTTTTCATTTGCTGGTCTGAAAATGCTGGGAATTGTGTTTTACAGGCAGTTCTTAGAATTTTTAACTTGTGCACCCCTTCTGTATAACTGTGTATGTCCAGGTATCCTTGTTTACAGCCACTGAATAGATCTCAAATATGGGTTTGCTGACTGAGGTTAGGATTGCTACAAAACCATGAAAAGGTGGAGGGAGTAGGAGTAGAACAGAGACACCCGAGGGAAGAGCTGAGCGTGGCCTCGGTGTCATTCTCCACAGGCCTGCACTCCATGGGTTCCCTGTGCAGCTGCAGCTCCCTGGCCTGCTGGAGAGGATCTCTGGGCGCTGCCAGGGAGGGGGACAGGACAGGCAGGGGCAGGACGGGCAGCCCCAGGCAGGCTCCCAGGCTCCCGGCGCTGCCTCCCGCTGCTGCTCTTTGCACAGCCTGGGGGAAGGAAGCCGCGCTGGGGCTGCTCATGCCTGGCATGAGTTCTGTGCTCCCTGGTGGCAGACACGGGCCGTGCATCCAGGCTGTGGAAGAGCATGCTGGAAAGTTTGCTGCCTTGCCAGGGGTTTGAATTGGGTATGTGATTGCTGAGTGCACTTCATTTTCTCTGCCTTTTCACGTTCCAAATAGTTCTGGAGATCCCATTGATTGACCAGAATAGAAAAGGAATTAACTTGTTTTGGATGAAACTTTAATTTTGCCTTTGACAGCCTGGGGAAATTACTGTGTCTTAGAGTATATCTTCATCTCCTATGAGCTCTAGAACAAGACACAAAAGAAAGGAAACATTTACTAAAGCTGACAAGTTACTTCACTTCAAAACACCTGTTTCCTACTAGCAGGTCTCTGTGGGAGTGTCCTGTAAGTCAGCAGAATTTGGGGGGGGCAAAGGCAATACCAGTGACTCACATCTCTTGTTCCATTTTATGTGACTCCCTCAGAGATCGTCCTCTGGTTCTTTCCTTGTGTGTTCTGAGGACATTGCCTTAAAATCAGTTTAGCTGGACATAAAGTGTTTGCATCCTTAATATACCAGTTTGGTGGGTTTTTATGGGTTGTTGGTTTTTTTGTTTGTTTTTTAATTTCTGCTTGTCAGAAAGCCAATAGTAGGAGAAGTATGGAGAGGGAACTATTTCCTTTTATTAAGTTCTGATATTTCTTTTATGGCCTGTTCAATGAACAGAATCAATAGTAGATCTACTTTGGTTTCATTTTATGTTCTGTGTGGTATTCAGCATCTCTCCAAAACAGATGGCATCCTCTTAAAATTTAAATCAAGTAATTTTGTAATGAACTTAAAACACTGTGAAATCTGAAGACAGACATCCCACCAGGACTCCTGGGGCTCTTCATGTTTTAAGTACATAGCTGGGTCTCTGGAAGCTTAACATCTCTTCAATATAATGTTTTTCTTAATTAAACCTCTAATCTGAAAGGCAATTCCAGAAAGATTTATGGAATAATTGCAGTACTTTCATTTCAGGAGTTAGCCTTGTTTCAGGCACTCTGAATTCTTCCTCCAGTTCTTCGGTCAGTTTTAGGTTTTGTCCTGCTTTGCTTCAACAGGTCTTACTGGAGTTTGAGCCTTCAAATCTGTTGAGTTTGTCTAAAGCGGTTGAGCCATGTGCACTCCCCCAGGGCTATGTCTGATGTTTTATGTCAGTTTTTAAAAAGGGACAGGAGTAAGTCAATGGAGTTGCCTTCTGCGCTCCTGGAGACTTGGCAGCCCAGCCTCCACCTCGCAGGGATGTGCTGTTATAGCAAAACCTTGCAGTGCTAAATACGTGAGAGGGAACCATACAATTTGTTTAACATGGATAGTTTTCCCTTAAAAATAGGAGGGATTTTTATCCTTGTCAGGTCTTGCCCAAACAACTTCATTAAATATTTCAGGCTTTTTGCTCTTCTCGTTGGCACCTTATCTCCCAAAGTGGCTATACCAAGTGGCAAAAGTGTCAAGTATAAAAACTTGTCCAGTGGTCAGAAGAAAATACCAGTTAATTCTCTGACACACAATAGTGCAGATACTGAGCTGGTTCTCTTCCTCTCCAATAACCATTGTGGTAAGAGAGAAAACTGCTTTCGCTTTCTCTAGGACAAGCATTTTGCATAAGCAGGAGATAAGGGAATGGGGGGATGTCTTTTACACTCTGGGAATGATATGATTAGATTATTTCCATGTAAAATGCAATTTTTGTGGATATGCATATTTGGAAGGATGAATCCTATGCAAATCACATTAGCAGAGACACAGTCATTCCTTGCAAGCAACTTTGTGCTACTGATTCTTTGAAATCAAAGCATTGCATCAGATTTTGCCCTGCTCTCTGTCTGAGGTGGCCTGTTCCCTGCTGAAGATGCAGTTCATCAGGTAAAATTGGTGCATTTCTAAACTCGGTTGATGTTTCTTGGCAAGTTCTGTTGATCTGTAGTAATGGATTAGTTCCAAGAGCAAATCATGTAATTCAAGTACAGGTGTGAAATAGATTGATTGCTTTTCTTAGAGAACAGAGCTATTTAGGATTCTGTTCTTCCATGGCTCTGCTCTGACAGTGTTAGATTGTGTCTAAATTAATCTCTCTTCTTTTTGTTGTTGTTTTTTATTACTCTTCCCTGTGCAGTGGGGATATTTTTGCTGCTTCATCAAGTCTCAATGACTCAGTGTGTTACTGTTGCACTGTTCTGACTGTGGAGTTCCCCATCCCTTCTTTGTGACTTTCCTCTTAGAGTTCAAGTTTCTTGTCTTCACCTGCTAATTTCTGGGGTTTTATTAGTTATGTGTGGGATTTTTTGAAAAAAATCAGTTTATTAGTGATATTTTTTTTTTTTGCATAGTCTGTCATTTAATTTAATCCCTACTGGCTTATTTCATGTCTCATGTCTTCCCTCACCCTTTCCTAGCCTTTAGTCACCTTGTCTCTCTAATTATATGTAAATCTTCTCAAAACTTGCTGATGTTACTTGTAGGATTGGCTGGTCAGGTGCTGTCTGCTTTCCTGATTGACTTTGAAAACAGAGCTGAGAGTCTTCAAACACTGAAGTCTTTTCCATCCATTTTTCTCTTATGTTTCTAATGTTCAATGAAATTGCAAGGTCAGGGACTGCACTGGGGTGCAATATTAGGGTGTTAAACATCTTCTCATACCTTGAGGCACATTATTAGCATGTATAAAATGTTTAAGGTAGAAAGACTGAATTTGTTGGATTCTGTGTGAGCTTCCATGCTCTCATTTGTTGCTTGACTTTTAAAGGTGCTTTTTTAAAAACAATTAAATTTTTGAGTTAAACTACCAGCATTTGTGTCTGCCCTGGGAAAATTTGAAATGGGTGGTGTCCATATGGATACAAGCTGTAGTTCTGCAGTGCTGTGATTGATTTTTCCTCTTCAGTCATTCCTTTGCCTTTGACTTTTTTTTCTTCTTAGGTGCTTTTTACTTGAAATCAGTTTCTTCCTCTTAGTTTTTTGTATGCCAGAGCAAATCATTTAGCTTGATAAAGGGGAAGATGGTGCAGGAGCTGGTGGGAGGGAAGCAGAGGACTCTTACGATAAGCTGGCATTTTTTCTTAAATTATTTGGAGCTTGTGTGGAGCTCCAGGCTCATTAGCCCAGGAGAGCTCTTTGTACAGGTACATTTCCACAGGGTGACCCAGATATTGTAGTGAAAGGTGCCTTGATGTACAGAAGATGCACATAACTACAAAGCCATCATTCTCTACAATGAAAGTACACTGAACCAAAACATTTTGGGATCAGCTAATTTTTTTAAGTATTATTTTTGAAGGTGTTGTTTCAGATCATGCAGCGTTCTCAGTAACTTTTTTCTTTGAGTGGCTCTAAAAGCTCTCCAAGTTGCTGATACAAATTCCCAAGCTAGTGTAGTGGACAGGAAGAGCGTGGTTTGGAAGAAAAGGCTGATTATGTGCAATGCTGAGTGGGAAGAGCAAGTATTTATAAACAAGCCTGCTCTGAAAAAAAGTATGAACAGTATTTTCTCCATGGAATTTCTTCAATTTGTTATTCTTACAGAACTTATCTTGTTTATCAGTTATTTTCCAGTGTATAAAACTTAATGAGCTTGTACATAAAGCAGAGAGTAGAAGAATTTCTTTTGCTTCTATTTGGCTGTTGATCTAACTATAGAAGGTATTGACCAAACTTTTCTCTTGGTTTTGGGTTCTCACATTGTGTAACAATGCAGAGAAAACAGAGGTCTTTCTCAGGAAGCTTATGATATATGTGGAATATTTTTCTTTTCCTAAAAACCAGATATTTGGCACTTGTTTGTCTCTTCTGTTGTCTGTATTTCTAAGCAACCAGTCTTTCCATGAATGGGAATCACTTAAAATTTCTAGAGGTGTAGATAAAGATTGCTTTGATAGCTAGCAGGATATGTGACTTTTAATCTTAATTTTGTACTGCCAAGCAGTTTGACCCATTGTTATGAAGGAACTGGTTTTCTCTATGGATGAGACATGTGAGTTTGTAAGGTTCAGCTGATGCCAATTTGTACGTGTCATTTTCATAGACTGGTAAAACAGGAAAGGTGACTTGGCTCTTGTGACACTCACTTTTGATCACTTCCACTACGTAAATGGGAACTGAGAAAATCTTACTGTCCCTGCAGAAATAATTTTGGGTTTTTTGGTCAGAAATGAGTTCATTTTTTTAACAACACTGATGTCAGGAGATGCACAGGACAGCTGTGTTTATTGTTTGAATTGCCGCTCTGAGTGTAACAGTGGCCTTTGAGCAGTTCAGCTTTCCTGCTGCTGCTACTGCAGCCTGAGCAGCAGGGAATCCAACAGTGCTGGGAAAAACTGCTGGAAAAACACAGTGAATGAATGAGCAGCAAGGCTGTGCTGGGCCCCTTCTGCTGTGGTTACACAGCTTCTGGCAACAGCTTGTTGGGTTCATTTGAGCTGGTGTTGCTCTCTCTGGGCTAGCCGTGGTCACCCTGTGATTGCAGGATGAGTTTATCCTCAAACTCTGCTGCCTCTGTGTGTGACCTGTCCTGTGTTACCTGGTCAGCAGCCATTTAGCAAGTGGTTTGGAATGCAGGTTGAGAGGTGCTTTCTATGTCAGTAGTTCAGTGTGTTGCAGATGTAAGTTCTTAGCCTTTTTATAATGGGAGAAACATTAATTAGAATTTGTAGTTTAAAATCCAAGTGATAGTTTTCTCAACTTCTCGATATGTTATATATGTTACAATGTTGCAATCTTTGTTTTCTGTAGTTTCAGCATTGTAAAGGGGCTGGTGGGTGCTGCTTTCAGGCAGTAGATTGCCATTTTAAACCTCATGTTGCTGATTTATTTCAAATACTGATGGGTTAATAGTCTGTGAAAAGATAAGTGTTACTATTTAGCAAGAAATAAAAAACAATGAAAACAAAGAGCAGCTCAAGTTTTAAAGTGTGGAAATATATCCAAATGGAGTTGTCAAAGAATGTTTAGAATAATAGTGGAATCCCCTTTCATGAGGCAAGTAAAGCTCTTGGGATGCTCTGTGGGGAGTAATCCCACACTGTCATGGGGTTATTTACTTGGTTGTGGTGTGTTTATGTATTAAATCTGTGATTTGTTACTAACACTTTGGTTTCATGGTGGTAACACTGCAGAGTTGTACAGCCTTTTAATTTAACATTTGCAGTAGTAATGCCTGGTACTGTACATTGGAACATTATAGTATTCTGCTTTGGATGTAGAGTGCTGATTGGAGACAATCCAGCTAGACTCAGTGGTGCTCTTTGGTCCATACCATTCCCTTTTGGGACCTTGATGTTTATTTATTTATTAATTTTTATTATTATTCACTAAGTCCTGTGATCCCTCCAGTTGTGAGGTGCCTAAAGGTCTATTGTGAAGGAAAACAGAGGTTTGCTTTCCTCTTTGGAATTCCCCTATTCTTGCACAATTTATCATTCCTAGTGAAAGACAGGGGCTTTGTGTTTGGAACTCTCTAGATAAACCTGAGCTGTATTTCTCCCTTTTTCATCTCATAATTATTTCTTTGAGAAAAAGGAGAAAATTAAGGCAAAGATGACATGGCTCTGCTTTTCTGGTGCAAGCAGGCTGATAGAGCTTCCTTGGCCTGTTTTTTGGGATTTGCTGGTGCTGGAGAAACAAACATCAAGGCCTGTGGTTCACAGCACAAATAGCTGGGTCAGCCCCACAGAAGGGCAGCTGCTAGGTGGGGTCAGAAATAGTCAGGGCTGCCAAAGGCAGAGATAGAGCCTTTGAGATAAAGCCTTTGAGAGATAGAGATAGAGCCTATGGCTAAATAGTTTTCTGTATAGCTTAATATTGCTTTGAGCAGGAGCTGAAGGGCTGTCCAGGGGCTCACATTTTACACTTGTTTGGTTTGAGCCTGCTCCTACCAGACTGTGTGTGTTACAGATAAATGTCAAAGATAATTTTCTTTCTTTATTGCTGGTTTGTTATTCCCTGTTTCTTCTTTTTCTCTGTGCTGGAGCTGTGCAAGCTCCTGCATCAGGAATAGAAACAAATTGATCCTGAACTAAATCAGTTCCTGCTTTCCCGTGGCTCCGTGTGCTGCTCAGACATGCACGATCCAGGGAGGCCCTGAATGTCTCCTGTGGCTGCTCTGTGGGGCCATGGATGGGGAGGGGCTGCCTCAACACTTGTCTGTTGTACCCAGTGAGAGGGACCTGTCTGCTTGAAAATGTCAAAACCCAGAATTTTATAAATGGTGAAACTTGAAGCTGTAAGGCGGGAGGTAATTTGGAACCATCTTAATAGCTTACTGCTGTGAGAATGTTTATTGTGAGTCAAAGTTGTTTTGCTCAGTTATTTGTCAACAAGTGCCTACTGTGATACAGAAATACTTGCCTTTTTGAGAAAAAGAGGTACCATGGAATGTTTTTAAGGTGTGTGGAGTTCCAAAAGGCCTTTGGTAAGGTTTTGTGAGGGGAGCAGATAATGCTGTGTTATAGTTGCTCTATGGATTCCACACTTGAAACACTTAGTGTTTTGGTGTGGTGGGTTTTTTTGGTGTGGTGGGTTTTTGTGGTTTTTTGTTGGTTGGGTTTGTTTGTTTGTTTGTTTCCTCTTCCGCCTCTTATGAGCTCAGTGAAAACTGTAGGCTCCCTTTACATTGTATAGACACGTGTATATTTCACGTTTAGGTTTGCCTTGTCAGTGGATATTGGTTCTTTAAGGAAATGGCTTCCCCTGCTGCTAGTGGCAGTTGATTTGTGTTCCATTGTTGCAGTGTAATTGTTGAAATAGTTACCGTGCTTTAAATTCAGGAAGGAAAACAGCACTGCATTGCTTGCCTCGTTTATCTCAGGGCTGGCATACCAGGGTGAAGGTTGTTATGCAAACATAAACTTACACTGTTGTTCTTTAGGTTTAGGACTAACTTGCCTATGTCTCAATGCTTGTGTTTTATGCAGGGTTCAGTGGTCTCAGTTTAAAGGCTATTTTATTTTCAAACTGGAGAAAGTCATGGATGATTTCAGAACCTCAGCTCCTGAACCAAGAGGGCCCCCCAATCCAAACGTGGAATATATTCCCTTTGAAGAGATGAAAGAAAGAATCCTGAAAATTGTTACTGGATTTAATGGGTATGTATCCTTTGTTTTCTATAATCAGGATAACAAACATATTTCCCCTGTTTTTAACATACTAGTTTGCACTGTCTCTGTGACTGTTCATTTTGCTTCCTTGAATAGATGAGCAGAAGCAAATATGCACCTTGGAAATACATTACAGTAGTTTCTGAACTTTATTATTGTGTCACTGAATTAAAAGTGTGACATGTGACATGCTGTGCTGTCACTCACTTTGTTTTTTCAATATGTAGTTAGTTTTTAAACAGTACAGTTCAAAGAAGTATCATATTACTGTGTACATTTAAGAGGTTAAATAGACAGTAAAGTCAGATTTCTTTTAGTGCATTTTGAAATACTAAATGGAAAGAGGTCTTCTGGTGTTCAGTTCCTGATTATTTTGTGGCAGTTCACTGGCTTTTGAAGAAATCATGCTGTGAGAAACAGGGTGTGACCAGGAGGCAAAGGTGTACCTGGGTTGGAATTACTAAATTATGCCAGATTCAAATTTATAGCTGAAGTGATACTGATGAAGGACATGGGGTGTTTGATCTGTTGCTGACAGTGTCCTAGGTTGAAATGTATCTGTGCCCTTTGCTGATTTCCTAATTTTGGAAGTTTTTGTTTCCTTTCAAATAAAGCTCCTGATGTTTTTGTCTTATTTGGTGTGTCCTTTTTACTAGCTTTCATAGTATTTTTGTTGTTAAACTGGATTACATACTTGCCATAAACTGAGTCATCCTGCTTGTGGTGCTCAGTGCTTGTTAAGAGACTTTCAGCATTTTTCTCAGCTTGTTGATAAATGGGCATGTTCTAAATCTTGCCTTCCTGATACTCTGAAATTTCAGGTTCAGAGGTACTACTGACATGTCCTTAGTATTGTATTTGATGCTGTATTTATAATTTATAATATCATTGTTCCATGCTACTTAATTTATTTGCACTTTAAGAGTCTTAAGTCGGATCTCCTCTTTCCCCCCAATTGCTCTCATATAGGGGACTTCTAAGAATGTGAAATTCAGCTTTTTCTCAGCTCCCCAATATTTATACCGCACTGCTTCACTGCAGGAATTTAAAAACAAACCTATCCTTTATGCTCAAGTCTGCCTCTCTCCCGCCTCCCCCAGCTTTTTGTTCATGCTTCATTGCCCACAAAATGGGTAATGTTCTCCCAGGGACAGCTAATGAATGGGCTGCTGTTATCTGCTGTTGTTCCCAAGTGCACTGAACAAACCTCTGGATGACGAGTCTGGAGCTTAGGCTGTGCCTGTGCTATTTTCATCCTTTGCTGTAACACTTCAGGGTGCTCAGCTTCCTCATACTTTGCAGAGAAACTCCCAGGCTTTGAGGAAGCAAACTGCATCCATTAGTGACCTTAAAGGAAATAATGCCTGGGGATGTTTCAGGATCTGGGATTGCAGAGTGGTTCATTTAGTAAATCCTGTAACCCCCACAGGGAGAATGTGATTGTAAAAGCTGAATCGTGTTGGAGATCTGTCCAAAAAGTAGCAGCAGCAGGTTTTGGGTTGTGTGATTTGTATATCCAGGCTTCTTTAGAGCTGTGGGTGTCATTTCAGGGTACCAGGGCAGACAAGGAACCTACTTGATGTGACTTTATTATTGGGACATTTTTATTAGTGTTTAAGAGAGAGGGAAAGAGTTCATTCAAAGTAACAAATTTGTAAAAACTTTTAATTTGAGTCAAAGAAGTAACACATTAAGAATGACCCCTGTTTTGGGGTCTTTCTAGCAGAAGTGCCTTTTAAAGAAAGCACAAACTGGCTCTTTTAACCTGTCTGTATCTTATTTGACATGATGTCTGCACAGGTCTGCAGAATGAGATTCTCTTTGTAATTATCTTAAAATTGCTTTGGAATAGGAACTTCTGCCATTTTTTTATCCTTTTATCCTTTGTTAGTGAAACAAGGAGGTTCCTAGTTCTAAGTTATTGGAGATCTCTGATGACAGAGAAGTTTTTACAGCATGAATAAAATAGATCATAATCCAAATTTCATTTTTGGGGGATTTTTTGGCTACAGTTTAGTATAGCTGTTATAAGTAATTTTCCCAGATCCCTCTTCAGTCCTGTCCAAATCAATTTTTGGTGTGTAATTTACTCTGGACTGTAGTGCTGGAAGTGCAGTTTTGAGTGTGTTGGTATAGAATTTTAAGTAGTTACCTTAAGTGGGCAGATCAGGACTATTCATGCAGCTCATGTTCTGAGCTAATTAAATTTCTGAGTATTTACAGTCAGTTCTCGTACTGCTCACCAACTTTACATTGGTGTTCCTTTATAGATTTACACCAATTTAAATTGCTTCTGTTTTAAAATCACCTTGTTGAACTATTTTAAAACAGTCGTTTTTTCACCAAAAAGAGTTCCTGAGGTGAAGTTAACTTTGGGTTTTGTCAACTAAAAAAAGCATTTGTAAATGTTGAAGGAGTTCCATGCAGAGGGGTGATTGTGTGACACCGGGTGCCATCTGCTGCTCAATGCACGAAGTTCACTTTGCTGGAAGAATTTGGAGGGAATTGAGTTGGCTTTTGCCTTTTTCTTTTTAACTTGTTATAGCTGAGAGTAAAATAGGAACACAGCTTTTCCTTCTGGGGTTGGTTGCAGGCTGCACGTTTCTTGAATTTTCTGTCATACTTGGGGAATTAGCACTGCAATGATGTTCCAAAACACTTCATGTCACAGCATTCCAGTACAAAAAGTACTGGAATAAAAGTACAGCTAAACTCAAATTAGCCAGGTGCTGATTCCCCAGGATGTCTTACAGATCTGGCTGATGGAGAATAATTTCAATATGTGTATGTTTTTGTTTCTGTTGAATAAATGGATTTGTGAATGGACTGTCTATTCTATTAAAAAACTAGCAAAATCTCTTTAATTATGAATTTTCAACCCAAAACCAAGATGACCATCAAAAGAAATAGTAAGATCAACTTAATATTTTATCTATATAGAAAGATTAACAGATCAAGTAAGTTCTTTGTGACTTAAAAGTTGGGAGTTTTGTTAAAAGAAGGCACTGTGCAGAAGCTGAATATTGTGAGTATGGACTTGATCTTAAAGGTCTCTTTGAACTTGATGATTTCATGAAGAATTTGGGTGTCAAAGATTGCTGGTTGACCAATGAAGAGCAAGGGAAGGGAAATTAATAATGCCAGAACTATTATGTCAAACTTAAGAGCCTTCATGTAATAAATTGAATTAGAAGGAACACTTGTTCCTGTGGTTTTTCTGGTTTGTTGAGGATTAGGACTTCCTCAGTAACATAATGTACAGGCAGTTCTGGAAAACATAATTAAATTGTTGATACTTAGTCACTCTCTGAGTACTACTGGCTTTTAGTTAAAGTGAAGTGTCATGTGTGATGATGAATTGGAGCTGTGCTGACCTCTTTGCACTGAGCTGGTGGAGATCTGGGCATCTCTAATGTGCCTTTTTAGCTAATGAGCAAAGCTGGAGATCCAGGCTGAGTTAGCTCATGACACAGGCTGGAGATACCATGTACTGACTTCCTCAGAAAATAATAAACACGGAATTTGGACAAAAATTTACAGTATAGGGATATACACACACATGCATGTCAGTCTGGATTGGTGCTGCTCTGGATATGGTGTCAGTTGTATTCCCAACCACAAAATGGTTCATAAATATTGTATTCTATCAGATATTCCTCTTAAATAACTTTTTAAATGTTTATGGCTTCAACTTCCAATAGTTAACTATAAAAATGCATGGTACTTCATAATTTTACTGAAATATTTTTGACAGAAATTTGTTAAAATGTGACACTGAACTTGGATTGAAAGTGTGACACGTCACGTAACTGGGAATTGTTTGTAAAGTGTTGCTTGTCTGAAAGGTCAGTTTCTCATTTCACCAGGGATGAAACTGAGTGCAGAATTGTCAAAACCAAAAATGTGTTTATGTGGTTCCTATGGGCTTATACATACCTTACTATTATTTTTATTATTATTATTATTTATTTTTCCTGATCTGTTCCTTGATAGATGAGTACATTGTCCAGTTGTAGCAAAATAGATTATTTGTAACAGCTGAAGTATAATGGTTCTACTAATTCCAACATTTATTGCTTTTTCTGTAACTGTGTTTTGTAAAACCTGAAATAAACTACAAGTTGAGACTTTTTTAGCTCTAGTGTGTATGACTCAAATTTGTTTTGAATCTCTTACAATTTCTGTTCTGTGTATTGGAATAGTACAGTCAGAAAGTTTACTGTTGATGATCTGATTTCCTTTTCATTGTTTAAATGAATCCTGTCAGTTGTGGGATGATGCATTTAGGATTCAACTTGGTTTTTGTGGTGGTGAGCAAAGGAAACAGCTTTGTATGAGACAGGGGAAAATAAAGCCTTGAGGTGCCCTCCAGTATTGCTCATGGTAACAAATTTCAGTACTGGCTTTGTTCCACCTTCTCAGTAAGGGGGAGAAAGCAATAATGTTGTTGCTTCCTAACAGTTGTGCTTATTAAAATAAAATTAAATTGTTACAAATCTATTTCATTGCAGCATCCCCTTCACTATCCAGCGACTCTGTGAGTTGCTGACAGATCCTAGGAGGAATTACACAGGAACAGACAAATTTCTAAGAGGTGTGGAAAAGGTATGTATTTTTCTGAGAGAGAACACAGATCCACAGTCACAGCCACCACTTAATAACTTCCCAATTGCTCCCAAAGGTCTGCTGCTTTCCTTGGGGCTCAGAGCCAGGGTACAGCTAATGGCTGCTCTTAAATGTCTGAGTTTGTTTCATAGCTTTCAGCAGCAAAAAGCAGTTTTAAAATAACTGCAGACAAAAACTAATCTCAGGGCTGCAACTGCTGTGTTTCCAAATCACTGTGCAGTACTCCACCTGTAGTTCTTGGAGAGTGGCAGTTTTTGTATGGAGTCCTAGTTAGAAATGATCAGACAAAATACCCTAAATCTTTTGATCAGGAATTTCCTCCCACATTTGGTTTCAGAGTAGATCCAGAGGTGAAGAAAAAGGGAGGCCCCTTCCCTCCAGTGTCGTTTGTTTCAGTATTTACATCCTGTGGTGTAGCAGAGTGTGCCTTCAGAAGAGCACACAGGTGTCTCAACTGGCAGTTTATAGCTTGTATCAGAACGTGGGATCCTTCAGAAGCCAGGAAGAGACTTTGAGAATGTGGTTCCACAATGGGATGCTTCAGTATTTCTGAATACTTTGTTCTTCAGAGATCTCTCAGTTAGAAATTACAGACACTCAGGCCTGAGGCTTAATGTGCCGGTCTTGTTAGGACAGTAACCAACTTAATAAAATCCTGAATTTTAGTGTAATTGTGGCCTGACCTTGTAAGAGGGAGCAGAGGTATTTTAACAGATAGGACCAAAATCCTGTAACTCTTAAAAGTTCTGGGATGTTGTCAAGAGCTGAATGTTCTGTTTCTGAACTCCTGATGTGTTTGTTGTTTGTATATTACAGAATGTCATGGTTGTCAGCTGTGTATATCCATCTTCAGAGTGAGTATAATCCTCTTTTCCATGAAACTTCAAGCTTGTGTTAGTAACAGGGAAGATGCATGTGTGTGTCTGATGTCTCTCTCTTGCTGTCAGTAGTTGTATCTAAAAGCCAGACATGCAGAGTTCAGGTTTTGTTATCAATAGTTCAGTCAGCAGCAGGGATGGTGCCTGCAAGTGTAATAATTTGGGAATAAATAAAAAGCCCTTGGGGACTGACAGTGGGGGCTTTGTAAGTTTGGGATTGGGAAATTCTGTGCAAACAAGCTTGAAGTGATTTAAAGTTCCTTTATTCATAACACTTTGTTGTTGTTCTGTTTGTTAGGAAAAATAATTCCAGTAGTTTAAATCGGATGAATGGTGTTATGTTCCCCGGGAATTCACCAGGGTACTCTGACAGGTGAGTTTAGCTCCAGGGGTTAACTTCTACTGGATCAAAGCAGTGAAGTTCTGGGAATAAGCACCCTTAAAAATGAGATGTGACATGGGATACTGGGGAATGGGGATAGAGGAAGCATGAGCATGTATGACATGTACTCTGTATTTTGATCTAACCTCATTGTTGAGAATTTTTTTTTTGTTATTTAAATTTTTTATCAAATCTGCACCTTGTAGGCGAGGAATGTTTTATTCAATATAAAACAACAAAGCCCCTCATCTATTTGTTTAGTTTTGTTGATCTTTTAAAGGAAGGGTATAACTACTTTCTGCCAAGTAGGAACAAATGATTCAGCTGAAAGGCTGGATTAACTTTTGGTTATTATTTTTAAAGATCGAATGTAAATGGCCCTGGGACCCCCAGACCCGTGAGTCGGACGAAGGTTTCGTTGTCAGCTCCCATGACAACCAACGGTTTGCCAGACAGCACAGAGCATAAAGAGCCCAGCTTGCAGCAAACAGAGGAGAAGAAACACAGGTTTGTCAGGAGGAGTGTATTTGGAGCTCAGGTTTTTTATTTATGTTTTAAAAATAGTTTAAAAAAGACTGACCCTCTAAGGGATGCATAATAGAGTCTTAAATCAGGAGTGATGACTTTGAGGTTTTGTTATGTAGTAAGTGGAGCAAATTCTGTTGTACCACTTAATGTGTTTAAATCAAAGGAGTTGCTACTTTTTTCTTAAAGTGTGACAAGATACAGAATGTTTGTTTTCAATAAAAGCTACATCTGGTTTTGTTGCTTGTAGTGAATCACCAGCATCTGAATCAGAAGGTGCTCAGAGCAGCCCAGTGAAAAATAAGCACTCTGAGGATGATCCTGCAGAAGCAGAAGGACATGAGGTAAAAAGACTTAAATTTGACAAGGAAGGGGAAGCCAGAGATGCACCAAACCAAACTGCCTCCAGTGAAGTCTCTTCAGGCATGGGGGAAGAGACAGAAGCATCCTCTACATTTCAGGATAAAGAAAAAGATGCTTCCTGTGCCAGACAGCACTGTACAGAGGAAGAGGAGGAAGGTATTTCAGATTTCATTGTCTTCTTTTATTTCCAAGGAGCTGGGATTTTCTTTGCTGGAGACCAGTGCTGTGGGATTGCTGAAGGTCCCCAGCTGTGCTTAAAGAAGAGCTGCTTGTTCATGCTTCAATTTTACATAATCTAGCAATTCTGTTATTTCTTTTTCCTTGGTCCTATGCTCAATTTGAAACTTACACAAGAGCACTTAAAATCTTCTGAGGCCATGAATTAGATCAGGGTGCGCCAAGAATTCAAGAATGCCTCTGTTAGGCTGTCGTCAGGTGTTCTCATCCTTTCTCCGGAACAGTGATGGGGCATAGCTCTGTTTGACTGTCTTTATTAATTATGGAATTTATTTAAATACAGATACAAATTTATGTTCTTTCACTGAGGAGACTGAGCAACAATATCTCCATATCCTATTAGAACTGTAAAAATTATCTCACTGTAGGGTAGGCTCTGTACCTAAGTTTAAAAAAAAGTAAGTAACTGTAGTGAAGAGACTAATCTATTTTTTACATATTCTTCAAAGTTTCCTTTGAATTATTTTTCTTGGCTCATGTATTTGTACAATGTTCCTGTAGATCACGATGGCTGTACACCTGAAACAGCCATGGTTTCTTAATTTCCAGAAAACTGCTTCTGAAAGCAAGTGGAGGATGTGAGGAAGCCAGAAGAAGTTACTTCTTAAACTTTGTGTTTATCCAGTGAAACTTAACTAAGTGAAGCTACCTGTTAAATAAAATAACTTTTTTTTTTTGTATGTTGGGATAGTTTGGATATCCTGAGAAAGGTGGCTCTGATTCTTTACATCTTCTAATAAAACTGGCGTTTGTCTGTTTTTCCTGTCCTTGGCTGTGCTGTGGAAGTTTTGCTCAGCGTAGCTTGGAGTGGAAAGTAGCACGATGAGGGTCTGTTGGCAAATCCCGTGGTAATACTGTACTTTCTTTGTTCTAGAGTCCTTCATGTCTCCCAGAAACGTTGGTCCGGACAGAAAAGATCAAGACAAAGACAGTGACTCCTCAAGTGTGGCTGAAGAGAGCTCTGAGGAGAACACTCAGATGGAGGAGTCTGAGCAGCCACGGGCAGAGAAGGATTTACACTCGGCTGACAGTGACATCAGTGCATCTGCCACCAGTGGAGCTGACTGCAGTGACACAGAAGAGCTGGGGTCCTATGCTAGTGAAACTCCAGAAAACTCCTCAGAGACCCCGATGGAAAACAGTGACGAAGCCACAGAAGCTGCAGATGAACCTATGGAGCAAGACTAATTTAAATAAACTTAGAGGCAGTATTTTCCATAAGGCTCCGGTTTTACACTGTATAAATAATTTTATGTAATAAAGTGGACCTTTAGTTTTACAAAAAGAAGCAGGTTGTAAAATAAACTTCTCCATGGATTGAACCTTGAAAGAGTTGTACATGATAAGAACTGTGAATACCAGCTCCTTCAGGTCCTGCTTACCGCTGAACTTTCGTTTGGTCAAATCAGTGGTTTGTGTATAGTTTTTTTTATTTAGAATAAAAGTTTTTAAACTGGAAGGTAATTATAATTTTGACAACTTTTTTGGAGATCACCACACCTAGTTGTATGTAAGCAAGAAAGCTTTTTGTCTTGTCTTTTTCTGACAGCTCTAGCAGTTACTTCATATTTTGGTTACAGTTTCAACATTTGACATGTGAAATTCGGGGTTTCAGGCTGGTTTCCGGATTTTTATTTAAATACACACCAAGAAACCTTCTGTTGTGTGTTTCAAATGTGTTCCATTTCACACACACATCTCCACACAGCATGCACACCTCCGTGTACCCTCACTGTTCTAAGGGGGAAAGGGTATATTTTTCTGTTTCTATAAAAGATAAATACAGCAAATACTTTTTCTATAGGAAAAGACTGAGTTCACCTCTCAAGGCACTTTGCTTTGCCTCTGGAAAAACAAAACACATGAAATCTGGCCCATATGAAACCCTGAAAATACTAACATCGTTGAAAACACCAGAGTAAACACATTCCAAGAGAACTGTTCCAATGACAACATTTTTGTATACTTCTGAGGTGCCTGAGTGAAAGGAGTTCATTTATTTATGAGAAAATGTGCTTTATGTTGAGAACGTTGTAATCAAAACATTAGCTTAAACTTTTGTAGAAGAAATGTTTGAAAAGAAAATACCTTGGAAGAAATGAGCAGGTATTTGCCTTTTTGAGTGCTTCTTGGAGCTTGTGAATATTGTAGAGAAGTCTGAGTTCCTCCAAGGTTTGCAGGTGGCATCGGGCTGATCACACCACTGGATGGGAAGGACGGAGACGTGACCCTGGTCATGTTCCTGAGCTGCAAGGGTTAGGGGTGCAGAGGAATCACCACGATTTGTATAACATTTTGGAAGTGAACTAAATATTTTTGAACATGCTACTTTGACAGCCAGTGTTACATTTTTTTCAAACCAGCTCAAAGCACAAACTACTGCTTTAAACTCAATATTTTCCAGTTCCCATATTTAAAGACATGCAAGCTGCAACCTCCCAGTCACAATTACTGGCTGCCAAATTTATACCTGTTTCTTCAACTGTACCTTTTTGATATTTAGAATTTTTAAATTTCTGTAAAGTAGATTTTTTGTAGATTGTAATGAGTGCTCACTGCCATTGTGAAACGGTATATAATTGTATAATTTCTGTGTGTAAACTGAATGCTTGGGCTTTCAATACAGTATTCATATAAAGCAATAAATATTAATGTTATGAAATATCTGAGTACATTTTTATCACACTTGTCCCTCTTTGGTTTTAAGTTCATGTACCTGAAGTACAAAAATGACCTCTAAAATGCATGCTGATAGTTTCTTGTACTACATGGTCTGCTTTGTATTGTTTGGGGGAAATTTAGGTTTTGGTTAATACCAGAATTAATTTGGCTCAGTTGGACTATTTATAAAGTTATTTCTTGGTGATGTTACCTATCAAGTTGTGAGCAGACAGGATTCAGGGAGATGCTTGCAAAAAAAAAAAAAAATCTTGATCGAGATCCCCTTGCAGAAGGAAAATTGTACTTTGACTCATTTTCATTGTGCTGAAGGGTTGGATGTGTGTTATCAAATTAAAGGACTGAACCAATATATTGAAATTAGGAAAGTTTAAGAATATAGTGACATCTTACACTTCTTTTTTTTTTTTAATATTTTGCCAATGAGAAAATTTTAAAATTTCTAAGTTTAGAGATTTCTGAAATTTTCTTTAGATTGTTTATTTGTGACGATATTGTCAATAAACTTGTTCTTTAAGCACCTGTGACCTTTCCAGATGTTTGTTTGAGCAGCATTAGTGCCACTCCTGCAGAGACCTGCAGAGGGATTTTGAGGTATGGATCCATTTCTGTATCTGCAACTCATTTTAAAGGCTAATAAAAAATGAAATAATGCTTCAACCTCACAGCAAAGACCTTAATCCTAAATGTGCACCCTACATTTAATGAAATCTGCTTTAAATTCCCTAATTACAACACCCCAGAGCACTTCAAACTGAGTGAGAGTGGGTTTAGATTGGATACGGGGAAGAAAGTCCTGACTGATGGTGCTGAGGCTGCCCCTGGATCCCTGGAAGTGTCCAGGGCCAGCTTGGATGGGGCTTGGTCAGCCTGGGACAGTGGGAGGTGTCCCTGCCATGGCAGGGGTGGGATGGGCTGTAGGATCCTCCCCAACCCAAATTATTCTGTGACTCTGTGGTGCTGTGTTCGCATACAGACAAATGGAGTGTTCTGCTTCTGGAAGGAAACGTGAAGTCAAACCCCACAAGACCACCAGCGTGTGCTTGATGCTGTTTGGGGGTGGGCTTCCTATTAAAAAATTACATGGGACCAGAATAGAAAGTGAAATGGAGTTTATTCTTCAGATGATGTTATCTGACTTCAGGTTGAAGTCAGCACTTAATTCTGCTCTTGATACTTTAAAAAAAAAAGTTAAAAAATTATTTCCTTATGGTATCCAAGGTTCTCTGTCAGCCTTGATTTTTAAACCTCAGGGAGTACTTGAAAGCTTGCCCTAGGGAGAGCTTTCTAACACAGCATGGATATGGGGTTGTAGAGACTGGATTTGGACTTAAAATGTTCAAAAAAGTCTGAGTTGAGTGAATGGAGCAGAAGTTGCTGGATTTCAGGGTTAATTTATGAGCAGCAACTTCTGCCGAGAGACCATGCAAGGGCACTGCTCCTGGTGGGAGAGGTTTGCTGTAGGACAAATAAATCCTGGAATCCTTTGGCCTGGAATCCTCGTGTGCCCCAAATGGAGCTCAGGACAGCAAAGCCCATGGACCTCTGGGGCTGTCCTTGCCAGCAGCTGCCTGAGGCAGCACAAAGCTCTGGGAAGGGATTATTGCTGCTCTTTGCATTGCTGACCAGCCCCAGGACTGACTGGGATTTCTTTTGAAAATCCTTTTGGACCTACTGTGGAGTCCCACAAAGTGAACTTTTTTTTTAATACAAAAATTGTGTTCTGGAGGTTTCCAAGGCTGGGGCACCTCTGCAGCACCAAGTATTGTTTTTAAACATTTCAGCAGGAAATACTCCTAGCTGGAAGAGTAAATTGGGATTGTGTTTCAGTTGATGCCTGGCCTGGGGGATGCAGGAAATGGGCTAAAATAATCTGCTTCAGCCGTGAGTTGTTTTGTGTATGTGCTGTCCTTTGCAGTTCACTGAGAAGCTGCATCATGACTATCCTGGGTCTGGTACAAAAGAATCAAGCTTTTATTTTTAGCTTCTTTGTTAATTGTATGTGAGGGGGAAAAAAACCCCAAGCGAAAGCCTGATAGAATCTTAGTTCTGTGAGTTTTCTGTTGCAATAGTTAAGTGCCAACGCAGTGATTTAATAAAAAGAAATGTATTTTTTCCTAGAATGGATGCCTTCTATTGAATGCAACTGCACAGAACACCCTTCTGCACTCCTTTGACATTTTTCATGCATAGAGTGCACTTCTAGGAAGAGTTTAAAGGTTATTTGCACCTCTGTCTGTCTTAGGTTGTGTTTTTCAGTGAGACAAGAGTAACAGATTGCTGCTGGCATCCCTGCATTACCAATGGGAGGCCCGTGTTGTGTAACTTGTGAACTCTTGTTAATCAACTTTTCATCCTCATTCACCTCAAGGACTTCTTGAAATAGTTCTATAATCCTGTGGGAAGCAAAATACGGGGTGTAAAAAGGGTGGAAGAGAAGGCAGAGCTGTGTGGGCCAGCAGCACGATGGATGGTGCTGGGATAACACGGAGGGGACAGTGAGCCCAGCACAGCCTGGCCTGTCCTGGCGGGGAGGTCACACAGCTCAGCACGTCCATGAGCAAGGGGGAGGACGAGGATTCCTTGGATAGGTGAGGAAACTCCTGTGCAAGCTCGTTCCCATGATGGGAAACCCGAGCTGAGGAGCTGCTCTGGACACGGGGCAGAGCACGAGGGGAAACTCAGATGCTGCAGGAGCAGGGTGATGGAGAGCAGCATTCCCCGGTGATGGAGAGTGGCATTCCCCGGTGATGGAGAGCAGCATTCCCTGGTGATGGAGAGGGACATTCCCCAGTGATGGAGAGGGACATTCCCCGGTGATGGAGAGCGGCATTCCCCGGTGATGGAGAGGGACATTCCCCGGTGCTGGAGAGGGACATTCCCCGGTGATGGAGAGCGGCATTCCCTGGTGATGGACGTGTCCCGCTGCTGCCGGAGCTCAGAGCTCTGTTGGGAACAACATTTCGTGTTCCAAGGGCAGGAAGGGCCGGGGACAGGGACAAGGACAGAGCCAGGGAGAGGGACAGGGACAGGGACAAGGAGGGGACGCGCGGCCGGCAGAGGCCGCCTCGGGAACGTGGGATGGGTTGGGACATCACAGGAGCTGCCACAGCAGCGCTGTTACAGATCCCTGTCCCAAAAACAAACCCAGGAAGGTCAGGCAACCTTCCACATTACAGGAACCAGGGACTCCTTTATAATTTTAAATCTAGCCCCTTTAAAGCTCACAGCTTAGCAAACTTTCCTCTCAAACTCCCACCCTGATTTCGGTGGGAGCTGACCCGTTCCTGTGTTAATTCCACGGCTCCAGGAGATGGAGCTTTAGAACAGACAAACATCACACTGAGGGAGAACGGGCATGGAGATGCTCCAGGAGCAGCAGCCTGAGAGATGGGAGGTGCAAAAGTTTTTTTGCTTTTCTCCTGTCCTGGTTTGGAAAGATGTTAAGGAGATGCTTTGTTCTCCATCCGCTGAATGACCGTTCCTGGGGGACAGACACTGCACTTGGCGTCACTTATCTCCCTGGGAATCTCAGCAAGGAATGACAGTCCCTGCCACAGGGGCCTCTCTCAGGCAGTTTCCACACCTGGGATCTTGCCTTTGGACGTTCTCTTGCTGGGGAGTCCCCATAAATCAGCCCCTGGTCAGTGACTGCTGCACTCCTCAATTTACTCCAGGAGTGATTCTGTGTGCCTCTCTGGCTGTGGCAAGTGAGGTATTGATTCTGAGTTTCTCTGTGGTATGTGGCTTTGATTTCTTTTTAATGTTATTTTGACTCTGGTCAGTTCCCGCTCCACAGGAGTAAGTGACCAGGTTTGCACTTTCCACCCGAACTATGGAAAAAGCTCATCTGAGATGGAGCAGCTTCATCTTGTGTGTGTGCACCTCAAGACAAACTGGATTTGCTCTGCGAGCTGTGAAAGGGTCCTAGGTGGGAGTGCTGAATTCCTTTTCATGGGGCTAATTAAAAAGTCTGAGCAAAGTCAGCCAGCCTCCCATGGCTCAAATGGCTTCCCTGTGTAGCAGGGGGGATAAATCTTAATTTCAGCTGCATCTCTGCCTGCAGCGTGGCAGCCTGGGAGCCTGTTGGCTCTGCTGTGCTGGGTGTGAACGCTGGGATCTGGCAGTGCAAGGCCCTGCCTGTGGCCACGGGGAAGGAATTTGCACTTGTGTGTGTCTGATGTTTTTCTGAAAAGCTGCAACTCAACTCCAAACACAGCTCAGCTGCACTTCTGCTGCAGGAATCTCTGCCTGGGACTTGCACTGGGGCAGAGGTGTCAGCAAATTCCTCTCCTTCCACCAGGCTGCTGGGGTGGCTGTGCTTTGTGTGGGTCTGGAGGGGCTCTGGAGGGGCTCTCCCCTTTCCCAGCCACCCCTGGAGTTATTTAGCCCAGGCTGAGCTGAGGAGGGCAGGGCAGATGTTCAGGGCAGCTGTGCTGGGTGAAGGCTGGGGGTGATCCATGGACCAGCTTGGAGGGGTCACCCTGAGATCTTGGATCAGGCAAAGCCACTTGCAGACAGGCTTGACAGGAATGCAGAATTAAGCCTGACAATAAAAGTGGCTCTTAAAACTTTCTCTTCCTTGCAAGTTTCTTTAAATGGAGTTCCACATCTTGGCACATTTCAAGACTTGTGATTTCTTCCATAAGTCATAGAGAGCGAATCTTTTACACAACTGCATTTGAAAGAGAGGCGTAATTTTATGTTGGAGGCTGATGCTTTGAAAGTATTTATGTGATGGGGAACTTGTCAGTTGTGGCTGCACAGCCTCCCTTTGACTGGCTGGTTGTTAAAAGCACCACCCCAGAGCCAGTGGTTGCACTCTGGACAGACTTGTGCACATCTGGTGGGTTTTAAGCTTGTGGGAAGACTGGACAATTTTTTTTTTTTTTTTAAATCACCGTTGGTTAAGTTAAAGCTTAGACAATCTTTGTAGAAGTGTAACAAGAAAATTACAATGCAGGAGAAAGGTAAAACAGAGAAAAGGAGAAACTGGAGGTGGGTGAGAAAAGGTAGAGGGAGAGGAAACATTCTGTGGCAGAGTGGGAATCCAGATCCTTTACTTCTGAGTACAGAAAATTTTGCTTCCCAGAGCTCAAAGCATGAAATACTGTTTAACATTACCCTGTCCTTAGCCGTCAGCTGGCTGTTCAAAGGATCTGAGTGTGTCTGTGTGGGGTTTGCTAATCTAAACCTACTGCAAATGGATGGAGGAGCTGGTTAACTTCTCGTGTGAAAGGTTATTCTGTAGCTGAAATTGCTTTAGGTGGCTCAGCTGTGTTTTGTCAATAAAATGTGCCATCAATGGAGGAATTGGCAGTAAAGTTGCTCCTGTGAGCTTGTAAATGGGAAGCGCGTTTGAAGGGTAGCAACAGAGTGTTTGGGAGATGTAGTTGGCAATTGTATCATCACCAAGTCTGCCTTATTTTGGATTTAGAATTTCAGTGTGTTTAACTGCAAGGGGCTGATATGATTTACAGCCTGGACGTGATCCTTTCCTCCCTTGTGGTGTCTGTAAAGTGAACTGTGTGATGTGCACGAGCTCAGTGAAGGGCAGAAAAGGGTGCACCCCCAAAGTATGAATGGCTGTGCTGGGAACACACCCTGTAACACCTCTGAGAAGCACAGTGAGTGTGTGTGGGTGCCATGGCACAGGGGATCGAGTCCTTTTCCATTTGAGGCACATGAGATGGGAGGAAAGGTCTTGCCAGGCAGTGAACTCCTCACACACTTCAGCAAGTTTAGGTGATGATTTCTATTTCCAACATGACCACATGAGCCAGGTTGTTCCTTAGTGCAGCTCCTCCTCCTGAAAAAAACCAATTAGTCTTGGTGATAATGCTGCAGCTGATGCCTTGTGCTTTTTTTCTTAATTTTAAGAGTGAGAAATGATGGTCTTGACAATAAGACAGTGTCCTTCTTGGTTCTGAGGCAGATTTTATGTGACCTAGGGTGAACTAATTTGTCTTATTTGCCCACTTGCTGCTTGTTGTATTTCTTTGGGCTGTATTGACTGGCACCTGCATGCTTTTGCTGCACACTGTGGTTAATGCAATGAGGCCTGAGCTTCATTAGGGTCTTCAGGTGTTGTGGCAGAACAGGTGAGCTTGAACAGCATTTCAACAGAACTTATTTGTCAAGGACTTTGCCCAGAAGTTATTAAAGAGAAACAAGCTCTGGTGTGTGTGGAGGGAAATAGCAAAATGTGGTGCCTGGAAGCTTCCAGGTGCTGTGATCAGCTCTATCAGGGTGTCTGCTGCAGTCCATGAGGGCAGCAAGGGTACCCTGCCTGTGCTTGGAATCTGGCCCTTGAAATCACACTCTAATTCTTTAGCAGTGTTTAGGAAATGATGTCATTAGCTGCAGAAATATGAAATCTGCTGTAGCTGGGCTGTGAAAGGCTCTCATGAGTCAGAGCAGCACTATGTGTGTGTCCTGTACAGAGAAATTCAGGGTCACCCTTGGACAGCACTGCAGTTGCTCTGCAGAGGGTTCTGTGGGCCCATCCCACAGGGTGGGTCTGCACAAACACAAGGGGTTTTTGGAGCTTGTCACCATTTCAAGGTAAGCTGAGAAATGAGCTGAGCTGCCACTCAGGGCACAGGGCTAAGATCCTGTTTTCCCTGGGCACACAGATGTGCCCAGGCTTTGTTGTGACTGTGGCTCTGTGAATCACTTCTCCCTGCTGGAATACAGTGGTGGGAGAGGGCTGGCTTTGATGGAAATGGAAATATTTGTCTGTGGGTGGAGGGGCTGTTCCACCTCTGGCTTTATCTGTTCTTTCTGCTGCTCTCTGTCCTGAGCAGCAGCAGCTTGGGTACTCTGGGACAGAAGATTTGTTGATTTAGCCTTTTTTCAGCCTTAGCTCTTTATTGAACTCCTGAACAATGGAGATGCTCTGGGATATGTCATCCCAGCAAGGTGGCTGTGCTCAGTTTGGCATTTTGGAGAGTGCTGTCCTGCCTGATGATAAAAAGACAGGATTGTGGAGCAGCTGTGTTACCTCACTGCAGGGAGGGGAGCAAGGTGTGGGTTTGTGAAAACTGCTGGGGGATCAAGGGTCTGTTTAATACCAGGCAACCTAAAATAAAAATGATGTGTATCCAGACTAGGGAACTGACTCAAGAAATATGGAAATACTAAAACAAATCCCAATTATAACTTTCCACAAACCTCAGGAAATAAACAGGTTTGTTCTTTGCAGCTTATATATATTTTTTTTTATCATACAAGCGTTTCATGATTTTTCTTCTTACAGCTGAGTGTTGGCTTAAGGAGCAATACAATTCATATATTCAGTTTATATTCATGAAGCACCTAGCAGCCTCAGCCAGAGAGCAGGGCTCTTTCAAATGAGATATTGTGCAGGTTTCTAAAAGAACAGTGGAAAGCCCTTCTACCACACTCTGCACTTTATCAGTCCTCTACAGCTTAAGACCCAGGCAGCTTCTGAGCGCACGTGTTCAGTGGAGGCTTAAATCAAATGTGAGTGAAGTTATGTAGGAATATCAACTGAAAAACTGGTTTGATGTCAGCAGTTTTGACCAGTGTGGGATGGTTTTCAGCCCTTGCACAAAAGCAGCAGCTGGTTTGGTTTTCTGCTGGCTGCCTGGGGGAGAGAAGGAGTTCTGTGAAGGTGGAAGGAGAGCTTTGATGGGGTATTTACTCACTCACAGGGCAAGGTGCTTCAGAAGCATTGAGAGGGGTGGGCAGGCTCTCCCAAAATCCACAGGATCCCACAAGAGTGCTGATAAAAGGGGTGCAGAAGAATTGGCATGTTAGCTGTAGGTGAAGCACTAATTATCTGCTAGGGAAGTGTGTCTGGAGAGTCAAAAATTGAATTAGGCTGAATCTGGTGGGCCCTTGGACTTTAACTTCTGGATTTATGGTGTTTTGTCTCATTAGAGAAAATGAAATTGGAATTTATATAGAAGATCCAGAGTGCAGGGTTTTGAGCCTCCTGGGTGAAGGCTCTTGTAGCTCACAGTCAGTGAAAAACAACTCTTAGAGCATCCACAAAAGTAGAATTCCTTGATATTGGGGCAATATATCATGGTTTGGATTAGTGAGTTAGTGCATATTCCAGGCTGGGCTGTGCACACCTCTGCTGGGTTGTGTGTCTGAGTCAATATTCCTGTGCCTGGCCAAGCAGCAGAGCTGGCTGGGGACAAGGAGGAGCACAGAGCCTTTGCTGGAGCCCCACTGCCCTGGCTAAGGGACAAAACAGGAATTTGGTCCAGGCCTCTCATGCCATGCAAAAGTGCCATCCTGACCAGGACATTGTATGTTCTCTGTGTTCTCCTCTCCCAGAAGATCAAGTCTATGGCAGGACAAGATCCTTTGTGATCCAGAAAGGGTTTTTTTAGCAGGCAGGGCTTGGTGGTTTTCTTTTGGCCTGAGGAAAGATTTAGAAATATGAAATTTGATGTTGTGATGCTCAGGAAATAGATTTTTTTTCTTCTGTTGCTCTCTTAATTTTAAAACCTGGATAAATGTATATTTTGGTATAAATATTACTAACGCTGGCAGTAATAGAAGGTGAACCTGGCAAATGTATCTATCAAGCCATTTCACAAGGTAATCATTTATGAACATAGCTCTATTAATTTGTTTAGTCAGATGCAGAGAAGCAATAAAAGTGATTGACTAAAAACAATTAAAACAGTAAAAGTAAATTGTTGTGTGTGTTAAAACCTGCTGAGCCTGTCAGATGAAAATTGTAGGTTTAAATGTGAAAATTAAAGCTATTGATTTTAACTAGTGTGTATGTGGCTACAGAGTCCTAATTTGTTCTAGTTTCCTTAGCTAAAAGTTGCTGAGACAAGAATAAAGATAATCCTGAAACTCGTTCCCAAAAAGGCATAAGCTCTCAAAAAGACATATATGATAAATATTTGTCTTGTCTTGGGAAGATGGGAACGTTTTTTGGAAGACTTATCTTAACTGTCAGTATCTTGACACAGCAGAACTGAATATAAATATTTACCAATAATGGTAACTTATTGTACTTCAAAGAAGGTGAGGAATGAGACAGAGACATGAGAGAAAATACAGCAGTGGTACAGACCAGATTAGAGGGCTCCTTGCTTAATTTATGTGTGTGACTTTATTGTCATTTTATTTTTATGCCTAACAGTAAATCTTGCATTCGGTGAACTATTATTTTTTAGTATTCAATTAAAATGGTAGCACAAAGAGGGGGCTGTATCCACACAGGTATTAAGGGATAGGTTGGGAATGAGGTTCCAGCCTGTGCCCAGGACTTTCAGCAAGGGCTGGCTCAGGAGCCCACTGAGCCAGGGCTTTAAACAAGAATTAAAGGTGTTGGCTTGCCAGTGTTTAGCCATAGCTCACTGTATTATTTCCTCTTACAGTTTCTTTAAATCTCTTTATATATCACCCCTCTAGACTTTACATTGTGTTATTTGATAGTTAACTACTTGATCAATAAACAGAGGTTTTTAAAGTCTTGCTTTGAGGAGTGTAAAGCAGGTTTTCCAACAGCCCTGGTTTTTTCCTCTTTAGGAAGCAGACTGAGAGTTTCTGTGACCTACAAACACTGAATCTATCTAGAGTAACGTGAGAGATGGGGAAAGTTTGAATTTTTCTGCGTGCTTGAGCAGCCCAGAGTGCACAGGCAGGGTTTGTCTCAGTAGGGGATTTTTGAAATGAACAATTCAGATGCTGGGGCTGATTCATCTGAGCAGTGTGGCACAATATTCACAAGAATTCCACTGAATTCTTGTGAGCTGTTCCCCCAGATGAACTCCTTTGAGCATGTCCTTGCAGCAGACAACACCGTGGAGGTTATGAGGAGCTTGCAGCCACTCCACAGCTCACTGAAGTGTCTCTTTAAGCCTGTCAAAATATCAGCTGTGTCAGCATGCTCTGGGGCAGCCCGTCAGGGATGGAGACACTGAAATGCCAGCGAGGAAGAAGTGGAACCTGCCTGGCTCTGAGGCAGCTGTTGGGTGGTTTCTGAGCAGCAGCTCCATCACCCTTGTCCAGCAGGAGCCCTGGGTGGGGTCAGAGCGTGAAACCCAGCGTTGGTGCCAAGCACAGCTGCTGCCCTGGGCAGGGACAGAGTCCCACAGCACCACAGGGGCACCCCCAGCCAGATGTCCCCTCCACCAGGCTGGGAGGGTCCCCACAGGGGCTGGCACCAGGCAGGCACAGGGAAGCTGTCACAGGGGCGTCACTTCTGGGCTCTGCTTCAGCAAAGCTCAGGAGCATCTGCTGAGATGCTTTGCTGAATCAAGTTCCAGCAAAGAAACTTGTCAGAAGCATTTTACCTCTACCCATGCAACTGTCAGGGTGATCTTAATCCTTCCAGAAACTTCTGTGGGGAGTGTGTTTTCCTAGTAGTGACTCTCAATTCAAAGGAAGGTTTATATATTTCAGTTGTGACTCTGAGTTAAGCCACACTAATTTTTTTCTACTTCTGGATTTAGATTGAGACTGTTTTCCTAGAAAATAGCAAGAAACCTTTATTAAAAACAACATTAAGCCTTTGTGTCATGTTGATGCAACAGCCTGTGTCATTGCATGTTTATAAAGGCATTGCCTTCTCCATCTACATCATCTCTGTCACAGCCTCTCCTTCTGAAGAATTTTCATCTGAAGCAGAGACTGTGAGGAAGAGGAGGAGCAATGACAGAAAATTAAGCTAAAACAATTTTCTGGTGGAGCACGTTCCCTTTGTTTTCAATTCTTGGTAATAGTACAAGTGGTGATTGGGAAATGCAGTGTTCAAATGCAAAGGGGAAAAACACAATATCCCCACGAGCTGAGTGGGTCTTCTCACTGTTCACCCAACAACTCACAGCTTACTCCTAAAGTAGTTTTACCTCATTTTCCATTAAATAATGGAATGCACTGCTCAGGCAGTGAGCTTGCTAGACAATGAGGATAAATGTGTGGCCACAGATGGACAATAGCTTTCCCCAGTATGCTAAAACAACCAAGTGAGATACTTAAATTTTATGGCCTTACATATGTAGTCGTTGTCCTGACTGTGCATTTTCATATAAATAATAATTTATTCACACCAATTTTATTTTCACCAGCCCTAAAATTCAATGTGTTTTATGTTTAGCATTATCACAGGAGGAAACTATTCCCTTGAGGGCAGGAACTTAGTGAATTTTCACATAAGCACCACAGCATCATTTCCTTCCTTGTGGAGACTGTAGCATTCAGCAATTCCAACCCTCCTGGGAACTCTAGTGTGGCACCTTTATAGCAAATAATTGGAGTGGTTATGCTCCTACGTGCTGTTACTGCCACGCTGAGCATCTGAGGCAAAGCAGGTGGGATTTGAACTCTGGTTTAAGAATAAAAGTGTTCCTTTTCCTATTTATAAGGACGTGGCTTGATCAGGATGAATGTACTGAAGTGAAGGTTAGCTGGAAAAAGCAAACAGAGCTCACCTGCCTGTTGGCAAAGGGAGAAGGGATGTGATGTGGGAGCTCCTGTTTCAGTTTCTGTGAGCAGCAGGTCAGTGCCCCAGCCCAGGGTGGAGAAAGGTTCACACTCTGAACATGAATGTGAACTCCTGAGGCTCTTCTAAAGGGGAATGTCCCCACTGAGGAATGGAGCAGGTAGAAATAACACTGATTTTTCACTGAATGGCTTGCTGGAGGCTAGAGGAGATGCACCTCCAGTGGGGTATTAGGAATATTTTGACTCTTCTCCACATGAGCTGTTCTTTAGGAAGCACACAGGAATTGACAGTGAATACTCATTTCTGCACTGGCTGTATCTCCACATCTTTGGTAACATTGATTCTGACACGAATTCAGTTTGGTACTGAAAGCTTGGCTCACCTGTGGAGATGATGAGGTTTTGAGGGGCCAAATTTTGTGATTAAGCACTGGAGAAATTCTTGTCTGGAATTGTAACTCCTGCTAGTATTGAAGCTGAGATGCAGTTAAAGGTGCTCACAGTCCTGAGTCACTTTCCTATGCAGAAAATCACTTAATTGGAAACTTAGTTCCCAGAGTGCACCCCCCTCCAGATTTAGCCTTTATATTGTGGTGAGATGAACACAAACTTTTTGTAGAAGTGACTCTATTCCTAAGACTCTTAATGCACCACAGTGCTTTAAAATGTCAAGTTGAAATACCACTTACTAATTGTATTTTCAGTCAGGATTGAATAACCTGTTACTTTAGGTGTTGCAGAAACTCAGTTTTAGCTCTTTTTCCTCCATGTATTGATAATACAAAATTCAACTTTGTTACAGAACATTGCTATGTAACTTTCCCTGCAGTTTTAAATGCAAACTGTATTTAATAGATATGCAAATGGCCTTTTTCATGGAAGTAAAATTTCACATAAATTGATAATTACCAATTCAGCTTCTGCTGTGTAATGTGCATTATGACATTAAAGTGCTAAACAGATCTGATTTTTAAAAAATTCAATGTGAACTATGACTTTTGGCAGCACATTATAAAGCAGTGCAATGAACAAATAGTAAGTCCTAAATGTATAGGCCTAGTCATCCTAAAAAAGTTTTTTAATGATCATTAGAGTGGGTCCTAAAAGCTAAGTTTTGTATATGATCACCCCTGAAGTTAGTCTTTAAGTCTGTTGGGATATATGGAAGGTTTTTACATGTGATTACCTGTAATTTGCATGCTACAATCTAACATGAAAGGAGGATCTAACATGAAATGGCAGAATGCCATTTTTATTTGTGTCAGGGTGCCCTGTGGCACTGCACTCCTTAGGCTGCAGGAGGGGATAACAAAAGGTATTAAAAAGCTGCCAAGGTAAAATCTGCTCAGGAGCTGCTGGCTCCTCCACCATCTCTTAGCCTCGAGGCTCCCAGACTTTGCACTCCTCAGGTGGAAACTGGATTGACTGTGGCACTGAGGGCTTGGGAGGTGTGTGCAAGGTCCAGAAAAAGCATCTCGTTTTCTAAGTGCTGCTCCCTCAGATATCAAAGGGGAAAATAAAACAGGAATGTTGCTGTGGAACTGCTTTCCCCAGCCCCAGACCTCTTTGTCCCACTGTGCTCTGCTCAAATCCAGCGGATGCAGCGTGAGCTGCTCCTCAGCTGGGGTATAAATCACGAGAAATGCAAAGCTGAGTGCTGTGTTATACATCATTGTCTTTGGAGCCTCTTTTTTTTGGTCAGCTTGACACTCTGTGGAGAAGTTTTCTGCACATCTGCCTCCTTTTGGAGAGAGAACTCCTATCTCCCAGGAAAAATGAGAGCACTCCATCGAGCTGAATTGAGGGGCTTGGTGGAAACCTTACTTAATCATAGCTTTGGGCATCATTTCAAACAAAATATAAATCAGGCCAGATTTGCTGGAGCTAAAGCTCAAATCTGCCAAGAAGATTTGCAGACTTGAGAAAAGGCAGTCCAGTTTTTACATCTCACACTGAAACCCAAACTCACTGCGATTTGATCACCTTTACAGAAACTGCACAGCTCCAACCAGACACCTTTTTTCAAACACTTCATTTAAACTTTATGCCACGAGAAGATGTGAACTCCCACTTCCTTCAGCTCTGCAAGGAAAGAAATGACTGTGGCTGTTGTGTTTGGAAGTGTAAGTGTATGTGCACCTCCAGGAGGGGTTTGCAGAGGAACAGGATTTGTTTCACTGTGTGGCTGGGGGAAGAAAATACTTGTGAAGTGTTCCAGTCCTAATTTAACACGTGCTGCAGTGGAGAACTGCAGCACTGCCAAGAGAGGAAATAGAACAAGATGTGATGTGGAGCAAGATAGCATTTCCAGAAATGAAGAGCTGTTTCTTCTGGAGGTTGCTGGTGGGCTGCGGTTCCCCACTGGAGTAAGAAGTACTGAAATGAAATTCATGTTTTGTGTGCAGTACTGAGGTGGTGAGCAGTGCTGCTACAGAGAATGGAGATGCAGAATAAATCCAGGGTTTAATGTCAGCGTTCTTGTGGACTTTACCAGGTTTCACCTGGCCTCTCTGAGGACCCTGTGATGAATCCTGGTAGTCCTCTGAAGGGCTGAAAGATGTGCTGTGGCAGAGATGTGTGTCCTGCTTCTGGGGGTTTAAGGTCCTGGTTTGGCAGTTCAGACACAGCTATGCTGGTTTTCAGTTGGTCTCACGGCTGTGGTGGATTTTATGAAGTTTTTTTCATGCAGGCACTTAATTCCCACGCTGCTTTTCTGCCTTACTCTAACTTGCTAAGGAGTTTGCTTAATCATTTTACAAGAAAAGATCAAATATGAAAAGACAGTCATTGTCAAACACCACCTCTCTTCTTTTGGCTAGCTAATAATTTTCTTTACTCTTTAACAAATGCTGGAAAAATAATTATTTTACAGATCTTTTATTTTTTCCCCCAGTTCTAAGAATGCTTGAGATTAGCCAATAATGGTTTGTTCTTCAAATGATGCTATATGTTATAAATGAGCTTTTATTTTTAAATATTTTTGCAGCAATAAGATGGGGGTGGAAAAAGTGCCTTTGTTTGCCTAATAACGTTGGCTTTATGGATCCATAGAACATCAGTGCCTTAATTACTACAAATGGATAATAAACACTTTCCTGGATATGAGAATGGGAGAGACACAGTGTGACTGTCATTAGGAACAATTGGATTTTCTCGTGATAAGTTGGTAAAAAATGTAAATACTACAAATAACTGCCTGAGGGCTTGTTTAGATAACGGTGCCAGAAACCAGGCAGCAAAACTGGGTTTTACAGAAATTGCTTCCTCTGTTGGAGCTGAATACAGAACAAGCTGAATGCACATTCTCACACAAGCTGCAATATTTTTCAGTTTCTTTGTGATCATTTTGCATTAAGATATCTGGTACATGGTTTCCCTGAATTGCTGGAAAGACCTAAATATTGGCAAAGGAGTGGTTAGGATCCATTTTTTTGGCAAAACCACCACAGGGCTGTTAAAAATCACTGCACTGCCCTTGGATTCCCTGTCAATCCATGGGAAATTTCCACCTTGCTGGAGTCCCTGGGAGCTGCCAGAACACACAGGGGAGAGGGAGCAAGGCAGTGCAGAGCTGGTGGCCAAAAGCCTGGCTGTGGTTTGGGGGTGCTGGCTCTGACACCCCAAGCAGGTGCTGATGGGAGCACTGGACAAGCTGGTCCTGCTGTCCAAGGGATATTCTGTAGGGAGCTGCCAGGCCATGGATTGAGGAGGAGGAAGCACGAGATAAATTAGCTGTGCCATCCTTTATAGGGGAGGTTTTGTGATGTATTCTCCCCTGCCATGGACTCCCATCATACCCACCCCTTAAAATGAAGGCTGGTGAATAATGGCTTGGGCAGGCAATAAATACATAATGCAATGCCACCTTTGAACCTTGTAGCTTGTGTGTAGGTCAAAGATTATATGGGTTGTAATCGTGATTTATGCGTTCAGTCTCTTGATATTTTTTAGACCATCTTTGCTTGTCTGCTGGTATGACTTTAATTATTTAATTATTCTATTTTAGGAGGCCACTGTGGTCCTTCTGATACTGCTACAAAGTACACTTTTTATTCTTCTGAATATGAAATAACTCAAGCTTTGTGCTCCGTGTGCAAAACCTCCTGTTTAAGACAAGTATGTTCAGAAAAATGCCAATAAGTACATCATGCAAGTGTCTATATTCAAGTTTAACAATTTGTTAAAAAGAGAACTTGATTTATTACCAGTACCAGGCTTAGCAATTGTCTGTCTCTGAGCAAATAATGTAAACTTCCTAATTGTTGCAGAACAGTAATTACACAAAGACATCTCGACAACTTCTGTATTAATTAATCTCTCAGTGGTTGAGTTGAAATTTTTTAACTGATGAATGATGGCTTGATCTCAAAGCTTCCAAGATTAATGTTGTTTGATGGCAAAAGTGCATCAATCAACCCTTAAGCAGAACCTGACAAAACAATGTGATAGAGATGTTTTCACATCTCTCCTGATCCTGTTTCTTTGCTGTACCTGAGCTCTGGGCTCACCTGGCTCATGCTGAGGGGCTTTCTGGTGACATGACAGCAAATATTGACATGCAGTTCCACTCTTTGCTCTTCTGGCTGTTCAGCTCACAGGAACTTTGCTGCAGATGAATGGAACTTGCTCCCAGCCCTGCAGGGAAAGGTGTTCACACACAGCTCTTTCTCATTCCCACCTTTCAGGCTGAGCTGCTGGATCTGGTGATGTGTGAGCACCTTGTGTCTGCTGCTGCAGAGCAGCTCCCACCCTCCATTCAGACACTTGGCTGGGCTGTGCTCCTTTCCTGCTCATTCCCTGGGCTCTGATGGTTGAAGTTACCTGTTCTGTGGAGCACTGGGTGCTCTTGACTCAGCTCATTCCTTGTAGGATCCCTCAGTGTGCAGCTTTCACTCCGTGCCTTGTGCTGTACTTGGCAGACTCGTTTTGTGCTCCCTGAGGATGTTGCAGGTAATTTTCTCCTGGAAGAGGTTGGCTCTATGGTATCTAAGCTCAAACAGTGAAGCAGCAGCCAAAGAATCACTGCATCCCTTCTCCAGTGGCGTGCTCTGGGTGCTTTGTCACCTGGGGCAATGACTGATGTGATCCTTTCCCTCCTTTCCAGGCTGAGCCCACCAGCCTGGTTGTGGTTGTTATTGAAACCTCAGGCTGTGCCTCAGGAGGTTTTCTGTGCCTCCTGGCAGGCTGGAGGATGAAGGAGGATGCTGGCTGTGGGAGGGATGCTGCAGTGTGTGCTGCCTGAGTGCTTCAGCCACTGCCACAGCCACACTGGGAGGATGTTGGCACACCACATCCTCAGTGCCAACTCCATTTTTAAATCTGCTGCCTCTAAAACACACCACCAAAAGATTCCAAAGCCATACTGCTGTCTGCTACCACTGATATTTTAGTCCACTATTAGCTGTACTAATGTGTTTTCACTTTGTGTTTCAGTTCTAATGGTCTGGATAATCCCATTATCTGTCCAGGAGCTCGAGCGTGGCCCATCAGAAGGAAACCTCAGCACTCAAATGTAAGTGGTCCTGAACATATACAGTTAACAATCAAGTGTAATTGCAAGGAATAGTGCTTGGAATAGATGACTGCACTCCAGCCCCAGGGCATTGTGGCAGATGCAACATAAGGTTTAATAAACTAGGTCCCTGTTGCCACTATTACTATATAAGAGTAATAATAGCAGTGAGAGTGAAAACATCCATCAAAAGCTGACAAATCTGACACAGATTATACATATGCACATGCACAGACTAAAGATGCCATTTAAATCTGATGGAGCTGCTAATAAAAAATCGTTGATGGTCTTAATGAAACATCATTTTGTGCTTATTACTCCTTTCACGTGAGGTTATTTTTGTGGAAACAATTATTTGAGTGTTGGGAAAAAGTGTTTGTAATTACCAAAGTAAAGAGCAATATGTTGCCTGATAAATCATAGACACAATAACTCTATTCAGGGAGCACCTTGTAGTTAAAGCTTAAAGTCAAAACTAGAAGCATGGTGGATATATACACTTATTTTTAGCACAGAGGCTGTGTCTTTCTTGTTGTGTATTCCACCAGGAAAGCCTGCTAGACAAATTACTCTTGTTTCAGTTTGTGGGTGGCCTCATTGCAGATGGGCTTTTTTAAGAACCAGAAAAAGAACATGTGTGTGATTTTAATGAATCTGTGTGTGGGTAGGTTTCTTTTCTAAACAATGTCCCAGCAGAAGTAGCAAGGAGGACATTCCTTTGAGCTGCTCCAGCTACTGCTGCTGGTGCTGCCACGAGTATCCCACCCAGGGGGCTGATGTCTTTGTTGGAGCTGGCAGTGGTACCTGCAGGACACAGTTCTGACACGATTTTGGCAGTACCTGATGGGCCAGGCCATCCTTCCTCCCCCTCTGCAATGAAGTGTTCTGAGATCCATTGGTGAAAAGCAGTGTGGGTGTGAGTGGGCTGGGAGGAAACTGTTCATATAACGCAATTTTTATGGCAAGACTCAGTGCCAGTGTCCTGTTTAAATAAGAGCAAGCTGCATAGGAACCTAAAATGGCAGAGTAAATAAAAGCAAGGTCTGTGGTTGAACTGTGTGCATGCAGCCATTCTCCATCTGTGTTTGCTCCTCACTTACACTGCACACACATCTTTGGAGTTCAGCTCCCAGATCAGTGCTTCTGCCTGGAATTGTGAAGTGTGAGGTGAAATGCAGACCTGGGAGCTGCTCATGAGCTGTGTGCCCTCCCCAGGGCTGGAGGCAGATGCCTGCAGCTGCAGGTCCCAGGGAAATGCTGTGCTGCCAGCCTTGGGTTGTGCAGCCTCTCCTCTCTGGCTGGCACCAGATAAATAGTGTCAGATGCATCACTGCTCACTGGAACAGCAGCTACCTGGGATGCTCTGGGGCTGTGCAGGAGGAGAGGGACTCCCTCCCACCAGGCAGAGTCTCAGATCCACTAGAAATCCTATTTATCCCTGTTTTGTGGTTTGGTGAAGTAATTTTTGTCACGCTGTCAAACATGCTGGCAGTCACACAGCCTGCATGCTTAGGGACTTCCTCTTGTGTGATCCATCAGTTCAGAGCAATTCTGAACATTTCCTGCTGATGGTACTGGGACATCCTGTGGCATCCACATTTTCTCTCTCTCTGTGCTTCTCCATGAAAAATCCTGAGAGAGAGAAAATGTGAATGCCACAACATCCAAGGAAGTGCTTGTGCCTCATCGAGTGGAAGCTGAGATCCTGATTTGTGCAGTTGGGCTTTCTTTGGAGCCTGTTGCTGAAAAAATGCACTTGTTTTCAAGCAAACATCCTATTTGTATTGAAATGCAAGTGCTAGCAATTGTGTGAACCTGTTGCAGGTGCTGAAATGTGGCACCTGCTCTGGGGGTTAATAACACCAGTAAAATAAAACATAGCCATGAGGCTTTCTTAATGTGACCTCAGAGACTGGGTTTGCTCCTCTGGAAATGTATGCTAATGAGAGAGATGTTCAATAAACCTTCACTTTTCCTCTGCACAAAATGTGTGACTACTGGAGCATTTGGTTTTTGGCTTTCCAAATGAATACCTTGCAGTCTGTCAGTGCTGTACACGCCTGTGGGGAGAGTTAGGCAGAGACACTCTCCACTCTAGTTTTTGGATAAAACTGTTGAGGCTTACAAGGCTCCTATTCTGGGAGAATTTGGAAGCCTGGGTTTGTCTTTGAGTCTTCTTTTGTGCTCACCAAGCCCAAGGAACTGTGTGGAAATGTTTATTAATTGTTATTACTGCTGAAAAAAAAATTATGGCAGGAGTTTAATTATACAAAGGTGCTTCCCAGTTCAGGAAGGTGATGTACAGGCCACAGCAGAGATCCTGTTTGTTGAAGTTAATATTATTTGTGTTCTTTGTATATCTTATTAGACTTATTTATGGCCAATGACCAATAAAAACACCACTGGATTTTGCTGTTTTTTCCCAGATGTGTGATATGTTCACATTTTCCAAAGAGGAGGGGTTTGTTTGCATGGTTGTGTGGCAAGAGCTAATATATTAAACATTTTCCCAAAGGATATCAGTGGTCTTTAATTAACTTTTTTCCCATAGGCCTATAATACAGAATTATACAATATTTGGTCAGTACCCTGCTCTCCCACTCCTGGGTAGGACTTATTGGCTCTCATTTCCTGGGGGAGCATTATGAGTGCAGACAGGAAGAATGCATCAAATGAAAAGTTAATTGTGTTTAAGCTGTGGGTGAGAGGGAAACAGGGTTGGGATTTCTATTCTATTGTGCCTCTGCAATAAGAAAAGCTAAATATACAGTTTCCTAGGCCACTAACCCAGGAAAGGAGAGGAAAATTAGCTCAATCACAGAAAGGACAAAATATAAAACATGCAGGCAGGCACAGGGAACTTCCTACTTCAGTCTGAAAGCTGGTGACAGGATGGTGGAGGTAAGAACACAGCAGCATTGATGGGGATCACTTCCTGAGGAAGGATAAAATCAAAATCCTGTCTGCTTCCCAAAGGCTGCTCTGATCCATGCTGTCATCCAGATCCCACAAAAGCAACAGCCAGGGCTGGAACAGAGGAACTCATCCCTTTCCAGGCTGCTCATAAATCATGACAGAGTGTTTGACGCCAGGCCGTGGGCAGGGTGATGCCCAAGCCCTGCTGGCAGGGTTTTTTAGGGGGAAGCCAAATGGGGCAGATCTGAGATGGGATTTTGGCACTCGGAGCAGCTCCGGCCCCAGCTCACAGCTTCCTCCTGCAAAATCTGTTTTGTGCAAGGACATCAGCTCCCAGGTGGGTGATAACATGAGAAATAGCAGCTGTTTCAGAGCAGGATTTCCAATATCCTCCTCACTGGAGATGTCCCTATTGCTTATAAGACATTTTCATTGGAAAAGCTCCAACTGTCAGCAGCAATTTACCCGGAGAGGCTCTGTTATTTTCTGCTCTAATCTGCTTAATGGGGCTTTGTGGAAGCAGCTCCTCAGATGTTTGCTTGATCACTGCTCTCAGTGAGACAGTTCTAGATTTGCATTTTTTTGGGGGGTTTAAGGTTTCTGTATGAGCTAAAATTCGGTGAAAATGCTGCATCAAAAATGTGGCTTCTGCCTTAGTTCTGTGCCAAAGCACTTGAATCTTACCTAGCACTGGAATTTCAGCTTTAATCCAGATTTTTGATACTTGACTGTAGTTTACTCAAATCCATAAACCAGAGGATTGTTTTGCTGTGACTTTAGCAAAAGTTGGTTATGTTAGTTTAGAGTTTATCACAAACTGTGCCTGGTCCTATTTCAGGTATGAACAGTAGAGGCCAACTCCACACACAGAATTTTGTGAACTTCGGGTGAATGGGAGGAGGTGGGGGAAGACAGACAAAAATGAACCTGTCATGATTCTCTTGGAATTTGATTTGGTTATTTTCAGTCTTTAGAGTGCACAGACCAACATTCATTGAGTGAGAGGAGCTCAGGACCCTTCCCAACAGTGAGCATGTGTGTTCTTGTAAATCAAAATTAACTGGTGTGCTGGGATCTAATGTGCCAACTGCACATGGCAAGTGACAACACCACTGTGGCTTTATTGCTTGGATGCTTGTAACCTCTAGAGATCTTAATTAAGGTTTCATTGTGCTGTTCATACACTTAATTAAAAAAATCAGTTCAGCCTGGTGTCCTGATTCTGCAAATACCTGCATGTTCTTACCATTATAATGAGTGATTTTGCTGGAAATATTCATAAAATTTATAACATTTCCATATAATAATGAACCAAGCAGGTTGAGTACTTGTCTATGCCCCAAGGTTGTTGCTATCAGGCCAGTACTGATGATAATGTTTTAAGAAAGGTGGATTATTAGTAAATATGTGCTCAGTTGCCACAGCACAATCAGAGGAGCTGCACTCTGTGCTCCACATTCACATCCAGGTTCACCAATCACTTTGGATTTTCCTCTCAATGTGATGTGACAGACTGTGACTGACACTGGGTAACAGTGAAAGTGATCATTGCCCAGGAATCGTGATTGGCAACCCAGGGAAATAAAAGTAATTTTCTGAAAGAAGCCTGGTGGAAGAATCTTAAAATAATAAAAAAGGGTGGGGGAGGAGTATTTAGCTTTTAATAGAAAGGAATTCCTACAAGCATCAGACTTTTTTTTAAGAATATGTAAATTAAGTACTAAAATGCATTAAATCCTCTCTCCTCTACCACAGAGCAGAGGAGTTTTATCTGGTTTTATTCAGATTGCAGGCACACAGATGCTGCTGTGCCTGACTTTAGCTGCTATGTCCATAATACTAAAACAAGATGATTGGATTGAGGCAGTTTGTACAGAACACATTTAAATTAATTTAGAAATGGTGGTTTTCACTGAGATGGACAAAGTTAATAGTTTTCTTGGATATTTGTTGTGTGATGGGCTTTTCTCTGCTGTTGGGCATTATGCAAACTCCCATTTTAAACAATTTCTTTACACGCTGTTTTCCCCTGTAGCCTAAAATAAAATTGCTGCTATGCTTCTAATCCTGGTGACAACGTTATAAAAAATATCTCCTGATCTCAGACATCATTAACTGTGATTAAAACAACTGGCAGTGGTTTGATGAGCAGCTATAAAGGAGTGTGTTTAAATGCCTTCTCAACCTTTCCTCCTTCTAACAGGACACTTAGATCAAATTCAGTATCAGTGGAACTCAAATATGCAGTTTCAGGTAGGATGAAATAAAGATGATCACAGCTTGCATTCTTTTATGGAGAGAGCTTGGAAGACATCATAGGAATCTTTATTTGAAGTTTGAACAGGTTTTTTTTCTTGTGTAGACAAAGGAGTTGCCTTTGAGCTCGGTTCTGTGTGGATGATGGGGGAATAATCCTCCACATGGATTTGAGATAATCTAACTCAAGGTGCTGATAATTCAAACTCTGGCCTTACTCAGTTCTTACAGGGAAATGCAGGGTGAATTCTGGATTTATGTGGTCAGTGCTAACCAGGCTTGTATTTTTCTTCCAGCTGGATGCTGTGAGTGCTGTAGAAGCTCCTCCTGAAGGAGCTTTAGTTAGATCTCACCTCACTGCCCCAGGCTGTGTGGGAAACATTCAGCAACAGCAGAGCCAGGTCACCATTTGGTTTAGGTACCTGCCAGAGACATATCTGGGAAGTAAAAATTACACATAAAGTTTGTATGTGTGCTTTAAAAAGTGTCACCTGTTTCTTTGTTTTGGTGGCAGTGGCAGGGTAAAGGCACAGAGCAGGATTTTGGCTGCTGGCTGAGCCTGGAGCAGTTTCTTTGTTATGGAATCTTTGCCAAATTCCACAGGCACCTCTGCTCCAGCTGTTCACTGGGGCAAATCCAGCTGTCAGCCAGGCAGGTTGGTTGATCAGCCTTTAATGCTTTGCAGAGATGGCCAGCCTGAAACCCCAATTAATTCTTTAGGATGTCCTTTTCTTTACTGGGAGCTGTGTGAGAGAAGAACCCCCAGTCTTTGCAGGAGGGTTTGGTGCCCAGTGCCAGGTCTGCTCAGATCCATCACAAGGTGAAGGCTCATCCTGTGGAACAAAGGGGACTTGAAGTCTCCTGCTGCTCCTGTGCCTGTCTGGAGCTAAATCTGCCTCTGGAGGCTGGCAGGGCCAGTGCTGCAGCCTGACCCATCTGTCACTGATGCTCCAACAACAAAGCCCTGCACCTATTTTGACCAGTTTAGAACTTGTCAGGACTCCGTTCTAAAGTTAGGACCTACCTGAAAATAACAGTAGTTGGAGAGAGGAAAATCTGTGCTCTGCTCTGTACTGAGCTTGCTTAAATTGTGCTCTGAAGGCAGCAGGATTGTTATCAGAGCATAAAGGAGTTTGTTTGTGAGTCTATATATGGATTTCCCCAAGATCTTGAATCTTGAGGAGAATTTAAAGCATCTGAATCTTTCATTATCTCAGCTCTGGTAAAATATGAAGGCTTTTTATGCTGTGGCACAATGATATTTTATTATAATTTATTTTTCAGTAGGCCCCAAGAAGCAGAGGAATTACTTTCAAGCAGTCTAATTTATAGTCTAATATTTATATGGGACTGATTCACAAGTAATTAGGTATCTGTGCTTGTATTGAATTTCCTTTTAAAGAGCAATAACTTAAGTCTATATAAAATGCTGTGGGATTTCACCCTTTCCAAAGCCTGAAAGTGTTTGTTTTTTCAAAGTAAACAATGGATGACACTTATTTCCCTGCATGTAAAACAATGAAAAAACCTCTTTGGATGCAGGACACAGGTTTACTGTTTTAATATCCAGCAGCAATATCCCACTGCACTATTAATGGGATTACCAGCACCAGCTGGATGATTTGGTGCCTCTTTGAGAAGCCAAACTCTCTAAAAAAAGTGAGTTTGGAGTTTCTTAAATCTTGTCCTGGGAATTTTTTCCCCCATCCAAGTCATAAAATCCACACATCTCTCTTGTGGTACTTGACAGAGTTTCCTTAAAAATGGCAAAATGGGAGCAGGAGAAGCAGGAGGGTAAAAATCAAGGCAAACATCAAGGCACTTCTTAACCACTCCTCAAATCCTTGCTGCAGGAAATTGCAGGTGAACTGAGCAGGTTTGGCAGGAGGCATTTTCCCCAGTTCCCAGACATTTCCTTCCTCATTTCCTTGTCATGGGAGCCAGTTCTGCCCCATGGCCACTTCTTTGGTGGCACATGGGCAGGTGGCACCAGGGCACTGCCAAACGTGCTGCTGGCAGGGGGAAATAAAGATTGGATGCACCAGGATGGTCTGGCTGAGCTCTCCAGAGACAAAAGATAACAGGGTCATGATGTCATTCACTACCCAAAGGGTTTATTTTCTTTATTTAATAGAAAACAAAATAATTTTCTTTTAAAAGTTATTAAGAAAACAAAAGTTATTAAGAAAATAAAATTATTTAATAGAAAACAAAATTATTTTCTTTTAAAAGTTATTAAAAAAACAAAGTTATTTAATAGAAAACAAAATTATTTTCTTTTAAAAGTTATTAAGAAAATAAAGTTATTTTCTTTTATTCAGCTTTACCTGATGTTAATTAAATTGCTGACTAAATGCTGTGTTTTGTTAGGGGGAAATGGGCACCTCCAGAGGAAGGGCAGGGATTTAAAACCAAAATTGCAATGGTTCTTTTCTAATAAAATGCTGCTCTTTTCTCAAATGTTCATTAATAGGATGATTTAGATTCTTCTGAATAGAGGGGGATTGTGCCGGATCTTCTTGGTTTTGAAAAGTATTCAATAAATGGAATTACTGGGCATTTGGGCAGGATTTGTACACTGTATCTGTTCCTCTTAACTGCAGTAAGATAAAATGGAGATGACTTAATTCTGACTTGGAGAAATTTAGCAGAATTTGGACAATGTTGAGAATGAGATTCCAGAATCTTAAATATCTGTTAGGACAACTTGGATAACAAGCAAATCAAGGTCTGCTTAATGTTTAAGTACTTTCCCATAGAGCAGTGAGTTTAAGCTTGTGCACAGGTGTGGATTTGCAGAAAATTACCAGAATTTCAGAACTGAGCACAGTAAATTCTGTTAAAGAGCCCCCTCACCACAGGGAGCTGTTTGGGAATATTGGATAATTGCTGGTGTTCTTTGGTTAGTGTTAATATTTGTGTTTATGGACATCTGGGTACTTTCATATTGTTAACTTTTTATAGGGATCCTTAAGGGGGTGTCTGTGTATAATTATGTAGCCCTGTGGTCTGTATGGAATTCTGTTATCCAAATTGGATGTAGTTGCTATTCTGAACATTTCAGCTTCACCCTGAGCACTGAAACTTTGGGTATAGTTACATAAATCAGCCAATAAACTTTTTGCTTTTAAGAATTGGTTAGAGAAGTTGTAGATTTGTGAAAACATCTTATATACTGAAACACCCCCAAAACAACAAAACCCTTTTTTGCTGGAAGCTGGAGTGATCTGGTTTGTGAATGGCTGATTTTTTCCTCACACTTACTTTAAATTTACATAACTGCTATGCTTGGGTTGTGAATTACCAGAGCAAGTAATATTCTGCATCCAGTTGGAGTTTTAGCAATATAAAATGTCCCACTGAACACCTGTTTGAGTTATTGTAATGGTTTAGAAGCCTGTGGAGAATTTCCCAGGCCATTCTGTGCAGTCACTGCCTGGCAAACCTGGCTGGGGCAGTGCCTGAGGCTCTGGAGCCACTGCTGCTGTAATCAAATTGTGAGAAGAAGCTGGAATGTGAAATTCCCAGCTCTCTCTGAGCTGTCTGTGGGGAAGCAAAGAGAACTTGGTGCTTTCACTTCTTCTGCAAGGAGTGCAATGAATAGGGAAACCTTGCTTTGCATCTGTGCACTGCGAGATTTTAAACCCCACTGTGTTGTGGTGTGATTTTGGGCTTGGGTTGGAGGAGTGAGATCTGGGAGACTGGTCTTGATAGGCACTTCCCCAGAAATGATGACATTTGGTTATTAAGTGACAGATCCCAATCAAGTCCCAATTCATATTTACCATGAGTTTTTAGAAAACAGAGCTGAGGAGGGAGAAACCCTGAAGTGTTTGAGTGAGACATAGAAATCCCACTGGTGTTGAGGAGACTTTGCCTCAGTAGATTCACCTGTCTGCAGGAATGTCATTGACAAGGTAAGGTAGAAAATTATCTGGGTTTCAGTCATGGAGGGGTGAGCCTGTGTCCTGATAGTGGCTTTGTACCTTTCAGTTGGTTTAATTTGGCAGAGGCTGCTGTAGGAGTGAAGCCAATGTCATTAAGCCTCCCAGTGTTGTATTTCTTACATAATCACCTGACTCTGCAGTGACTTCAGAGCTCTTGTTTCCTACAAGCTTTATTTCATCACTGAGGATTCTTTCTGAGATGAAAAATACTGTTGTTCTCTCTGCAAAAACCTGATCTGAAGGCTTGGGAAGTGTCTGAGGGCATCACCTCTGCTCTTCTGGCTGTGATCTCTGCAGGAGGATTGCTGAGGGTGACCTCCCTGGTGACAATCCCTCAGGAGGCACAAAGGATGTGCCACTCAGTCTGGACTGAGGGTACAGAGAACCCTCCTGGCTCTGTGGATCAGTCTGGAAGTGTTTCAGTGGTTTAATATCCTTTTATGCTACTGCATCTTAAATAAGAAGCAGAGCCAGGACTATTTCACTGTTATTTTTATTATTTGTGCTTTTATGCCCCTAGAAACTGATGGAAATGAATTCTGTACAGAGCAAGGTTTAATTCAGCCAAAACTTCTGTATCAGTCTTTGTGAAAGCTGCCTGAAAACATTTCTGTCAGGACTAGGGCTTGGAGTTTGTGACTTGTTTACTTTTACAGTCCCTTATGCCAAGTTGTAATCATACTTTAATCCAATATTTTACATAATCTTGATTCTCCTGACTCAAAAAATAAACCCTTACCAAAAAATAAAAAGTTAATCTTGGTAATCAAATTATTCATTGTTCCTAACCAGACATCTTACATAATATTTTCTTTCTTTAGAATGAAAATTTTAGAATTAGGATTTTTTTAAAGATCTAATTTTTGAGTAAATAATTCGATTTTGCAAAATTGCCATGATTCTAGAGAGATGCTTCTTGCTGAACATAGAGCAGCCAGTGACTGCTCAGCAAGATTCAGCAGGACTGTTTAATGAGGGGTGAAGACAATACAAATGCAAATCCAGGGAACAGTTGCTTTTTCACAGTTGGTAGGCTGTGTTGCAGGTGCATTTTCTTAATGAAGGTTAATTTGTCTCATATTTTAACCTGACAATACTTGGCATTGTTAGTATATGGGCTTACTTAAAGAGGTAAAGGGGAGTTTTTCTTAGGTGAGATTGGGTATTCTTAGGTTTTCTTAGTATTTTTTCTTAGTATATTTCTTAGTATATTTCTTAGTATTTTCTTAGGTTTTCTAAGTGGTGAGTTTGGGTATTCAATTTCAAGTGTGTTCAAGTGTGCTGGAGTTATTCAGAAAAGTCCTATTAGATTTTTATGAGAGAAAGGGCCTTTTGATTATTTTGACAGATTGGCACAAGGCCAAAATCAGCTCTTTTCCTTGGATATAAATCCTGAAAGGTTGAGATAAAATGGAATAGGTTGGTGCTGATCAAGATTTACTGAGGGAGAACCAGAGGCAGTACCACAGCAAGTAATAAAAAGGCCTTGGACACTTTCTGCCACATTAAACCCAGAGTAAGAGCCTGGCTTGGGTTGGTCAGAATCCCCTTAGAAAGTTTACTGTGTAACTGTAAAAAA
>VXBC01011284.1:931526-954446 GCA_013399945.1 Ploceus nigricollis
AAGCTGCTTGAGAGAATCACAGGAAGTGGAATTTTATATATTCAAAGCAATGTGTTTGTTTCAATTCTTTGAGGCATTTCTGATATCCATTTAAAAAAATGGATAAAATTTCAAAATTAAGAATAATCAGTATTTTCTTGCAAATGTACTTGTGTGGAAAGGGAATGTGAGAGCTAGAAGGAAAGCAAAATTACTTCAGGATCCCATATCATATCTTCCCCTTTGTTTTTCCAGTTGTTTTGGGATGGGAGACACCTCATATCTACTGTGGAACAAGGGGGAAGAAATTACCACCTCCAGAACAATCAGTCAGACTGGTCAGGATGCCCCTGTCACTTGGTGTTGGTATCACTGCTGACAAACCCCAGCAGTGGGAGTGAGGCTGTCCCTGGCAGATGGGTTTGTCTGGGGCACCCAGCTGAATCCTGCCCTTTCCTGACCCTCCTTGCCCAGCAGCAGGCACGAGTGCCACTGCCAGGGCAGGGATTTTTCCAGCCCTGGCAGCTGAGTTGCCCCAGGGAGGTTTTTATGGGGCTGCTCTGGGGTGGGGCTGGCCCCAGAGCTCTGCTTTGCTTTCTGGTTTAAAAAGGCTTTGGTGCTGTAGCTGTGCTCTGTGCCTCGTGGCATCATTACAATGAAAGATCTGTCAGCATTTTCAGGAGAAAGTCTTAATTTCAGGCACTTAAAACTCAGCAATAAAAGTTGCTTCGAGCAGGGATGCAAAATACAAGTGCTTAGTAGTGCTGTTAATATTTATGCCCAATCTTTCAGAGCAGCAGTTTAACAATTTAAAAGAGATTTCAGCTGAACTCTCCTCTCTGACTGCACTTCAGAAGGTGGATTTCCTCACTGGCCATATGGGCTCCAGGTTTGTTTTACTGAGGATGACAATTTGCCTGCAGGGGACAGCCATTCCTGAGGCAGCCAAGAACCCAAAATTATGGGTGCCAACAGCAGGAACCAAAAATTTGGTGTTTAAACTCCTCACAGCATCCAGCACCACAGGATCTCCCCTTGTGGCTGAGTGAGGATCCTTTGGGGAATAAACCCCAAAACCAACACATGCTGCATGGAATAAATCCCTTGCTATTCTTTTTTTAACTCCAGTGAGAGTTTGGCTGAGACTTCCAACACATTTGCTTTCTTTGGGAGTTTGCCAAAGGTTTCTGTACTTATCCTTTAGTTTGCATCACATTCTCCAAGTTGTAATGCTGATTGGGTGTCTTTTCATGTCAAAACTGTAGTATTTTACACTTTAAAAAAAGAAAATCTATTTTTTTTTTTTTTAGTCTCTTGCCATTTTGAAGCAAATGGCAGCAGTCAATCTCTGAGAGTGAGTTTGCTGGGCAGAACCTCAGCTGTTCTCCAGCACAGCTATCAGGGTTTAACCCAAGACTCTTACAAGCATAAGGGATCTTTCCAGCTTGACCATTATTTCAAATTAACAGCAGCAGCTCCTGAATTTCAACCACAGCAAGATTTGGGTGAGGTGATGGTCAGTTACTTCTCACAGCAGCATTATGGTCAAAGCTGAGACTGTGGTGCAGAGAAAAGAGCCCATAAATGATGTTACTGACCCATTCCCAGCCAGAATTCCAGAACCAAGGATGCTCTGCAAGGCTTCCCTTGGAGCTGCCTGGGTAAGAGCCCTCTGGACCATCTGGGGGTGCCTTGGCTCTGATTTTCCATCACAGCTTCCAGCTTTGCAGATGAATATTTGGGATAACCTCAGAACCATGCAGGAATGTGGAATTTGTAGTCTCATGTCTTGTGTTAGAGGAGCCCTGTGGGTGTGTTCTGGTTTTGGTGGCATCACCTGTGCAAAGACCTGTGGGGTGTTTGGGATTTTGGAGCTTGCTCTTACAGCTACATGGCCTCTACCAAAATTGGGGCTGGAAAAACATCCTGCAAGCCTGTCTCTTTCAATATTTTCCTGAGCTGCTTGGCACACTCCTTTCTCTTTACCCTTTCCATGCAGTAAATCTTGCTCTTGCTGACAGGCCTGGTAATTGCCTTATGTAGAATGAAAGTCCTCTATTCTCTTTGTTTTTATAGTATGTAGCCTTCCCCAGTGAAGTTTAAAAGGACAGAAAAATTCATGGTGTTTGCAGTAAGAGCATGTTTTATGCTTCCCTGCTGCTGCAGCAGAGACAATACTGCCCTGATATGGAGATGTCAGGGGCACAGGCCTGTATCTAAGGCAGTAAATGTTTCTTTTATTTCTTTTTCCCCTTTATTCTGGTTGCTATTAATTTTAAACTTTTCTTGGCATTCGCAGCAATAAAAAGGATAAAATCTTGAGGCTTTGTTCTTCTTCTGAACCAAGACTTAAAAGAGACTCAAATGGGGCTTGGGCTTATTCTGCTGTGAGAGACAGCTGGGAACTCTTACAAATCCATGTGAGCATTGGAACACCACTGCCTTGGGGCTGCAGGAACATTATCTGTTCCTGATGAGCTCCACACAGAACATGTGCAGTGGGGATGAATGGAGACAAATGTCTAAAATCATCATATAAAAAATTAAAATCCGTGTTCCAAGCCCTTGTGACTGTGGCCAAGTGTGGTGCTGAGGCTGCTGTGTGGGTTTGAGCTGCAGCCTCTGAAGGAGGTGCCTTTGGCTCAGCCCTCAGTGCACAGGAGGTGCCTCTGGAGTGGGACCTGGCTGTGCACAGGGCTCTGCTGTGCCTGGTGCTGCCCAGAGCATTCCCCCTCTCATTGGAAAAATGCAGGTGAACCCAGGATGGGAAGAAATGATGATGTCTGACTCTAGTTCAGAAGGCTGAATGATTTCTATATTATATTTATTATAAAGAAATGATTTCTTTATTTATATTATATCATATTATATTATATTGTATGATTTCTTTATTATTTCTTTATTAGATATAATATACTATTAATATACTATTTTAAATAGGATACTAAAACTACATCCCTACTTTTCTAACTACTATATGTGACTAACTCTAACTCCAAACCAGTGACCCTCTCCCTGAGAGAGTTCAGACACAGGTGGATGTGATTGGCCACCAGACTTAAACAATCCTCACCAGAATCCAATCAAGCAATCACCCCAGGTAAACAATTCTCCAAACACATTCTACATAGGGAAGCAAAGAGCAGAAATAGAAATTGTTTTCTCTTTCTTCTCTCTGTGCTCCTCTGTGAAAAAATCCTGAGAGAGAGGAGAATGTGCATGCTACACCCTCTCACACCTCTCTGTGTCCCAGGAGATGGGGGCACGAGGTTCAGCTCCTGTGATGATTCATTTAAAACTTGTCCTGACTTTGGCAGCTCAGCCTCAGAGGAAACAATGACAAGTTTGCTGCTCTTGTGCATATCAGGATTCCAAAGGCTTTGCAAGCTGAGCTCAGATTGAGGAATATGTGGTGCTTGGCAGTGGTGTGTAGGGCTGGAAGATGAACTCAGCTGTAGGAAAGTGCCAGACGAATTTCCACAGCCTTTGATGTAATCACTGGGGTATTGACAGGAGGGTTTAGCTGTGTTATTTGGGTCCTAGGCTGAACAGGTATTGTCATGTTAATGGAGGCACCCCCAGCAAGTTCTGCCCTGGCTCACAGCCTGAACAGCCAGGAAACAACAGCTCCTTGCTTGACCCAGACTGCTCATGGAGCTGGGCTTGCTGGAACAGGAAAGGCTGTGCTCAGCCTTTGTGGGGATGTGAGAGGCTGTGAGAACCCTGCACTGCTCAGGGTCTGCCACAGGAGCCCATCTGAGCTGCAGGGGAGGCACAGTGACAAAAGCTGCCCTCAGATGCTGTGACCAGTTTTGTGTTGTTAATCCCACACCACTGTATGAAGCTCAGCCCTGTAAATAAATATTTGTTATATAATTACGTGGTGTTGACAAATGTGAGCAACTTGGGCCAGTGGAAGGTTCTCTGCCCATGATGAGATGATCTTTAAGGTCCCTTCCAGCCCAAACCATTCTGTGATTTTACTGTCAAAGTTTGCAGGAGATCTTTAGCCAAGATGCTGCTCCAGTATGTCATGAGAAGGAAGATTCCTTCAGAGCATTGAGAATTCCATTCTGTTCTGTATAAATAAGCATGGACCTGCTCATCCTTTTTTTCTGATATTACAGCAAAGGGGATTTATATGTGAAATAAATCTTTGTAAATCTTTGCAAGGGTGCCTAAATTATTTATGGGGGTTTTAGTTTGGTTTGCCTGCCATATTGCTCTCTTGTGTTAAACACTTTATTCACCACCCAGCTTTTCACATTAATCACTGCAGGATGTGCTCAGTTATCCCTGCTCAAGGGCCATCTATTACATTCCAGTGGCCACAGCCAAATGGTCTAATTTTTCTGTTAGTTGTTCTATGCAATGGTTCATAAACTCATGGCTGTTATTACAGTAGCAGAGATGTTTTGTTATACCACATTCATGGTTTTGTCATTTTCTTCTCTCCTTTTGTGGAAGAAATCATGATTGAAATGGGGGCTTGTTCACAGAGCTTTGTTCAGCGGGTCCTGTCCTGAATTTCTTTGTCTCTTTATGTGTAAATAGGCCCCTGGTATTTCAGCTTAGGCTGTTTTCCAAACCAGGTGATGACTGCTTTTTTGGGAACATGTCCAAAACCTTACAGACATTGCAACCTTTTCTCATTTTGATTGGAAAAAAAAAAATAACCTTGACAGACTCACATCTTTTATGGTGTTGTTGGCACAGAGTGGGAGGCTGATGCAGGTGACCTCAGCTGGCTGGGATGAGCTGCATTAGAATTGGCCCCAGTCCCTAAATATGACCTCTGTCACTGTGTCATTGAAATATTCAGTGTCTGTGCAGCTTCTCTGAGTGTTTTAGTACCTGTAAATGACTTTTCTAATGTTTAGGTAAGTCCTTCTGTGGGTCTCTCAGTGCTGTGCCATCTCCCCTTGCTTCATTACAAACAATAAATGGTGCATTAATTTGTATGTGCACACACAGCAGGGCTTTATTGTGCTTGTGGATATGAATGTGAGCTCCTAGAGATGATGAACAGGATGAGGATGTGCAATTGATGAAGTTTAGGAGTTGTACTTGCCTCACGTACAGCTGGCAATGTCTTTGAGGCTATTTTGATAATTCCTTGGGGGATTGAATTCCTGATCTTTGTGAATCTGAGCTATGGGACTTTGAGGGCAGTGCAGGCTTGTCCTGGTGCTTCTCCTGCCTGGTTCTTCTCCTGCCTGGTTCTTCTCCTCCCTGGTGCTTCTCCTCCCCTGCCACGAGCAGCTCAGACCTGATGCAGCAAAGCTCACCTCATGTCCCCTCTCAGCAGTGCAGGGTCTGATCACCAAAACACAAATCCAACACAACTTTGGTGGGAATAGCCAAAATGGTGCATTAAAAATACATGAGCACAGATGGCTGTGGAGTAAGAAAGTCACAGCTGTTTGCTCTCTTATGGTTGTCAGGAACTTGTTTTTAGCTAAGGTGCCTGAACCACCTAAAAACAAGGGAGGGGGAAACCTCCTGCCTTTAGGAGAAAAGCACAACAGGAGCCTTGTTCTGCTGTAATTCATGGGGGTGCTGCTCCAATCTGTAAAGCACAGCCATGTGTTCACATCCCAAAGGGGCATCATTATTTCATGATAGCAGCTCTCCCCAGAGTGGCCTTACTGGTATTTTAAAAAGCAATTATTGTGGAGAAAACCTATATTTTTAGTGCTGACAGTTTTAGGAATATTGAACAGTAGTTGCAGCTGAGATAGTGATTCACAGAGATAGTGCCTTCTCTGTGTTTATGCAGCTCTTCAGCTTCCCTCTTCTCAAGCCAGAGAAGAACTCTTTACATAAACAACTGTAAAAGTACAGAACTTTAAGCATCCTCATGCAAACACCAGCAGTTGTCAGGTCCAAGGAGAAATTATTCATATTTTTCTTTTAACAGGCCAAACTGTGGAGTTCTTTGATCCAAATCTCTGCACTGATGCTGGCTCAGGTTTTTCCAGGTGCTCTGGGAGGGCAGAGAGCAGAGTGTGAGTGACATTTGCTTTGTGAGGGAGGAGTGGTGCTGAAAGCCTGCATGTTGTGGGAGGTGAGCTTGCCACTTTCTGAACAGCCCACAAATAATTGCAGCACTGGAGTTTGGCTTTGTTCATCCCCTTGTGCAGATGCCCATCCTCAGGTGATCCCAGTTCCTCACACAGAGCTGCTTCAGCTCTTGTTGTGGTGCTACAGGAGAGTTTTACTTTGACAGGCTGTGAAAAGCACATTTCAGAGCTCAGAATTCATTATTTTCTAAAAGTTCCAGTGAAAGAATGTATTTGCACATTTCCTGAGGTTATTCTGTGTTAATTCTTCAGTGATGCACCTTTCTCCAGGCCACAGGAGCTGTGTGAGTGCGTGGGATTCTCTTTGCCCAGGCACTCCCCACATTTCCTCTCTCCCTAAGAAGTTGGGATATAAAAGCACACGGTGAGTTTGGCTGGCTGGAATCTCTCTAAAGGAATCCTAAAGCCATCCTGGATGTCTTTCACCACTAAATTTCCCTTCTGTTCTGGGGGAGGTGGAGCACAGGGTGGCGCAGCAATTGTTTTTGTTTGTTTTTAATAACAAGCTTTAAGGCAATAACAGGCAGGCAGTGTCAGCCTGATGTATTCTGCTTTGATTTCAGGCATTACACAAGGGACCAGACTATTTTCACATCTCCCCCTAGAGCTCTTTAGCAACAACAGCAGCAATAATAACATCCAGGTTATTAAAAACAAGAAAAGAAAGGAGAAGGCATCAGGCAGTTCCCTTAAGGAGCAGCACAAAGCCAAGGTGGAGGTGCACAGGGCTGGGCATCTTTGCTCCCAGGGTAAGAACAGTGCACATAAATAACAATTTCCAGCAGTGTTGCACTTAGAGCATTTCTGGTGTTCAGGAAAAATAGCCTTCCTTTCAGCGAAGGAAAAATGAGTCTTTTCACAAAAAATGTTGCCTTTTCAACCTTTGCCTGTGTAGCAAAATGAAATATTTTTCTAAAATCTCTTTAGAACAAGCATTGAGAGAACTTATGGGATTGCAGTGAGTCAGGCTGATGCCCAGGGTGTTGCCTGGGAAGGAGCAGTGAGTTATGTCATGGGGGCAGGGGTTTGGGGCCTGGAGAAAGGGAATGGCACTAGAGGGAAGAGCTGATGCCTTTTTAAGGGTGGAAGGGTCAGTGGATTGGCAGGAGGGGTGATGAAGTGCCCCTAAGAAGTGCTGTGTGTAACACTGAGGCTGTGCCAGGTCTGTGTTTTAGGAGCACAGTGTCTGTCCCAGGAAATGGCACAGACCCACCTTTGCACTGGCTGAGTCTCAGACTTGCCATCCTCTACAGCTTCAGTTAAGTCTTTCCTTTCTGTCTTTTTTTAATCTAAAATGATTAAAAAGAGAACCTCTAGGCTCTTTTTTGCTAGAACTCTCAAGAGGATGCAATTCTGGATTTCCTGTGTGGTTATCAGGTGTGTTTGATGCCAAAGACAGGAGGTTATGAGAGGAGTTGAGGAGAGAGGGAGCAGTGCTGGAGGGGAGAATTGTGCAAATGTTTGGTATGAACATTTCATCAGAGCAGGAACAGCAGAAATGAAACTTCTTTATGGGGTTGGAGGAGGTTGGTAGCATTGCAGAAATGTTCAGAGCCTGTGACCTTATTTTTTTCCATTCAGAACCATCTGTGAGGATAAACAGAATCCCAGAGCCAGGTGGGAAAACAATACTTTGGATGGGGCCAGGTGCAGAGCCTTTGTCTTCTAGGCTGTGGCAGACATGGAAGAGTCTTCTAAGTTTTGAGCCATCATCTGAGTCAGCATCCCTGTTGTCATTATGGGCAGAGGATTTCTTCTGCATCAGTAATTGTCAGGATTAATTACATTAATTACCAAGTTTTTGCATTGATTTGGCTGGGCTGACTGTCCTGAAAGTCTTTGAGGTGATAGTTGTTGAAGAGTTAAAAGAAATCCTGTTTTGCAGTGGTTATGGCTGCCCTGTCAGCTGAGAGTTATGCTAATGGAGAGGGCCCAAGAACAAATGTGAAATGTGCACATTAGTGAGCACACTCCTTGTTAATTAGGGCTTTAACATGTGCATTGTGCTGTGATTCAAAGGCCCTGGAACATCTCTCTGACTACATTTCCACTGCAGGGCATTTTGCCTTCTATGAAAATGTTTCAGGAATGCAGGTTCACCTAAAATAGCCAATTTTTCAGACTGAGAGAAGCAAAGAAAGAATTCTCTTTGTTTCTTTCTTGGTTTAACCTTCTCCTTGTTCTTCAAAACAAGGCATTAATCAATGACAATAGAAACTGCTACTCTTAGGGCTGTCAATGTTTATAGCTTTGGGTTTAATAGCAAGGGCATAAATATATACCTTTCATTACATTTTTGCTGTTATTTGCTCATCATCCACAGTGTCTGATATTATCATAACTCTTTGGTTGAAGCTATTAAAGTTATGGTTTGTAGCTCACACTGGCACGAAGCAGACAGAGAGCCATAAAAGCAAAAAAACCCTCATGGACTGAGATCAGCTATTAGGAAGAACTGGTCATTTTCTCCCTGGTCACATAACAGCAGCCCCATAATCTTTCCTTCCTTTCCTTCTTTTCCTTTCCTTCCTTGTTTGGGATGGACCAACACTACAGAGCAGAGGAAGTCTGTTCCTGTGCAAAAGGTGTTCCTATTTTTTGTTCCTGCAAAAGCAGCACCTTGAATAGGAATTAGAGCAGAGAGGACTCGAGGCTGTGCTTGCAGCTGGCCATGGTGGTGCCCAGCCCAGTTCTGACTGTAAAGATCCCCTGGGTCACATATTTAGGAGGAAAATGGAGTTTTTCTCCAATGGAAAATCTTTGCAGAGAAGCTTTTCCTTCTCTGTGTTTGGTTTTGCCTGGCAAATTCCCCCAGTGGAGCCCTACCCAGGAGCTTCTCCTCTGCACTGGGAGGCCTCTGTGCTGTCAATACTTTGGCCTCTTCCCAAGAGGGTGGGGAGGAAGACAATGAACTGATGGAACCAACTCATCCATTAAAGATGGCCAATGAGCAAACAAAGCCTTGGTTGAGACTTGTCAGGATAGGAACGACTGAGGTGGTGACTTCATGGATATAAATCATTCATCTGCTGGTAGAGGATGTCTGGCTTCCTGCAGTTTGAAATAACCAGCAAGACATTCTAGATCAGATTCTGATCTGGTTTGAGCTGTGCTGGTTCTTGTAGTGGTGCCAGGTTCTGATAGGCATGGTGGGAAGGATCCTCATTCACAGAGGCCTAATCAAACCCCCACTGCCTCTGGTGAGCTTTGAACCAACTTCTGAGGACTCCCAAGCATTTCATACTCTGTATTTAAATTTCTGTTTACACACTGTATTTCAGAATATAAATTTACAAAGAGTACCAATGCTCTTTCATATCTCCCCCTCCAGAACCAGTCAGCTGTTGGCAGAGACTTACTTTCTGCAAATAATCCAGGCTAATCCTTAAATAGCATAATTCTGTGTCAGAGAATTTTAGGATTTATTTCAGCCTCTAATATTTCATGTGACTACCAAATAAAATAAAACATCCTTAAAAAAAAAAAGTCTTTATACAAATCTAATTGTATTTCTCTCCAAAGCAGCAGCAGCACATTTAGCAGCTTCAGAACAAGTTTGATTTCTATTTCCAGGAAGGTGTTATTCTTTGTAAGCTGCTAAAAGTTTGCAGTAACACACAGAAAGGAGCCAGGAGTGGTTGCATTTCCCATCTCCCTTTCTATGTGCATTTGCTGCTTCCTCACCTGAACCAGCACCTCAGGACTCTCTCTGACTGTGGTGTCCTTTTGTATTTGTCCTGGTGTGATGGCTCAGTCCTGGGGCAAACCCCAAACCCATGTAATCCAGACTTTCCTCTCTAACCATGCTGTTCAGGAGATGCTTCTGGAACCATCTACAAAACAGTGCTGTAGCCTGGGCTAGCCCTCATGAGTTCTGGCAAACAATAGTTTGGTGGTAAGTGGAGGTCTGTGAGAGTGAGGGCTTTGTGCCAGTGTCCAAAGCAGTGTTTTTTGGCCACGTGTGTGCAGGGAGGAGCACACAGTGCCCAGAGCTGCCGTGGTGGCTGATGACACAGCTGCAGAGACTCTGTTCAGTGCTGGTGTTTCCTCAGCTGCTTGTGGCACGCACATCTTCTCCCTCTCAGGATTTTTTTTCATGGAGAAGCACAGAGAGAAGAAAGAGAAAACAAGTCCTATCTCTGCTCCTTCTTTTCCCCCATGTGGAATGTGTTTTGGAGATTGTTTACCTGGGGTGATTGGTTCATTGGATTCTGGTGAGGATTGTTTGGGTCTGGTGGCAAATTAAATCCAGCTGTGTCTGGACTCTTGAGAGAGGGTCACGAGTTTTTAGTTAGTTAGATATGATAAGTTAGAAAGTAAGTATGTAGTTTAGTGTCTCTTTAAATAGTATATTAATGTATTATAGTATAGTTATAATAAAGCAATCATTCAGCCTTCTGATCTGGAGTCAGACATCATCATTTCTTCCCATCTAGGGCTCACCTACATCTACAATAGCTGCTCACCTCCTGTCCTGCCTGAATTCCTCTTGGAGCTCAGCACAGTCTGCCAGTCCTTAGGGTTTGTCCTTCTGGGTGAGAAGGACACACACAGGACAAACTCCAGGCTGGCCCAGGACGAGGAAGGTTCACACACATAACCCAGGGCCTGTGAAAACCTTGCAGTTGTGGCTTCTTGCTGCACTCTCTTCTCACTGTGGGTGCTCATTTCTAATCCCCTTTACCCTACATTCACTGGGCATGAATTGCTTTGGAGAAGTCCTTCCAGCTCTGTAGAGAGGGACAGAGTGCCTCTGCCTGGGAACAGAGCATCCCCTCTTGCCACCACCATTATGTCTGAAGGTGTCAGGAACACGAGCTCTGCCTGATGTCTGTTTCCAAAGAGAACTGACTTAGCTTACACAGAAAAGTTCTGCCTGTGTTTGTGATTGCTGTTGGAGTGAAAATTCATAATTTGATCCAAATGGATTAAAAAAAAAATATTTTAGTACTTTTTCAGATGAGTGATATGCCTGGTCTCTGAGCTTGTAACTCTGTGTTCCTGATTTTTTTAACAAATGGTTGTTGTCACCCAAACTGATCAGCCAGGAAAGTGAGAGAGGGGGAGAGAGGTTTGAGGGGTTGCTGGCAGAGTTTCAGGGGAATATTCTGAGTTCTTTGCTGGGGTCCATTGCTGCTCTTTGTGGGGTGGCACATGGGCAGCCTCAGTCAGAAGCAGGTCCCCTCCTCCCCTCTGGAGGAGATGAAAACCTGAGCTGCATTGTTAAGGCACCCTTGCTGCCTCAGATGTTGGTGATGACTTGAGGTTTAGGGCTGTGCTGGGAATACACAATCTCTTTGGCAGGCACTTGTTATTTAGCAGAATTACTGCATTTTGGGCTCCTGTGCCCCTGCTGATGGCACTAATCTCCATGTCAGGAGACAAAGTACCAGCTGTGCCTGGCCCTATTTGTACTACTTTAGCCACATGGATGTTCACCCATTTAATCTGGAAATATTTCTCCATGCTCATCAACAGCCACATGCAGGCAAATGAAATTGCCACATTTATTCTGAGTTAGTTTTGAGAACGACAGATGCTGCATCACTGTAAAACAGGGTGAGAGGCTTTGCTAGCTTTGGTTTTGTTCCTTCCTCGTGGGTGTTTGATATATGAGCTATTAATGCTGATGAGTGAAGCTACTTTTCTTCAAGGTTGGCTCCTTCTCTCAGAGCACCAAGCAAAGCTTCCACTGCAGGACTGGTGTCATTTATGCTCAGACAAAGGACTTAGAAACTGCCCTGGGACTCAGGAAGGAGAAGAGCTGGCACATGTGTGACTTGCAAACACAGGCAGATGTGTTGTGTGGTAGTTATTACTTTTTCTTAATAATGTGACTTTTTCCCCAGCCTGAATAATTCAAAGGATGCTGCTGTGCACGTGCCTGAAGGAGCAGAACCTTCTGCATCCTCTGGGTGTGGGGTGTGTGCTGCTCCCAGTGCAGGGATTTTTAGGGGGCAAATACAAAACCCTCTGCCAAATCTGGTGCATCAAGAGTGAGCCTGGTACAGCTTCTCTTTCTCTTTCTCTTTTTCTCTTTCTCTTTCTCTTTCTCTTTCTCTTTCTCTTTCTCTTTCTCTTTCTCTTTCTCTTTCTCTTTCTCTTCTCTCACCACCTTCAGGGCTGTGCCACAACCATTTTGCAGGGTGAGGTTAGAGCCTTGTTCCCATTCCTGACCTCGTGGACCAGCTGTGCTTGGGTCACCAGTGGGGACAGGGACTGTCACTGCTCCTCAGCAGCCTGGGACCCAAAGGACTGTTCATGCAGGCACTGCCCTGTCCCAAGGGCCACTCAGGTCACCTGGCTAAACCTGACACTCTGTCAGCATTTAGGAAAGCTGGCATTGGGGGTCCTAAATGAAAAGCCCTGCAAGAGCAGGATGTGAAGGACATGCTGTAGTGTCTGTCAGAAAATGTTCATGGAGGAGAGAGAGCCTGTGCTGAAACTGTTAAACTCGCTTTTAGTGTCTGGTTCATTGTCCCTTTGGGATTTGCCTTGAAGCTGCATCCTGCAGCACCTTGTTTGTTTATATTGTGTTTAACAATCCTTCCTAATGCCATGTTTGAGTGGTGAATGGGGCCAGAGGATCTCCAGAGGTCCCTCCCAGCCTCAATTACTCTCTAATGCAGATGTGCAGGGATGCCTACAAAGACTCCTGGAAAGAATAAATGAATCAGAACCTCTCAGCCTCATTGGAAAACACTGACACAGGAGAAAGCTCTGTAGTTGTAGGTATAGAAAGAGTCAGTCTTTCCTCACTAAAGACAGTTTCTCTTGACTTTGGAATGGAAATACTGAGAAAGGCTCATCAGTTCATTACCAAACAATCCTGCAGTGCTTGAGTTCACTTGGTGAGCTCAAACACAGCAGAGCAGACAGGTGTTTCTGGAATAGCTTTGTAAGTTTGCTTTTGTGTTTTGTTACATTTTGCATCTGTGTTTGCTGGATTTTATGGTGTAAACAAGTCATGTTTCTTGTGGAAATTATTTGGATGTGACCTTACTGCTTTTATTTGGGCTGATCCCCTGAGCCCTAAGGAATATAAATTTTGGGTGCTTACACTGAACTGGAGCAAAGCAGCAATTTCATAAACCTTGGGTGCCTTCAATTTGCAGCCTTTTGATTTACTTTTATTAAACAATTATAGCTGGATTTGCCTTTTGGGGAGCCTTTGTTTATGGCATTCAAAGCTAACAAAGCCCAGCTAAGCCTGAGGATGGATTATGGAGAATCAAAGCTAGCTCTCCTAATCAGGACAATGGAGCCTCACCACGACACCTGGGAGGCCCACACTCCAATATGATAAAGTATTTTCTTTGAGGGAAGGTCACCAAAAGTTCACTTTTACAGAGAAGTTCTTATTCTCAGCTAATGGGGCTCCCCGTAGCATGGTCCTGCAGTTGCTTCACATAAAAAGGATGGATTGTCAAAGAAATTACCTTTAAAGCTCCTCCCTGGCAAAGTGATTTGAAAGGACAGCCCAAGTGTTGTGTCCTGGCCAGAGGAGCAGTCCCTGAGCCAGCCACACAAGCTGTGGTGCCTCTTTGCACTTGTGCAGTTTGGGATTTGTCAGCAGTTTGAGCCCAGCCCTTGTTGCTGGGCAAGTGCCATTCTTTAGGCTTTGCTTTATAATAGAATCTCCTGCCTGGCTTCCAGAGCAAGCCATTTAATCTTTTCATGCTGTGGAAATGAAGACATTTTCAGTCCTTTGGGGATATTATGTGCTTCTCATATTATGAGTGAGGTGGACTAAGTCCTTTTTTGGTCCTGAAGAACTAAACAGAAAATCAAAACACATAAGCAGAGCCAGACTTGGCGCTTGTTCTGTGTGTTACATATGTAATTTCCTGCACATGAAATTGATCCCCAGTCATAGCTGGGCCCACACCCAACTCTGGGAGACTGTGGGGATTATTCTTTCTGATCCTGTTCTGGCTTAGCTGGCTCAGTTTTCCCAGAAGGGGGAGAGAGATGCAACTTGGGTGCAAGAAGTGTGACTTAAAGCCAACATCATCTGCTGGGAGAAAGGAATGGGCTGTTTGGGCTTGCTTTAACTTGATGGTTCTTAGAGGTGACTGAAGAAGGTTTTGGAAAAATTTAGTTATCTTTTTTAAATTACTTTGATTTTGCATAGAAGGGAGAAATAATATCAGCCCAGATGTTTATTTGGGCACTGGCTCCACTGATTTGGCTCCATTGATTTTTTTTTTTAATGCTATTGGCATTATACTTTTGTAAATTAAAACCCTAATTGGAGCATTGTTGCCAAGTCATTATTAATTGATTTGATTAAATCTCCTGTAAGAAACATTCTGTGTCAGAAGATGACAGTTGTTCCTAGGAAACTGGTAGAACTTTTTTCTCATTTTGATCAGTAAAAAGCATTGCAGTTGTGCACTTAGATCCACGATGCTGATGTACAAATTTAGGTAAAAGAAATCAGGGAAACTTTTAATTCCCAGCATTCAAAACTGGCAGATTGACTCCAGTGGAATAGACACGTGGCTTTTAAATTAATTTTGGGTTTTGTTCTCTACCTAGTTCTCAGAGTAGGCAATTGCATTTGTTAGGCTGTAGGAATGAGGATGTTTCTAGTGTTTTTGGCTATTTTAGGATTCCAGCAAGGAGCTTTAGGCCCAAGAACACTGAGCAGTGCTTGCTGACTGTGGACCCACTTCATGGTCAGTCCTGCAGCAGCTGCACAATTCATTTTGCAGCATGAGCTCGGGCACAGATCCCCTGGAGCTCCTGGAGGAGGGCACAGGTTGGGGTGGCAGTGTTTTAGCAGGGCTGCAGGATGGGTTTTTCTCGAGCAGTGACCATTAGAAGGTCTGTGGGAGGTGTGCTGAGCAGCAGGAAATGCAGTTGTGCTGTGATGGCCTGTCCCTTCAGATACTGCAGTGGTACAGTGCAGGGTAATTAACTGTGTGAGTTAATAGAGTGTTTCAAATCCTCTGGGACCGCTTGGAGTGGTTCAGCTCACATAAGTGGGCTTTGTGGCAGGCCTGTGCATTAAAGCCCTCATGCTTCAGCATGAATTCAGCCCAGCTACCCTTTCTTTGTGACCCTTTCTATTTTATAATGTTAAATACACACCACAGTCTCCACCACCCTCAGCTTCTCCAGTGGCCAATCCTGTGTTTCTGCAGACAGGATCTGGTGGTGAGATCTCCCCACAGAAACCCCTGAATTTGGTGCTGCTTTGTGCCATTGCAGACACCTGGAGAAAAGGGAGGTTCATTCTGCATGTTTGCATTCAAACAGAGAACACATCTCCACACAAACCCTGTGTGGCTGAGGTGCTGCACTCGTGCAGAAACCACCACTGTCCCAGCTCAGCTTTCTGATGAAACCCCAAGCAGAATCTTTGCTATTTTGCCACATCAAACAATTTACATCCAATAAAACCATGGGCCTTGGGATGGAGGTGCAGCATCTGCTGTGTCAGTCTCTCTCTCACTTTTGGTTTTTGAGTTTTCTTATTAGTTTATGTTCCAATAAATCCTTAATACAAAAACTGCTTTAAAACAATTGAAAATAAAACAAAGAGAGGAATTTAAATTGCTTATGGCTTGCTTTGTATGGCTTCCAGGCATTTGAGCAATTTTGCTAACAAGTATCTGGTAACCTATTTCCAAAGGCCACTAGCAGATAATTATATTTGGTTAATTTACATACTTTCAGTTTATAATCCTAATTAGTTCTCCAACCAGTAGTCCCAAGGCAATATGTAGTCTTACCTCATTTTATTTGCCATCCCTACTGTGCAAGTTCTCTTAATTTACAAAAAAATGCTGTTAGGTTTGGTTCAGGGCTTTCCCATTTCAGTGCACATCTAAACCGGGCGATTCCATGCCGCTTTAAACCCTATTTGCAAATAAGTATTTTACATTTTTATAGATTTTTACATCTGGGAGACGCTGTGCAGTTCAGGGAAGCTGACCCCAGTTTGACACAGAGGCTGTTTGCAGTGCAGAGGACCTGCCAAATTCTGCACCAACCTGTATCCAGGGTGTCCCCTTGTCACCTGGGGTGGGATGGGGTTGTCAGGGGATGGGGACTGAGGTGTTGCCATGGCAGGAGCAGGGACAGCAGGAATGTGCAAGGGCTGTGGGAGAATCTCCAGGAGCTGCACACACAGATTCTGGTTAAATCTCTCAGCTTGGCAATTCCTTGTTCCCTCTTGGTGTGTTTAGGATCTCTCCCTGCATACTTATTATTCTGGGATAATTTTGCACTCCAGCTTGAGATGATGCTGGATATGAAGTTTTGTACTTCCAGGTTTAAATGAGCTTCAAAAACCACTTGGAATGAGCATGCCCAGTGGAAGGAGCACGTCTCCCAGTGCTGATCCCTGCAGGACTCTGGAGCTGAAGTTGTGTCCAGCCAGGACCAACCCACCAGGTTATCCCACAGGAGGGTGGCTGTGCTGGAGGGTGTTGGGTTTTGGGTACAGCCTGTGGCAACCCAGGGGACAAAACCTCTGCTGCTGCCTGGAGAGTTCTTGTATGAGAGGTCCTTTAGATAACAGCACAATTTCCACTGTTATCTTTTAAGCACTGGGGTATGTACCACAATGTCATTTTTAGAGAAACTGTTGGGTGAAATATTTCCTCTTAGGTATCCAAGGCTGCTTTTAGTTGGATTCATTGCTCTGTAATGTCAGGTTTGGATTAACGTTATGGTAATTTCCAATGTTTCCTTGCAAGCAATAAAAAGAGCCCAAATCTCCCTTTTCAACACCTCATTAAGTACTTTGATAGGGCAATGAGAAGTGGGATGACAACTGAAAAAGGAAAAGGAAAATCAGCAGTTTGCAAAGCTTTTGTTCAGATTTCCAGGATAAGGGATGGATTCTGTGAACTGATGCTAATTAATAAATCCTAGTGCTAAAGGAGAGAGGTGATTTTTAACTGTCCAAAATAACAAATGTTTAGTGAGGAAGAACTCAAAGGTGTGAGAGTAATTCTTGGACAATAATTTTATTTCAACATCTTAATGAATGTATATTTTGTACCGTGGCTGCTTTGTTGTAATTCCTGCATATCACACTGAATTCCCAAACATATTCCTGCTGCTACCCAGTGCACAAAATGCTCAGCATTGATGTCACTGGTGCCCAAAGGAACCACTGCATATGAGGTTATTCCAAAGGAGACTTTTTATGAGGAGCAGCTTGATAATAATTATTCCTCGTTAGAAGATTTCAAATCTTTAATATTTCCAGGCAGACTAAAGGTGGCTTAGCTCCCTTTCCATGGTTTAAGGATTGTTATTCCACACTAATCACAGCTCTGTACATCTGAGTGTGTGGGCTTGAGGAGGGGCAGTATTTTGCTGTGGCTCTCACACCTGCAGCTGGGATGAACAGAAGATGAACTCAGGGTGAAGCAGGTTTGAGACAGAGATGGAAAATGTCTTACACTGACAGCAGTGTGTGAAAATCTGGTGTTTTTCCCACTGTACCACTGGTGATGGCAACAGCTGGTGCATGTCAGGTGAAACCCCAGCTCCAACAAAGTCAATAGAGAAACCTTCCACAGACTACAGTAGAACCAGCTCTTTATCCCCAAGGAAAATGCAGTTTGAAGATAAATTTGCAGAGGCTTATTGACAAGAGTGCCAGATTACACAGGCTGAAGGGGCATTTCCAGGTATATAGAAGTTCACTGTGGAGTGTGGCAGGCACATTTCATGGAATTCAGTGCTAGTGCACAGAGGGAGCAGAAAAAAACCTGGAGAAATCTGTTGTTTGCTTCTCAATGACAGACAAAATAGGCACAAGAAGCTCCCCTTAATCTCTCCCCTTCCAGTTTTGCACTTCTATCACTAAGATTGCAATTTTTGCTCATTTGAGTTATGACAGCAAAGTCCAGAAGAAAAATTTAGAAGGTTTGGCAGCAAGTTTTCAAGGAAAAAGGGAGAGAAGATGGAGAAGATGAAGAATCTGGGAACTATTCATAATGAGTCTCCCTCACTTAATCCAGCAGAATATTCCAATTAATATCTGAATTCTTAATCAGAAGTAGAAAACACAGAAAGGAATGTCATACCTTGTTGACACCTCTGTTATTTTTTCACCATCTCCTTTAATTTGTATATTTATTTGCTTTATACTCTTTAATTTATATATTGTCTGGTTTTAATGCAAACCCCCACTGAAGGCTGTAGGTGGGGTTTATACACCACTAAGAAACCACAAACCATCTAAAAGCAGGAGAGCAGAAGTTCTATTTCTTTCTTACAAGTCACCTTAAATAGCTTGTGAGCTGAAGATAAGCACTGCTTGATTTTACTCTTGATATTCCTTGTGCTTCTCCCTTGTCTCTTCCCTCAAGAAAACCTCAATCCAAATTCCCCCCAAAGTCAGGATGCCAATTATTCCCTCAGGTTTGGCTCCAGTGGCTGTCCAGGCATTTCTGCAGCACAGGAGCTACACACCCTAAAATTATATTCTAGGTGGTGAAACCAGAAAGGAATAAAAAGAATTTAAAATAGTTTGAAATATAAAACAATAATTTATTTTACTTCATTTTACTTGTTAACGTTTGTAGCTAATGATGATTTCATGAAACTGCTTTTATAATTCAATACATTCAAATCTATAAAGCAAACAGTTACTACCATGGGCTTTTCAAATTCCACAAACTGTCTTATATAAACAAATTAGCTGTACATGCACGTTTCTTCAATAGGTTGCAACATTTGCAAACATGCTTTAAAATCCTTTAAAGCTGCATAATAGTGTACTTTGCCTCAGGCTTTTCAGATGAAACCTCTATACTTCTTTCAGAAACCTTAAAGAGAAAAATGTTTAAATGTTGAGCATAACTCTAAAAACTGCTGTTTGATAAATGTTAAATATTACAAGAGAATGATTCTAATTCTGAGTTTAAACCTTGAGCTAAGTATTGATAAACAGCACTCTGTGTAGTAGTGAACAACACCAAAATAATCTCACAAAAAATGGTTTCACAAAAAAAAAAATACATATGTGCAGTTGCTCTTGTGGGTTTCTTGCATTTTTTTCTTAGGTAAAGAAAAGCACGGGTACCTTTTAATATGAATATAGTTTAAGCAAATTACCTGTGTAAGTATGGTTAATACATTTCTGATATTTAAACACTTCATGTAAAAGGTTACGAGTAAAAAAGTACAATCAGTACTCCAAAAAGCACTGCTAATATTGCCTTTGAAGGAGATGGGCAAGCTTTCTCTCCACTGCAGAATGGAGATCCTGGCACCCACGGTTGTAGAGTTCAGTATTTGAACTATAAACTCAGTGACTGTATCTTATATACAAAAATCTTGCCACATTGAACGAGGCATGGATTCCTACCCCACTGGTAGTGTTTTATGTACATAATTTAGCACTGGGGATTGATTATACAGTAGTCACTGACAGGAAGGAATTGTACACCCGCGTGCCGTCCGGTGACTTTGTTCCGTGGGTTAGCAGTTCTTGGATTGTCATCCAATTGTCAAATATTTTTTTATTTCTCTTCTTCATCATTTTTTTATGGCTCAGTTCAATGATGTTCATCTCCTTCTTCTCCTCTGCACCTTGCTGCTCCTTTAAGCACTCCAACCTGCTCTGCATCATGAACTCCCGCCGCCTCCTCTGCTCCTTGGCTTTCACCAAGTGCTGCTTCCTCTCCTCCTTGCTCCAGTACCGGCCCATCTTCATCTCACTGATGGCATCGTCATCCGTGGTCATCCCACTGCGCTCCTCCTTGATCTTGATGGCCCGTTCCCTCAGCAGCCTGTCCCTCACCGGCCTCTTGGTGATGTAGCGCGTCCCGTCGCTCCTGACCTTGACCTTCCACTCCATCCTGGGCTCGCTCTGGCCTGAGGCCAAGTCCTTGCACATACTCACCAGGCTCATCTGGCTCTGTGCGTATTCCACGGCGGATTTCTGCTGGATCAGCTGCATGTAGCTCTGGTAGTGCTGGGCGTGGGCAGGGATGTGAGCGTGTTTGTAGGGAGAGTGGTGGTAGGGGGACACGTAGGAGCCTGAGGGCTTCTGACCATGAGTGGGGCTTTTGCTGCCGTCGCTGCCTTTCCTCTCCTTGCTCTCCAGCTGCTTGCCAGGGTCAGGATCTTTAGCAGAAGCGTGGCACTTAGCAGCGCTGGATTCATGGCTCTCTGAGCCGGCACACAAATTCTTTTGGGAGACATTATAGGCCACTGCCCCCTCGTTTCCCTGACAGCTGACGCCTTCCGCGGTTCTGCGCAGGGAATTGTCGGGGGAGATCTCCAGCGTCAGCGGCGTGCTCCGGCAGCTCTCGCCCGTGTTGTAGGCACTGGAGCTGTCCTTGTCAGACTTCTCGGGCAGCTCGGTGATGTCCGAGAGCTCGTGCCTGCGGACGTCGATGCTCGTGTTGTAGTTTCGGAAGCCGCTGTTGTGCAGCATCCAGGGCTCCCGGTACTGCTCCTTCAGCTGCTGCATTTTGTGGGCTCTCACGATGTTCAGGCACTCCAGCTCGATGTTGCGCAGCTCCTCGTTGAGCATCTCCAGCTCTCTGTCCACGCTCTCTTGGTCGCTTTTGCTCATCTCCAGGGTGCTGTTATGGTAGTACAGGCTGTAGGGGTTGGCAGACTTCACCTGGCACTTCAGCTCCAGCAGCTCCCGGAATCGCTCGCACTCGTCCACAGGGATGCCGAGGAAGTCGACGTCGGTGCAGTCAGCTGAGATGAACGACTCGTTGCTGAACTGCATGTCCCCACTTCCCAGGGTGTCGTGGCTGTAGGTCAGCTTCTTCTGGCTCCCCAAGGTGTTGGAGGAGGTGGTGTGATCGTCCCCATTGTTCTCCTGCTCGGAGCTCTCGTCGTTGCGAGTGCTGTCGTCCGTGCGCCCCACGCCACTGTCCTTCTCGTGCTGGTTGGACAAAATAGTGGCTGTGTCTGTGGTGCCTCCATCCTCCTCGTGCTTCTTCTAACAACAGAAACAGCAGGACACAAAGAAAAATTATTGCAAGCACATGAAACATTTCAAGGTGTTTATTTTTAAATAGTTCTCCTAATCCGTCACTTTCTGCCTTTTATATGGAAAGAATATTTTTAGGAACTCAGAGAAAAGGTGACCAAGCCCTCAGCCTGTTGTGGATGTCCTTTTCAGAAGAACCTGAGGTCTGAGTTTCACCTATGCAGCAACAGTGGTAGAAGTCACACTTTCAAAATATTTCTTCTCCCACTTAGGTGCACAACGATACCCAGTTGTCCTGCAGTGCCTCAGTGAGAGCATGACTCCTCACAACATGGGGACGGCACAGAGGATGCAGGGTTCTAGAAAACTTTAGGAAAAAAAAAAATCTAGGCAAAAATTGAGAAACTGCCTTAATCATAGCAGAATGATGGAGAATATAAGCCCTGTATCTGTGGCGCTGTATAAAATTTGTAATGTAAAAACCTTTCCTTTGCCTTTTTCCCCTTGTATAGATCTTACTTCAGTCATTTGTCTGAGTTGCCAGGGTTTGGGAGGCTGTTTCCAGTCTGTGCATGCACATCAAACAGGAGATTCTGTAAATCAGCTCTCTGCCTGCCCACCACACACTCAGTACTCCTCTCAATGACCACAGTGATAAGAGATTTCCAAGAATTGTGATCATGTTGTTGTAAGGGGCAAAGCACAAAAGGTACTATTTTAAAACATCTTGGTCCCTGAGATGAAGCTGTGGACAGCCATGTAATATCTTGATTTTACAGAAAGTCCTTTTGCCTTGATCTCAGTGTCACTTGAGACACCAAGTGTATTCAGCCAAGCTCAATATTGAATATTGAGTGCAGTGGGAAGTTTGACAGCCCTGCACACCAGAAGGGCAGTACCTGCTGAAGCATGCTGGCAGTAAATTGCATTGCCTGGTGGTGCTGTTCCTCTAACATGTCCATGTGCAAGTCATCCAGAAAATCGTTTCTGTCATCATCCATCCATCCCTCATCCCGCTGTGTGAAAAGGGAGGGAAAAAACAAACCAGTCATTGTCAAAAGAATGAAGACTGACATAAATTACTGCTTTTCTTTGTAGACAGTGGTTGGGAGATCTCAGGAGATTCCTTCCTGTGACAGTGCTGCTGTGTCTTGGGAAGGAGCCTGTCCTTGTGCTAAGTGTGGTTATTGACTGTGCTACCTCCTCCCACAGCTGCCTCCATCTCCAAGAGCAGGGTTTTATCTTCAACAGCCCTCTACATATGAAAAAACTCAGTCTTTTGATCCGTGGAAATACTTGTAAGTGTTGGGGCAGTTTTGGGTTGTGCACAACTTGATTAAGATGTATCAAAACACTCCAGAGCCCAAAGCTCTTGTGAGGCAGCATCAAACACCAGAAGGAAATTTGTAGGTGTCTGTAGGACATTTTTACTCCCATTCCTAATTATCCCCATGGGAAAGATCAGAAATATCCAGGCTAAGAGGACAGTGACGATCCTGACCCTGTGTCTCCAGGTGCACTGGCAAGGGCTGCTCTCCCAGCACCAGGAGCAGAGACAGATCAAACAATGGTGCTCCTGGCTGTTTGTTCAACACCTTTGTTGTGCTAATCCCTGCTCTACAAAGGGATCTGGTTCAGCCTTTTATTACAGCTCAGGAGGCTTCTTGACAGTATTCGAGTACTTTAAGAGACTGTGTATGAAGGGCTAAATAATGAATGAATAATCAATAGCTATAGGAATTAGAGTTCAGCATGTTCTTCAAAACTGTGGCTCAAAACCATTCATAATACCTTGCACTGATGTTTGTAATAGCACTGCAGTATGTATAAATCACCAGATGTCTTAGAAATTGAATTTTAATATAGAATATATATGTAAGTACCATGACTGCTGAATTCCATTATTTGAGACCATATATATATATAAATATA
>VXBC01011284.1:954754-1080012 GCA_013399945.1 Ploceus nigricollis
ATATGTGCAGTCAAAGTGTATAATATGGTTTTAGGTAGATGTGGTAGATTTAGACAGGTTAAACAATTTGAAAGAACTGCTTTCTACAAAACAGTAACTGTTTTCATTAAGACTCAAGTGAGGGTTTTTTGTTGCTACTGTACCTGAATTTCTGGTCTTGCCACAAGTAAGGAAATATTCTTGCTCTCCTCACTGGAGAGAAGTGCCACAGCTTCCTCTCGGTTCTGCACCTCGATGCCATTGATCTTTAAAGAAAAAACACCACCATGAAGGGTTTTCACAGGGACCCCTGGATGCTGCTGTGCCCAGCTCCATGTAAATGCTTGGCTGGATGGATCCATGTGCACATCCTCAGCCTTGTGCAGAGAAGTGCTGGGCCAGTGTGGTGGTTTGGACATGTGATGCTGTTCCACCCCCCTGCATGGCAGGTGCAGAGCCTTGTTAGGAGGGCAGTGTCCTAGGTTATAATATAAAGATGTATTCTATTCCCATCCTCTAGAGCTGTTAAAACCAGGAGAGGCATTGTTTTTCCCTTATCTCCTATTAATAGGCCCATCAATGCCTTTCCACATGACTCAGAGATAAGTCCTCCAGGAGCTTTTTCTGTTTAATGGACCCACCACACGACTCACAAAATAATAACAGCCCATTGTGAGATGCTCTGCCCAAGGGGGAAGAGCTAAGCATCCCCACCTGGATATAATCTGGGGTTTGGGACACAACAAGCAGCCTTTCCACTCGTTCCCAAGAAGAACAGCTAAGGTTTTCCACTGGACCTTCAGAAGAAGTCTCCACCCTTCTACAGGATCCCTGCTCTGACAGAACCACATCTGCCTCTCCAGGAGGATGCAGCCATTCCAATTTGAACTGCTACCAACACCGTGACCAACAGGGTGCCAGGCTGTATTCTGACTCTGTCAGTAGTTTTTCTTTTATATTATTACATGTATTTTGGGTTTTTTTTTCCCTTTTCCTAATAAATTGTATTTCTGACTTAAATTCTCTCACTGGTTTTGCTTTCAAACCAGAACAGGCAGGAAGTGGAGCTGTGGGGTTCAGGGCACCTGGAGCACTTCCCACACGCACCTGGATGATGCGATCCCCTTCTCGCAGCCGCCCGTCCTTCGCTGCGATGCTGTTGGGATCAATCTGCAAAATAAGAGAACTCTGAGTGCCCTGCAGGTTTGGGAGCTCAGTATTCCCTTCCCCTTATTTCCTGGGTGGTGCATTTCAATTGAAGGTTTAGATTTAATTATGAGTTTCTTTCCCCAGATTGGTGCAATTAATTTGAAATGGCTCTGCGTGGTGAAAAAATGTTGCTGGATAAAATGCTACTTTTTTCATGGAAAGGGACAAGGAGAGAGAAATGGGCCCCAGATATTTACAAATAAAAGGTGTGTGGGGTTTTTTGTAATTTATATTGTTTCAGGAATAATCAAGAATAAAAATTAAAGGGAGAATATATGAAAATACTCTGAAGGCATCATGTGAAATAGAACATTGTTAATATAATGAAATTTGATTTCAGTGGGAGCAGGACTGCACTCAGTTTGGAGAAAAGGAAAATAATTAGATTTCTTCCAATTACTGCATTTTGGCTGTTTATCCAACACGGTACAAACAGAGGATAAATGTCTAAACTGCCCAACAATGCAGCTGAAAAGACAAATGGTATCTTATGGAAGGCAGCTCAATCTTACCTCACTCACATAAATACCCATGTCATCTTCATCATCCGTTCTGTAACAGACAGTGAGGCCAAGCTTGTCCTGGCTGTTCACTCTGTGTAAATCCACTTCCTGAGGTTTGTGGGGGGAAAAAAAAAAAAAAAAAAGAAAAAGGAAAATATATTGTCAGTGAGACACTGGTGACTGATGGAAGCAATTTTTCAAATGCAATGAAAATATTTTGCTTAAGTGATATAGTGGATGTCTTTCGATTTCACTTGTGGACGAGGTTAACTTACTGAGCAAAACATGATTATATGCAGACAATCAATACCTGGAACATTTTTGACCCTTCAATCAATAGGAAGTCATTTTGAAAATAGACCTTTTATTGATCTTAAGGAAGAAAAATTACCTATATTTCATGTAGTGCTAAGACTTCAAAGGCGAAAATACTTATAAAGTATAATTTCAATATTTGTCACAGCTGATAAATATTTCCTAATAAGCAGGGTAATTCTCTGGCTTTTCCGAAAAAACTAATACTCTATTACTTTAAATTGTATAATTTTCATGAAGTCATCTAATAAATTTCTCAAAAGTGTGACTGAAGATCAATATATTGTCAGCAAAGCATTTGGTATTGGTAATAGAAACATAATAAGCATTTCAGTATCTTGCAAGTGTTTGGTTTGAGCAGGTCATGGTGGTCTCATTAATCTCAGAGACATTTAACCCATCTTAAAAATGTATGTTCTACCTCTATGCTTTTTTTTTTCCACAAGGAATTCCTGAGGGTTATTTTTTTTTTTCTTCTGTGTTTGCTGCTGCTGTGTGACACTGGTTGGTAGGAAGGGTTGTAAAATCCATGGAGATACCCCCAGGCTGGGGGATGTTCCTGGCTGGTGACCATCCCTGTGGCATCTTTCAGTCCTGCCTTCTTGCTTCTGAGGGATTTCCTGAGGGTTTAAGGTGTTTAACCAACTGATTGTGACTGCTGGGCTGGTCCTGAGGATGCTGCTGTGGGGAAGAAGGATTTTGCTGCACGGAGGTGTGAATCACCTGGAGTTGTTTTTTTACCTCCTCAGGTGAGGAGAGTGAGTGAGGCTTGGCAAGGTCCTGCTCCTCCTCAGGCCAGGCAGATCTGGGCTCTGCTGAAAGGGAAAAGTGGGAGCAGGCAAAGGGACACAGAGGGATCCTGCAGGCAGACCCTGAACCCTCTATTTGTGCTTGGACCTGCCATTCCAGAGGAAAAGTCCTGACAACACAGCTCCTTCTTTCTGGCATCTCTGTTGCTGTGCCATTTGGAAGGGGCAAGACAATAAAACAAGCTGATATGAATAATTTATCGGTGTGTCTAGCTGACAGCTGCCAAGATCAGCAATCTCGTGTTATTTACTTGTCAACATGTGTAATTTCTTTTTTTTTCCCCCCTAAAGAAGCGTAGCTGTAAATGTCAGTGACATTTCAGCTGGTATTTAAGTGGTTTCAATCAATAGTATCCATGGTGAACTGCTGTGCTTTTTTTTCCCCCCCTCTTTTGTTACTTAAAGGTTTGAACACAATGCTTTAATAGCGGGGTTTTCTTCACATTTCTAAAGCTTTGGAGCTTTCTAGAGAGGAGATGGAGATTCTTCAGAAGAAAGATGAGACAAAGTGGACTCTGTTCTGATCTCAGCTGATCCTCCAGAATGTCACTGCAGTCAATGGGTTTACCCTGCATTTACCCTTGGAGTGAACTGGGGGTGAGGTGGGAATTTGTAGACTGAGCCTAATTCAGGCCCAGAATAATTCCCACATTCCCTGCATACTTTAACAAAGAAGTTTCATGATCTTCAGAAATGCATTCATATTGATTTGAAAACGTGGCAAGAAATTGCCAGTGGGGCTCATTCTACTGCTTTCCACACTGGCAGTGGAAAAAAAAATATAATGTTAAAAAACCCCCACAAAACCAAACAGAAATATATGGTGACTTTGGCCATTGCTTAAACAGATCCTGAGTAACAAACATTTGGAGTGGAAGAAAAAGAGGGAGCAAGCTGTTATTTTCATTCTTACTTGCCACATGTTTTTACTAACAATAGGTGTTTTTCCAACAGTGTACAACTATAAAGGCTATAATAATTAAAAATAAAGTATGGGTTTATATTTAAATTGTACCATCTGAGATGTGACCTGTGATATACTGGAAGGTAATAAATCATCTGGTAAATTAAATAATATATATTTTGAAAGGAAAAGAGCTATCTGTTGTTTAGAAACACACAGAAATAAAGCAGCAAGAAAAGCTAGAGCAGAAAAAACTCATAGAGCAGGTGTTTAGAACCTGAATTTTTATGAGTAATTAGTTGACAGACTTACTCTTGAGTACAATCCCTCTAGTCCTTGGTAGGAAGAGAGAAAGTGGATTTGATGCTACCCAAATATTATAATTTTATGAACTTAAACATAGAAACAGCTGCTTTCTGTGGGTCTTTGCGTCAGTGAAGTTTTAATATAATCATAAAGGTTTGAAATATTTGAGAGATAAAAGTGTGCAATTCCAGTTGGAGTTGAAGAATCAACACCAGAGTCTTCAAAGCAAAGGTTATTTTCCATATTCAGAGGCAAGCCTGTGTAATGCAGAGATACATGAAAGGGGAAAATGGAAAACTGGCACCTGCAAGTACAGGTATTATGGCAGCTTGAGTAATTGTACCAGGAATTAATTAAACAGGGGAAAATTAATATGGGCCTGGAGGAGTTTAAATGTGTAAGTTCCTGTGTTTGCAATGCCACAGGACTTGCCATTTCTTACAGTTTTGTCTCAGGGGCTGCACTCCTGGGCAGTGGAAGGGACACACTGAGGTTATTCCACACCAGGTCTGCAGCCACAGAAAGCAGCTGGCAGGCAGAGGTGCTGCCCACAGAGTGTGGGAATGTTGGGGCTGGGTTAATTTGATAAGTGTGAAAATTCCATCTGTGACAATTTTTACACTCGCAGATAATTCAAATCTGCTTCTTCAGATCAGGTAAAAGTGACATTTTGAGAGATGTTCAAAGGAGGATTTGGATGCTCTTTCAAAATAGTCTGTGCAAGAGAAGTGTCTGAAAGATTATTGGCTCCTCATCAAATGCAGAGCCAAGGAGGGCTCACAGAGCTGGTTGCTGAAATCCATCTGGCATTTACAGCAAGACAAGAAGAAATGAACATGCCCTGTGACATTATACCTGCAACCACTCATCATAATGAATTAGGAGCAAGTGATAATAGTAAATTAACCTCTATAAGCTCAGAAGATCCTTCATTTGCAGAGGATTATTGAATTATTGTACTGCTGATTTAGAATTATGGCCTGCCTGCAAATTTATAAAAATCAGAGTCCTTTCTCTAACAAGACAGAAGTGAGCAGTAGAGATCTGAGATGACAGCAGTGGGTAAGAATAGTTCAGTCACTCAGAAAGCCTCACCCACAGCTTGCATGATAAGTGCTCTGTCCTTCTCCCTCTCCCTGTAAGATGTGGTGGATTTTTTTTCTGTGCTGACCTCTGCCATACCTGACCAGCAGGGTCCCTTTTTTTGTGTCTCCTTTTGCTAAGTTTCACACAGAAAACAAAGCCAGGGAAATAAATATAAAGAACTATTTCCTTTTATACTGCATAAGGCCCTTTCTACTTTTTAACAACTGACCCTGTTACAGCAGGAGGGAAAATCTTCTTCATGCTATCTTGAACCTAAGAAAGTAATCTTTATGTTTGTGTTTTCATATCAAAGTGGTTTTCAACACAGGTAAATGGAAAAGAATCCCACCCCTTCCCTTTTCAAAGGAGAAAAGGCTATAAGCCAGATTTTGTTTCCAAAATTCTCTGCTCTAGAGAAGTAGAACTCTACCTGGAGGTTTCTGTGGCAGCCCAGCTCTCTGCTGGGAATTCTCTGTCAGATCATAGAGGCTGGACCAGCTTTAATCACCAGTGGTGCTGGGGAAGGCTGAAGAAAAGTGTTTCTCACCCTGATGAAAAGAGGTTTGGGATGGCTCAGTAAGATAACTTGGAGGATGCCAGGCTCTCTGCCAAGCAGATGGGCAGAGCTCCATAATTCAGACCTTTCTCACACAGCACGAGGTGTTGAGGCCAGGCTGAAAACCTCCAGAGAGCTGAGGCAGGACAACTTTTCAGTGCTGGCTTGTGAGCCAGATGAAATGTTTTACCACTTTTGCATTTGTTCCAAACAGAGAACATACAAATATTTGTGTTAGAAAGTACAGCTGTGAGGCTTTTTAAACCTTTACATATTCAATCACTGCCTGAAGCAGGCCTGCTCAGGCTGCAGCTCTTTGTATTCCCAGACAGCAATGCCTTGAGAAGCTCCTGATCTGTGCAACTCCCTGCAGAGCTGGAGTTTTCATAGAGAAGAAATATATTCACATAAAAGATGCTTTGAAACGCTTTGTAAACCAGGATGGAATAAAAATTTCAGAGTGCCTGTGATGGAGCCTTCCAATTCACATGTTCAGAGTCGCCTCTCACCTCCCTTGCAAACAGATTATTGGAGAAGTGAAGGAAAAGTTTCAACCAAAGTAGCAAAGTACAGCAAAGGGGAAAGCTTGAAACCCTGGTAACTCAGCTTTTACTCATGCTTTCCTGAAAGCAGTGGAATATTAATTTCAGATCTTGAAGCACTTTTTTTGTGCTCAGTGTGTTCAACTTTTGCTGGTCAGCTGTTGTGGTTTCATGCTGGGAACACTGGGAGCTGTGCACTGGGTGGGCAAAAAGCTCTTTGAACGAATTTGGTGTCCTCCTTCAGTCTTCTGACAAGAATGCTTCATTTCTGTCCAAGACTGAGTGAGAGTATCAGAGGGAAATTTCTCAGCAGTAGCAAACATTTAATGTAATTTTCATCTGCAAGCTTCACTGACTTTCAGCTAACCATTCAGCTGAGTTCAGTTCTTTTCTTGGAAAGAAAGACCTACATACAAGTTGCATATTGGGAAGGGTGAAGACAGAAAGTCAAATGGGAGGGAACAGGCCCCTTTTTGATGTAGAATGTTCTCCTTTGTAATGTGAGAAAGTTCCACTGAGAGAGCCCTGGCTTGGGCTGTGTCTGACAGCTGGACAGACTTGTTTGAATAAACATATTAATGCATAACACTGCTGGGGAATCCTGGAGTGACATTATTCTTCCTTTATGAGCCTGAAATGACTTCTAGCTGGGCCTCCGTGAAGAATGAATGTACTTTTAATTTACAATAAAATAGGAGTTCACGATTTAGTTCCTCTTTGCTTGTGGCATGGAAACTTCAAAAGAAAAGAAATGGTATTTATTTATTTTTGTAGCAGAGAATATATGGCAGCTACCTCTGAGTCATCAATTTTAAGACAAATGTTGAGATAAAACTGAGAATACAATTTTGGCACCTCAGCAAGACTGCCAGCATAAATTCCTTCCTATGGATATTTACATTGGAGGTTTGTTGCGAACTTGGCTATTTCACCTTTTTTGTCTTGTTTGCTTGTTACAAATCACTAACCAGTCAGTTATAGACCATAAAAGTTTAGATGAGGAGCTTCTGATTTAAATTCAAAGCACATTTTATAGACATAGAAACCCAGAAGGCTGACTTGATGGCTTTCTTACTTTCGACATTCCTGCTGCAGTCAATGAAACAGTGCCTTTGTGGTCTTTTAAAACATATCTATCAAAAGGCAAACAAAAAAGCAACCAGCCAGTTGAGTCCCTGTTAGCACTTTGACCTTACCATTGATCACAGTCTTTACAATTTGAACAGGAATCTTTAGTGGTTTTTAAGAAATACTATTAGGCTACAGAGACTTTCCTAATGTTCATCTGCCTGTGTTACTGAGCTGATCACCTTTTGCCATCAAGTGCTATATCAATGTCAAAATTATTAATGTTGTGGTTTAAGGCATATTAAGGTTTGGCTACTGGAGTACGTGTGTTTAAACTGTTTTCAGCTCAACTGGTTGACCTTCTAATGGAAGTATTAGAATTTATCCACAATATTAGATTTCCTAAAAAGTAGATTTTGGAAAGATACTGGTAGAAAATACTGATTTGTTCTACATTTTCCTTTGAGATTGAAATCTATATTGTATTTGTTTTTATTTAAGAGGGAAAAAAAAGGCCTTTGTTTGAAAAGTAAGGCCTTGAAGTCTGCTAAGTAGCATTTGTTTTACTGGCACTTTGATTTTATCCTGCCTTTGATTTACGTTTGTATACAGAGATGAATTGCTACCAGATCCGCAGAATTTGAGAACAGCTTGCAAACTTTTTATGGGGTTTTAGTCCTTGATCCTGCAAACACTTTTATAGAAGGAAACAACCTGGTGCTCATAGAAGGACTGAACTCTGCTCCCACTGAAGCTGTTGATAAATCTGCACTGATTTCAGCAGAGCTTCAGGCAGGTCAGCACAGCTTGCTGTGACAAATAGGTGTTAGCAGGACGAGGATTTAAAAAATCAGAAGTGCAAGCCAGCTAAGGGTATAAAATATTCTCTTACTGATAGTCTTGGATGGATCAGCTGGGTCAGACATTGCTGGCTGTATTTAGAACTGTTGGGATACTTTGCTACTATTTATTATAATATAAATTATAATTAAATAATTAAAACCACTTCACTGTGTCAGTACTGCTTAAGTATCTTGCAGAACCCCACAATTTCTGCGCTGTACCTTGAATGGTTGGGAGCAGGCCATTAAAATTAGGAATGAGAAAACTGAAGATGAACTTCTGATGGGATATACAAGCACTAAAACCAAAAGTGATCTTTAAAAATTTGGCAGGGAAAAGGACTTGCATACTTTCATGACTGGTTCAACTTTTATTATCTGTAATTTCATATATATACATATGTCACTTAAGTAATGAAAAAGGAGGAACAGCTTAGTATAGTGGCAAATCTTTCCTGGCCTTGTCTTGTAAACTTAACATACTTCAAAATTATATGACCAAGAACATCTGTTTCTCAGCCAGGAAATATTTAAGGGAAACTCACACATTTTTATTGTGGTTATGTGGAACAGGTCCTGCCACTCAGCAGAGCCTTTCAGATTTTCAGAAAGCTTAAATCAGCACACTTACACAGAATTTAATTAAAGGAATCAATGACTTCATTATTTATGTTGATTTGTTAGCTGATGAGCATCAGTGCCTGGCTCACAATTCAATGGAGTGATAAAGGTATCAGCAACTAGTGAACAATGTTATCACAAATATCTGCTTTGAAAAGTCTTTCCACCTTATGCAATTCAAAGACCTTGAGGTGCATATGGAAATGAAATAGTTACTCAGATTAATTACCTCTAATTCCAGCTCATCCCGGTCCATTTCTTGATGAATTCCTCCCATGTAGTCATTTGGGTCATAGTATTCATGCACGGATGGATGGCTGGAAAAAAAAAAGGTATTTTTTAGGACAGCACTCAGGACTTCAGTGGAACTTGTTAATGCATTCCAAGCTTGTAGGGGAGATGATGGAGTGACCCCCACACTGAGGAGCTGCATGTGGTTAATTCTATAAGCTACACCACTTACCCCAGTAAGTGTTTGAAATGAAAATTCCATGTATTGTAGGAGGACAGCCTGCTGCTTTTTACTGCTTGAGCTCTCCCACACTTCCACTGCCTTTACTTTGGAAGTTGTAAGCAGTGTAATGCTCTTGTGATCACTGTTTTCTGTGCTGGATTGCTTTATCTGCAGTGAAAGTAAACTCCCTTTAATTCTCTGTTAACTAGATACATGTCTGAGGCTATTTATGTAACAGCATCTGCTAATTGGCCAGGATAGTCAAGTTGTTAGAGGCAGGCAAGATTAATCTGAATGGAATTGGGAGAAGTGAGAGGAAACACTGGGGAAAAATGTCTCTGCTTTCACGTGCTGGGTGACAGCACAGCCAGAGAGCTGAGTGTGGCCCTGGCATGAGCAGGGCTGTGAGGGCCCAGAGGAAGGGCACTGGTGATCTGGGGTTAATAATTAAGGAAAAATATGGAGCTGACAGGGCTAAGGTGGAATAATGCAGGTGCATTGCAACTTAAATTACAGAATGATAAAATCATGGGACAGTTTGGGGTGGAAGGCACCTTAAGGAAAATCTCATTCCACTCCTGCCATGGGCAGGGACACCTTCAACTAGACCAGGTTGCTCCAACCTGTCTTGGACACTTCCAGGGATGGGGCAGCCACAACTTCTCTGGGCACCCTTCACCTTCACAGGGAAGAACTTTTTCCTAAATGATTCATCAGGAATGAATCTTTGCTATTTTCTAAGTGCAGTTGGCAAGTCAGAGGTACTAAAAGCCCCTTCTGCAGATGAGGTTGGGAGGTGCAGTGTTGAGGCCCTAGGAATAATCACGTCCTATAATAATCATGGCTCCTGTTTGTTCACTGCAAGCTCAAAGCTCCAGCCTTTTGTCAAGTATTTCCACTAAATCCTGCTGCTGTGCTTGAATTCAGAGTGGGCTGGGAATAGGTGGCTGGAACCACCCTTTGAGTACCAGCAGAGTCATGAGAGGAGCAGACACTGCCATGGGATGGTGCTGGCTCAGTGTGTGAAGGTTGCTGTGCTCTGAAAGTCACCCAGGGCAGTGCAGGATCAGTGCCTGTGTGCAGCCAAACCCCACTTCCCAGGAGGGCAGGCAGGGATGTCTGGAGAGGTGCCCTGGCAGGGTGGGTGCACACCAGTCCTGCTCTGGCCACGTGCAGCATCACCTCAAAACCAGGAACTGCCGTGGCTGGACCAGATCAGCCTCTCACACACAGCAACTGAGAGGGTCAGAATCCTTTCCATTCCCTGCTCCCCGTGGAGATGCGTGGCAGGATGACAGGCAATCTGCAGGGGCTCCTTGGGGAGCTGTTTGCCTCTCCAACAGCATGTGAGGGCGGGGGGTGTGTGCGCCAGGAGATAATTGTCATTTGTATTTGTAAGTACAAAAGCATCAAATTACCATTAACAATAATTAAAATTTGATTCTAAAACATCCATGACAACACTGGTAAGTAATTTTAGTCCCAGAAAATAACTTATTTGAGTAACAGCGCTGCAGGGTTATAATAAAGTAATTAATACACTGGAACAGAACGTAGCAGCTCTTAGCATTACACAATTTATGGCAGCCATAAAAAATAAAGTTAAAACATAAGCAACCCAAAGAGGCAGTGAGAGGAATTACAAAACGCAATAACTTTATCCATCAAATGCCAGCAAAAAAAATGAGCTTTATGAGGCCATGTTGTGACTCAGTGGCATTACTCATGTGAGTAATGTCTCGCTAACGTGTAGGAAAAATGAAAATCCCGTGAGTTATGGCTCAGTGGTGGATGAATCCTGGCTACTTCTGCGAGAACATGTTTATGGACAGTGGTGGATGAATCCTGGCTACTTCTGGGAGAACGTGTTTATGGACAGTGGTGGATGAATCCTGGCTACTTCTGGGAGGACAGGTTTACCAGCGAGCGAGGTGAGGTTGTGAACCCCTTCTAACACACCGCGTTATGGAACACGAGGATTTCTGAGGCTCAAAGAGCATCACTCACTCTTCGGGCAGCAGGTAGGGGTCCAGGCCGGGGACGGGCGGGCTGGGCGAGCCCATCTTGCTGAGGGCCATGATGTGCTCGAAGGTGATGTCGGTCTGGGTGCCCACGTCCACCAGCTGTGGCTCGTGGGCCTTGGCGCGCGGGGCCCTCCTCAGCACCTGCACCACGATGGGCTCCTTGGCTGTTTTGAACGCCTCCACCGCCTGCTCGTGGGTAGCTTTGGATAAATCCTTCCCATTGACCTGCAGGGACAAAGCAGCAAAGCTGTCAGGGACCCCGGCTCAGCTCCCAGCCATCACAATGATGCCTCAAGTTTTAGCTTTCATATTTTCCAGACTCTGTGCTGCATTGGTATATAACTCCAAACTTCATGTTAAGTGTTAGCAAGTTATCTTCACAGTTCAGTCAGACAAAACAATCCTTTTCCAGCTCCAGAACCAAGGACACGGCTGCAGCTTCAGCCCAAAAAGTGTAAAAACCAGCAAACTGAGGAGAGCAAACTGGGAGGACGGGACTGCATCACCTGGAGCTGGAATTGGACAATGAACCCCAAGATGGAAATGGACCAAAACCTATAAAAGTATAACAACTCATGACACACTGTCCACCTTGGGTCCACCTTGGCCAGCACCACGGCCAGGCTCTTGTAGTGCCCAAAGTTTATCCTTTGAAGGCCCTTTAATAAATCCTTACTTTATTCTTTTAACTCTGTCCAGCCTGTGTTCTAGGTCAGCCTCTTTAGGCATCATCAAGGTGTGAGCAGCCAGTGCCAGAAACCATCCCCACAACCTTGTGCATCTCTCACTTTCCCTTTTTACTACAGTAACTTTACAAATCCTCTGCTCTGCCTTTTGTTTTGATAGATTTTACTGGGCTTGCTCTTTGAGGTGAAGTACAGACCAGCACCCCATTTGTTTCTTGCAGATTAGAAGTCCCTCAGCCCTTGTTCAAACACAAGTTACTGATTCTCCTGGCGTTTTTCTAGTTTTGGTTTGCTTTTTAGACCCTTCGCCTTTTTGCTGAACAAAACCAAAACTACAAAACTATGTGTTTGTGTCTGATGAACAATTTTTTAGATGAAACATGACGGTAGTACTCAGTCACAGCAATAAAAAACTCCATTTTAGAGTAGTGGATATAAATAAGAGGAGACATGCCAGGCCATGGAACTGAGGGGCTGAACAGAGAATTCACACACTGCACTAAATACACACTATAATCCAGTTTAGTCACATTAAAGTGGGGCACCTGAACGAGAACATTACTCAGCACAATAACTGAATTTAGCCCACACTTAACATATTGCCCAGGGCAAAAAGCTGGCTGATATAAAGAGGGTTAACTTGAGTGCAGAATAGATTGAAAAGGCTAAATTCGTGCTGAATTACCTTGTGCAACTAACACTTCTTCCCTGCTGTCATCTTGGGTTTGCCTTAGAGGGGTGATGACACCAGGATTTTTGTGAAGCCAGCTGAGAGGGGAAGGTGTTAGCATGACATTTACATCACACAAACACTTGCACTGCACATTGCTCCCAGTAATGCACAGCATGTAAAGTTTGGCCTGGTCAAATTAAATATCATTAACTCGCCCAATTGAGCAGATTGCTTCAAAACAGTTTGTACAGCTGTAAAATTAGGTTCAGCGTAATGTTTTCTCTGGAAAAAGGAAATGCTGATTATGGTTTGAGTTTTATTATTTGCTGCAAATTAAACGTTGCACATTTTACTGTGTGCATCCTAATTTTTTTTTTTTTTTGTACAACAAAACCCAACAAGCAATCAAAACAAAAGAATCTAAATTGCAGTGTATAATGTTTTTCAGAAATGTGCACAGAATAACTCTTGAGCAGGAAACTATTTATGAAGATCCTTTCTCCATCTTCATAGTAAAACCTGGTAAAATCCTGCAAAGGACAGATTTCCAGTTCATTCCCAAATGCTGTAATGAACCTGGATTACAGACAGTTTAGTACAGGCCTGCATTTTAATTTAGGATCCTTAGGACACTTTTATTTCTGCAAATCCATGGACTGGCATCCTCTTTGTGCTCTCCTATGCAATTGTTACATAAATAATCATAACTTCAAGGACAGGTTGATGTCATGCAGGGAACAGGCTGTAGTAGCTGCACTGTGTCATAAATTGTTACTACAGGAATTATTTCCAAGTAGTTTCCTGACTATGTTGTCTGCAAGCTGATAATGCCACGAAAAAGAAAAGGTGCTGCACAGCCAAGAAGAAGGACATGGGACCAGATGTTAGAACTGGGGTGATGAGCCAGCTAAATTTTAATCTAAACCCTCTCCTGCTGCAGAGGGACCTTGTGTAGAAAAGGTTTGTGACTTTCTGGCATTCAGCTTCCAGTTGGTAAATTGATAACTCTACAAGCAGAACTGTATTTGATGTGTACACAATTTTAAAGGATGGGTCTGATAGGATGGCAATGATTACAGTGAAATGGAAGCATAAGTCACTGCACTGCTGTTGTTATGGGTTTCTTAGCCCGTTCCAAAGATATGGTTGGGAATTTTGTCTTTAGGAGTTAATATTTCTATGAGCTGTGGCAGCACCCACATCATGTTAGGCAAACAATCCTCTGGACAGTAGCTGTCCACATGATGAATGGTTTTGGGGTCAGTGTGTGGATCCCTTACAAGAGATGGCTCCTAAACCCCAGCTGAGTGGAATCCTTTTAGCTCTGCAGGTTCCTGTTCTGATCATTAGCCTTGGCCACTGTGGTGGTGCTGATCTATGAGACGTGGTCAGAACTGCCTTAACAAATGATGAAAGAACACACAGTGACACAAAAATACACTTAAAAGTGCTTTACAGCAGGGAATTACATTTCTGAATCTGGTTCCTAAAAAACCTGCAGTAAGTGCCATAATATGTGGTAAATACTGAGCAGTGAATAGTTTGTAATTACTTTTTTTTTTAAGCATTTTTTTTAAGCATTTCCCATCTCAGCACAATAATAATATCATTTTCCATTACAGGGAAATAAGGATGGCAGTGCTAAATATTTGGATAATAAAAAGCAGTAATTCCCCAGTCTGCTTATGCATAACAGAGATAAATTGCTTTTTAGTCTAGAAAAAATAGCAGGTATTGGTATTTTATTTTTAGCAGCACAAAAATGATGCAGAAGAGAAATATACTGGGATGATCTCAATGGCCTGATTTCTGGTGTCTGTGTTGAGTCAGTACTTGTGGCTAATCCTGAGTCTAGCAAATAGGTGATACTAATATGCTTAGTTTCTATTTGGAAAATTTGTTACAATTGACAAATAATTATTCCCAGTACTTAAAAGCCAATAAGTACATAATAAAATAAATAAATTAATAAATCTGTACAGATTTGCTTTCTTTAAAATAAAGCTATATATTCCTAGACTTTATTCCTAATGCTGCTGAATTGTGCTCAGCAATTTTTTTCCTTATAAACAGTTACATCTGAAATAACACAGAAAAAAAAATCCATGCACATGAACGCTTCAGAAGACTGCCAAAAACGACAAATATGCATAATTTCTGAGGAACATGCCATGTGACAGAGACAATGGGATCTTTCATGGCACAAAGGATGGATAAATTAACTTGTCTGAAAGGGTGAAATGCTTAGCTTTTGGACCTTCTTAGCATTGGAAATATACTGAATATGGAGAAAGCTGTAGATAAAATGGAGTGACTGGAGTTAAACTGAGCTGAATGGACTTGGATGAAATTTGTGGTGCAGCCAGATAGTGGGTTTAGCCACTGCATGAGGCAGGGACACACATACTCTGTATTAACACCAGGCAGTAAATAAGGAAGGCATACTTGATTTTTTTTTTAATAGAAGCTATGCAATGATTATGAAATAGAATAGCATTTACAGTATTTTATTTTATACTGTGTTCTTCTGCACTAAAGTAGGCTGGAGAGAGGACCAAGAAATCTATAGAGGCAGCAAGAAATCTAAAGATAAAGATGGCATAATCCTGTCTGGGAGGTCTGTGTCTCCTGGAAGTTTTAATACTTGCAGTGAAAATAAAATAGTCACTTGAGCTTGATTTGATGCTCACTGGAGTCAAGGGGTGTTTTGCTTTTGCAATGGCTCAGCTCAGGCTCTGACTGAGAGAGGACATTAACAGCAAATCAAGAAGTTATGAAGCTGAGTGTGCCATCAGCATTCCATGGCCAAACTGAGATAATGGAAAGGAAAATGCTGCCATGGTCAGTTAAGGTGGAAGTGATGTGTATTTTTAATTGAGAAAAAGAGAGGTGATGCCCAGAGGCAGAACAGGGGAAGCCATGGCACAAATCCAAACGGGTGACCCCAGCAAACAAACAGAAGAAAACAATGTCTTAAACTCTCATTTTGATCATGGAGCTCTCATTAATTCCTATACACAAGAAGTAAATGGTCAGAAAAATAAACAGGAATTAAAATAAACAGAAAAATAAACATGAAAAGAAGAATGAAAAAATCTAATATGCTGTATCTGGCCCCAGATGGAAGCAGCAGAACTTCACCGAGGAACCCTAAAGGTCAGGTGGAAGTGCTGAGGATCATCCCATGACAGCTTAGGAGGTGTGACTACAGCAAATAGGTGGGTATATCTGAGATCAAATATTTGAGATCAGACTCCTAAGAGCCATGAAAAAGGCTGGAAACTTTTGAGTGCTACCTTGGAGATAAAAGGGTAAAAACAGGCAGTAGGGTCTTGGGGGGAGTAGGGTTGGTAAGACCCAAGTGCATTCCTGAGTCTGTTTTCAAATCTCTCTCAGTTGGTAGCTACATATTAAGTAGAAAAAACAAATAAATCAGTGATGATTTGTGAGCAGTGATGTTCTCAACAAGGAGACAAGAAAAGAAAAAAAAAACCAGGAAAACCCCTCATATCTCTTTATGCTGGTGAAGAATTTGCTCTACCTCACTAGGAAATGGTTTTCCATATAATTTTCCAGTGCTGTGAGTGTGTAAGGGATTGGATATACATTGGCTTCTCTCTGCTGGAGCTCTGCAAGGCATTTGGCACCCCTCCTGTTGAAAACTCCACCTTCTATTAATTCCAGATATGTCCCAGTGAAATACCTTTTACAAGGACAGATTTTCTCACGTTTTTATATTTATATATGTGCTTTTACTTTAACAATTGTTCTTCTGAGAGGTTTGGGATCCTCCAGCGGTTCCTGAGCCAAGTGCCACTGTTTGGATGCTAATTTCCTGAGGTCAGAATTGGCACAGGGTGCAGAGGCTGGAGCCTTCCAGCCTTCCCACTGTGAGGACAAGGCTGGACCTCCTGTGCAAGGCAGTGGGAATTTGCAGCCAAGGCTGGGATGACAGAATTGCTCTCTGTTACTAGAAAACACACCCTTATTTTTGCTTGAGGTGTGAGGCAGGATAGGACACGGTTGTGCTATTACATAAATGTCATTTTATCAGTAGCTGCTGTTTAATTATTGAGCAAGGTAAGTGATTTACATGCTTTATTTCTCTGGGTGGGAAGAGAAGGCTAATTAATTGCCACTTCTTAATGGCAGACATGAATTAGAAGCCTTCAGGTATATCAAAATATGTCACTTGTTTATAAGTGGACAAAACTTCTTCCTGGTTGCCACCAATTCTGATTTTCTTTTCCTTCTGACACAGTACTTATGGAAATCCCAGCAGTGGGGGTTTCTCTTTTCCTGTGAGAGCAGAATTAACACACCTGGGTTCTCCACACAGGGATGTTCCTGGAGCTCATTCCCAGTTTCCCTGCAGGGGCACACTCAGGGAGGGGACAGTGGGACAGGGCTGTGACAGGAAAGGGCTGGCAGAAGAGAAGGTGGGGAGGATGCTCAGGGAATGGAGGAGTTCAGCACCCAGGCATGAGCAAACATCATCTGCAGCAGCACAGGTGAAGTGACTTCAGGCACTGGTGGAAGTAGTTACTGAAAGGTTGAGAAAGCCACAAAATCCCTGTGCAGAACAGTTCAGTTATAATTATTTTGTATTTTATTTCTGCAGCAATAGTGTGTAACATTGTTTTCTGGATGTTGGGAGCACACAGCAGATACCAGGTTTCAGTAAATTATTTTTTCCCATTAATTTAGACTGATTTCTGTGGGTTTAATGCCATGAATGATAAACATTTGTATGCATTGTACAGCTTGTTGGCTCTTCTATGCCTCACAAATGTCACAGAGAAAAAAACTTTTTTGCCTAAGAATGAGTAAGCAGCTTTTCTTTGTAGAAATTCATGCAAATCCTTGGGAAGTGCACTATAAAAATGCTAGTTCTGTTAGACTACAGATGCCTGTGCTCCATTTAAAATGCTCTTTATGGTCTGATTCACTTCTTTAGCAAGTTCTTAAGGAGTCTGCATACTAAGAAAAAGCAGCACAACTTTAAAGATTTTTATAGAAGCAAGAGCAGCAAAAAGCCTATTTTATAACCCCCCTTTTCCTCAGGAATTGGAGAAAAAAAGGTTCAAAATACAGGTTAATTCTTCTTGCAGATCCATCTAATCCCTCTTTTATTTCCCTCATATGTACAGTCTCCCTCCTTTTCAAAACCCCAGAATTATATTGTTTAGTAATAGACTGTTTCCATGTGTGTGCATTTCCCTTCTGCCTTGCGAGACATCCATGACAAAACAGTTCAGACCAAGGAAAAATTCTTTTCCTTAAGAGCACAGAATACATTTGTTCTCCACACCGTTAAGTTGCAAATGGAAAATCTTGGGAAAAAGAGCCTGGAAATAAAGGAATTTTTATTTTGCTAGTAATTAGCACATTTAGGTATTACCAAGGCAGTGCCAGGAGTGTCTGGAGCATACTAAGATGCTCTTGGTTGGGTTCTCAGGCTCTGCTCCTGTGGATCACTACTCAAAATAAAACCACAGGGAATTTTATCCTTTGCTTCAATGGAAACACAGAGCAATGCTAAGGCTTCTGAGACTCTTGGACTTTCACTAGAAGCAAAGTTTACTTGCAGCCCTTTTTCTCTTAAATATGCATTAATCGTGTTAAATGACTTTATATCAGGGCAGAAATGCTTTTCCTCATTTTTTAAAGTGATCTTTTGTGTATCTTTTCACGGCTTAATAACCCAGGTTCACCTAGAACACAGCCAGAAGTTTCCTGGCCTCCCCTTTTAATGCCTCCTCTCTGCCATTTCTGCAGAGGGGGGCAATCAATGGGATCTCTGAGTGAGCCACAAATGAGCCATAAATAACCATGAATTACTAATGACTGGATTCAGCAAGTGTAATTACCCGTTTTCTCACATCCTCTGCTTTGTCCATCTCTAGCCCTGAACCTCCAGTGTGGCTCCTTGGGAAATGCTCTTGCCCCTTCCCACATGTGCTTTTCCCAAGAGGCAAACCCTATGTCTATGTGTTCATCTAGTACAGCAAATTACAGATTTTTATCAATGATAACTTTCAAAAAGCTGTGTATTCCAGATTTATGTTTAAAATAACACACAATGAGAGTGAACAGCATGAAAAAATTAAAACTCTTTTAGCTGAGGGTGCAGTGTTACGTGGATTCAAACTGAATTTGAGTAGCATAAGAAACAATTCTTGTCCTGAATCAGACCAAAGGCCCCTGTAGAGCAGCACCTTTTTCCCACAGAAAAAGGGAATGGTCAAAGACTAAGATTTGGAGGGAGCTTTCCCCTGCTATGGCCTTCCAGCACACACAGTTTGGTAAGGCAATATTTATCACCACACCTCAGTTAAAACCAGAGTAGTACAAGTTTCTGATAGAGACCAGCACTTCATATAATACTGATATCATTTTAGCAGCATATCAGACTGTGCAAGCACACAGCAAAAGGCAGTGCTGCCCCTGGAGACCTGCTCCAGGCAAAGAGACAACAGGGATTCTACAGAAGATGAAACAGAACAAGTGAGTGATCTGCCTGAGGTCACAGGAGGGCACAGCACAACTCAGACCTCCCATCCCACCACCCAGGCACTGTGTTTAAGATCATTCTGATTCCCAGCACCCCGTTTTCACACTGCTGTTCATTGTTTGTAGCTTTTAAGTCCATCTTCCCCCTCCCTCCCCTCTTCCACAAACGCCTCGGTGATGCAGGACAGGGAAAGAGTGATTTTGGACAGCTCTGAAGATCACCTGTGTTGAAGAGGGTTATTGAGGCTGGTTGCAAGAAAAGATGGAAAGAACACCTGGTGCTGCTCTGTGGGAAGCCAGTGACAGATCCCAGAGGGTTTCTCAGCCTTGCTGCTTCAGGAGCTTTGTCACCTTGGGCCTTCCACAGGCAGAGCTGAAGTGGCTGAAGAACAGGAACCTCAGAAGGGAGTCCCACCACCACCTCCCTCTGTGCTGCCATGGCCATGAGTTCTCACAGTGTGACACTGACAAAAACACCTTCATTTTACTTTGCCTAGAACTGATGGCAGTTACACAGATTTATTGGGTCAGGTACAAGAGCTTCTGCTGAACTCCGAAGCACCTCGGCCAAATTTAAAAGTTCTTATCAGCTGTGATCTTCCAACACATGAATGATTGCTTTCTCTAGAATGTTCAGTTTTCACTTTGCAAGAATGTACAGACTATTGGTTTGAAGCTGCAAAAAACCCTCTAGTTGCACTTCCATGTGTAGTTTTTGTTATTATTTGGGATAATTTTGATATATCAGTGCCCAGTCCCTATGCCAGTGGACAACATGTCCAATCACCTCTGTGTCCCTACCCAGGATTATCCCTGTATGGACACAAGGAAGAAAACAGTGCCCTGATTCTAACCATTTGTGTTTTGGATGGTGGCTCTGGATCTGGCTTTTTGCCTGAAGATATCCCATATTAATAGGAAGTTTTTCTTCAATTGCCACTGCTTGAATTAGTGAGTATTGTAATATTTAATGTTTATGTATATTTGATATTATTTAATCTGCCCCTCTCCTGTCAAATCCCTGACTTGTTCCCAAGTTCCAGCTGGATCTGCTTCCCTTTACCCACCAAATCTCTGCAAGGACCAATCCCAGTGTTCATGTAACTGTAGAGTTGTCCTGTCCCAGTGAAAATGAAGCCTGATCTTTTGTTCCATTATTAATGAACACAACAAAACACATTTATTGAATCTGCACTTTTTCATTACTCCATATGTTTCCTTTTTTCCCAGCCCATGTCTGACATGTGACAGTAGAGCACAGAGTGATTGTCCCTGGTGCCTTCTCCCTTGTGACTTCTTGCCACCTGCTTTGTAGCATTAAACAGATGTGTAAGTGCAAAGCATCACAAAACTCATCCCTTCAATCATTCATCATTTAAAAAAAATCCTAATAAATCCATGCTGTGGCTGAGCATTTTATCTGCCCACTGTAAAGATGAAAGGCACTGTAGATTTTAGGAAGATTATGCAGCACTGAGACATTTCACGTGCAAAGTAGGTCAAATTAGGTATTTATATCACAGGTGACCATTAGGCATTTATTTAGTTCGTATCAGATCTTGTTAATGTTCCTTTAATGGCCAAAATATTCCTCTAACTTCACAATAAAGAATATCTTCCAGAGAAATCCTAACAGAGGCACTGCATTATTCATCATCAAGTGAAGAGGAAAATTTCAATTGCCATTTTCTGGTAAATGTCTAATTAGGAAAAGGGACTTGTGAGCCACAGACAGGCGCCACGATCATTAAAGGGCAGTTTTCTGAAGATTATGAGTCCCCAGTCTGTCAAGCAGAGTTTTTCTACAGCTGAACTCATTCTGCAGTAGAAAACCCCATCTAGAACAAAGCCCTTGGAATTAACATCTTGTTTAAGCAAACACACGAGTACTTTGAAGTAAGTGTGATAGGTTCACAACTGTTATTGAGGTCGAGTTTAATGGTAGTGAAGTGACAGAATCGAACCTCAGCACTAGTTTTAATTTCAGCTGCAGCACAGGCTGCACATACAGAGCACTTGAAGCCATACACTGTATTTCAAGTAGAGCAGTTCCCTGTAATTGGCACCACCACTTTGGTCTTAACATGGAAAACTGCAGAAATGTAGAGCAACTAATTCTCTGGCTGCCCAATTAAATTTGAGGGTGTGAAAAGCATATGTACAGAGGCAATTATTTCTGTTTTCCAAATCTTACAGTTTTGATTAGGTTTTTTTTTTTTTTTTTGAGCTGAATGTTTATTTTGGCAAGCTTCACTTTGGCCCTGCTTTAGGATAACATCATTGCTCAGTAGGTTTAAGTCTAGTTAGGCTGTTTCCTTGAATTAGGCTTTCTTACTGATTGATTACTTTGGTCTCATTTTCTCAAGTCTGAACGTGCAAATGGAATTCTGATGGCAAGGGGACCTGCACTGGTGATTAGCTCATTGCAGCAGGTTTGTGTGGGAGTTCTGCTGGAGAACAGTGCCCTGAAAGTGATGCCACTGGAAGCTGCCAGTGGAAAACAGTGTTGGCTTGTTCCTCATCACTGCTGACCTCTCATTAGCACAGAATTTGTATCTGACCTTGGTGCTTATATAACCTTGGCCACAGAGCATCTCAGTCTGGTTTAAAATGCAAATCCAGCTTGCTCACTATTGTTTTTTACCAACACTGCCATTTTTCTGTGTCTCAGGGATGTGCCAGGCTGGGAGCATGTGAGTGAGGCTTTCAAGTTTCCGACACGCTGCAGGATCATGGCAACAACTGTTTATTTATAAATGAACTTTAGTATTTGTGAGGGGTGCCAGCTCAACAATCATGGAGCAGAATCTTCTGACCTCGGCTCAGCTGAACCAAGGGCAGTGGCAACATGAGCTTGTTTCCTGCCAGCCTGTCCTTAGCCTGGAGGAAGGGGCTGGGCTCTGTGCTCACTTATCTCAGGGTTTCCCAGCTGCAAGTGCCACTTGGGATGGGCTGTTCTTATGGTGTCTTCCCACTGGGTGAACTCCATCATCCTAAATCCCAGGGAACAGATTTGAGCGCTGCCCATGCAAGTTTAGAGTCATCTGTGATTTAAAACTCTATATTGACATCCTTGGAAATTCTTCCAGTGGAAGGTGTCCCTGCCCATGGCAGTGGGGTTGGAATTACAGATCTTTAAGGTGCCTTCCAATCCAAACCATTCTGTGATGCTGTGAGGAGTCTGTAAAACACTGTGTCCATTTAGGAAATGATTTCAGTGTGTGTTTACCTTCCATACTGTGGGCAATGTGTGCTTAGTGTGAAAAAGGTACTGAGAAAGTTCCCTGAATTGCAGGCTTAAACTTTTTTTACTCTATTTTGCACTCTCAAAAGCTCTATCTCAGATGACTCATTCTTCTGTAAGTTTCCTCCAATGGAGTTTACTTTTTGGTCCCTCAGGGATTTTCACACAAAGGGAAAAGCCCTTATTTCTGTTATTGTTTGTGTAGGAGTTGATGACATTGAGAAAAGCACATCAGAAACCTGGTGTTAAACACCCTCCCAATTTTCTGGTTTTCTTTCTTCCCCCTTCTCCCTCCATTTTCACAACTTTTAATATCTTCTGAAGAAGATTTCCATTTAACCAGACGCCCCAAAATCTAATAGTGTATATTACTTCATTTAATATGCTGTATTCAGCTGGGAAGTAAACCTTGGGACACATCTAAGATGGGATATGCACCCCATTGCTGCCACACTCATCAGTGGTGACACTGCTCTGCATCAAGCTGCCACAGCCCCCTTTGTACTTGCAGCACAAAGCATTGATATGCACAGCTACAACAGTCTCTAATGACGAGGTGTCTTAATTTGGTTTTTATTATGTGATTAAAGGTACAATAAGGTAAGTGCTCAACAAGAGGGAAGACCATTGTTCTGCATCATTAAGCTCACAGCAGCCCAAAAAGAAATTGTAGGCAATGTGCCAAAGCCCTTAATGAAGAGGATCTCTTTGAATTATCTATGGATGAGGAAGGGATAAAGCCTGAGCCCTGGTATATTTGATCCTCTTTGTGCTCACTGTTAGAGGACTTAGGGAGCCAGCCGTACTGGACCTTCTGGAATTGTAATTTATGGAAGCATTAATTTCCCAGCCACACTAAAGCTCTTGGCCTAATAGAGAAAGTGCAGTTATGTACTATTATTAATTCCTTCAAGTGTCTTCTGAATTCCTACATCTTAGAGTCATGAACTTTTAAAAAAATAAGGCTAAGGAGATTTATTTGTAATGATGCTCAATATTCCCTAAAACCAAGTTATGCAAATTTTGTCTAACTGAGATTTCTTAAATAGCAATGCCTTCTTATCACATGATATTAGGGTTACATGGATGACACAAAAAAACACTCTAAGAGACATTTTCTACTGTTGGCAGATTTTGAAGCTTTTATCTTCTATATTCTGTAATTTTAAATGGCAGTGATCCTTCATCTCCCTCACCATTAAATTTTAGGTGATTGCTCTTGTGTGTAGGTTACATGAGGATGTATTTTTATAGTTGTAGTGACATATAATTATCTGGAAGTGCTCCATAAGCTATAGAATTCCCTCCCTCCTATCTTACGGAAGAGAGAAATCAAAGTAGATCCCTGTTAAAATAATTTTGCACAGTTATTTATATTCTAGAATAATCAGGGATTATAGTCTTAAATAATTCAGGTTTTGCTATGTTAGAAATCCCAGTTTTAGAGGATTACATGCACCTTCCACTTCTGTGGAAACTGAGGGTATTCCAACAGTGTTTCCCAAAAGATTTCCACACTTCCTGAGGAGCACTGGGCACTCACACAGGCTGCAGCACTTTGCAGGTTGACAGAATCCTAAACCCAAACTCCTGCCAGGGATCTGCACCTGCAGCCAGCACTGGATAGTTCAGTCATCTCAGATATCAGCAGGAACTGTTCCTGGGACTGATTTTAGGACGTGTATTTAAAGAATGTTGTCCTGCATCTGTTGGGAGATGTCAGTGAGTTGCAAAGGTTCTCTGCCACCTTCCCTTCACAACAAAAATTGAGCAAGACCCTGAGCAATCAATGCTGGTGATCGGGTGCTGTCTCAGTCTGTCCTGGTTGCTGCACTCCTGAACGTGACTCACTGACAGTCCCCAAACCCAGTCTGCACAAAAACTTGGCAGATAAGGAATTATTCCCACAGCCACTGTTGTATCTGAGCGGAGCAGTCGCACAAACCATACCTGGCCCCAGGTGTGCTGCTGCAGGCAGCATCTGCAACTGCTTCTCAGTTCAGAACATTGGCCAAAAATCTTATTACCTCCCTCTAAAATTCCTCCTCCCATCACATGCACAGCAGCTTAGCAAGTGGAAGTGTGCTGGTATAAATAGAAATGACAGTCAACATGTCTTTCTATTTGCTCCCACAGGTTTTTTTTTTATTCCGCAAAGCGTCAGCGTCCTTTGGGTGAGCGAGCGAGAATTAGATCACAACTACGTGGTTAAAATTTAATCACTTCCCTACCAGCATAACATGCAGACCACATCTTTTATTCACTTTGTTGTCAGTGACATCAGTATCTGGGATCAGCTGCAGGTGGGAAGGCAGCAGGACACGGGATTGCTGAGCAATTCCCTCTGCCGGCAGCGCGGAGCAGCGCTGGGAATGTCACCCAGCAATTGTCACTTCTCCTAAACCACCTCAGGAATGGCGAGGGGGGAAAAGTACAGCTCGAAGGATCTGGGTAGTGTCTGTCCACCCAGAGTGTTTGTACAGACAATCCAGTCCACCTTCTCAGTGCAGACTGTGAGTGTATGTGTCTGTGAATATTTCCAGGGAGACCTGCAGGATCATCCTGAAACACCTGGCCATCACTTTGCAGGGCTCCATCCCCCTGCCTCAGTCCAAACTGTACTGTAGATGTAACAGAGTAAGGGATTTCAGAGGCATGCAGAAGGAAAAGCAGAAACAGGAAATAAAATCTTTGCAATAGAGGTTCACTTGTTAATACACTCACAGAAAACTTCTCAGAAGGTTCATGTAAGTAATTTGGTATATAAAGATCTGTAGGGCAGTAGTTTTAATCTGGTGTCAAATCTGTTTGTTAGCTGGTGTTTTTAAACAGCAAGGTGCAACACCTACAACAACTAGCTACAAACTCTCAGTGACAGGCACTTACAGACCAGACTGAGCACCAGTGAACACACTGCACACAAACAAGTGGCTCTAGGTACTTGAAAACAGCTACAAAACCTTCCTCGTGCATCTTTTCCCCTTGTGCAAGGAGTGTGTGACCAAGCTATGATCCTTGACAAGGTATTTAACCTAATGTACACTGGAGAAATGAACACACTTTGTGATGAAAGTTTTGTGAAAAGTTTCATGTATAATAGCTACATTTAAATATCTGCTGTTCTGCACATGTGAATGGGAAGATACAGGCTAAAAACATAATAATTATCACACAGACTTCAAACAAGGCAAACTCGCTTTCATTTCCAGTTCCTGGCATTCCAGCTTCCCTGCCCTTAACAGTGGCCAAAAACCCAAAGGAGAACATTTGCTTTCAGAAAAGAAATCTAATTCTTTACCTGACAAACTTCATACAGCAACTTGTACTGCTCTTCTGGCTTCTGCAGAGTGCACAAACTGCATCCCATGTTTAAATTCAAGCGGCAGAAAGGACCCTCCTTATTCCCCCGAGCAGCCAGAGCGATGCCCGTGGCCAGCGCGCATCCAGGTGGGGCTGGCCCCGCAGGTGAGGCGGCACCGGCGGTGGCACTGGCGGTGGCAGCGCCGCGGAGCTCTGCCCGTCCCCGGCTCGCAGCTGCCTCCCTCTGCCTCTCCCGGCGCCCAGGCACGGCTATATACCGCCACTCATGCATATTAATCAGCTCTCATTGACTATTCATAACAGGCAGTGATACACAAGCTATAATTGCCAGCTATGACAGCTGAAATTTCTCTAATTAACAGGCAAGTGCTTCAGTAGCAGGCGTAATAAAGGACACTAACAATTTTGTAAACCATTTTGTAGCAATTACAAACAAACACGACTGCGTTTTACTACGGTCCCTCAGGATAATTCTTCCCACATTTCAGCAGGCTGGGAGCAGGGTTTAAGCGTAAGGCACAGTGAAATGAATGTCGTGGTACAGAACTCAGCCAGGGTGAAGTTGAATATGCTCAGGAGCATTTATTTCCCTCCTGGGCTGTGGTGCTATTTGAGAGCCTCAGTTTTACAGCAGCAGCTGACTGAGCTGGGTGTTTAACAAGCACAACAGAGAAAGGCATCTCTGTCCCTGAAAGCCTCCACAGCCTTAGGACCTGGCTGCAAAGCAAAGAAGATATATGTGAATGTAGGTGGATTTAGGGAAAAAAAAAAAGCCCAACAAAAAAGTGTCTTGTATTAATATAGATTAGCTTTAGATTAATATGTATTCCAAGTGAAAAATGGCCATTTATGCTACTGACTCCCATTGTGTATTTCAGTGGTGTAAATGACAGCTTCACATATTATCTGTGATATTAAAAATATAAACTTTATGAGATTATAAAAATATGTACAATAAAATCAGTATGGCATTTATGAGTACTCAGCATTTGAGTGCATAGATCTGCATTAAACCTGTACCACAGATGTAAAGGATAAGACAGCAGTGAACTGCCCAATGAGCTAGAAAAGTACTCGTAACTCAGAGGCTTTATGGATATTTTCCAGTCTGTGAGAAGCACTACCTTGTGCTGGGAGTGTGGATCGACCATAATTTTCCCAGTTGTTTAAGCATTCAGAAGGGGCTGCATTTTTATAACCTCACTGCAACTCATTCTGCCATAAAGAAGATGACAGAGCAGCCAGGAGTGAGGGTGTCATTCCCACAGGAATTGCAGGGACAGCCTGGATGGATCCTGGCCATGGTTATCTAACTGGTTTTGACTATTTGCTCAGCCAGTTTCTGTGGATCACAAGGGAGATGTTGTGCAAGGACCATCCTTCCTGTCCAAACTCTGCACACAGGTGCTTGCTGTAGGGATCCTGCAGAATACTCAGCTCTTGCTACAATGGCACTGACTCACAGTTTGCATCAAAATGTTCATTATTGCAATGCAGTTCATGCTTTAGTACAACTTTAGTAAACTGAGACTGACAAGAAGGGGTCCCTTGATTCTGAGACTTTATTTTGGTAGCAAAATTTACCTGCCTACAGAAAGAAACAAAGAACAGAAAGAAAGGAGACCTCGTTTCAGTGGTGTCCAGCAACATCACAAGGGACAATGGGCACAAATTGAAACACAGGAAGTTCCATCTGAATATGAGAAAAAACTTCTTTATTGTGAGGGTGGCAGAGCCCTGGAACAGCTGTCCAGAGATGCTGTGGGGTCTCCTTCTCTGGGGTCACTCAAAACCCACCTGGAGATCATCCTGTGCAACCTGGTCTGGATGGCCCTGCCGTGGCAGGGGCGTTGGACTGGACGATCTCCAGGGGTCCCTGCCAATCCCACCTGTGACTGAAACCCCTGCCAAACACCCAAAACAAGCAGGAACTTTATCCCTGAGCTGTGACTGTGCTGTTTCCCTGTTGAGAGAACTGCTGCCATGGTGGCAGAAGTTGCAAGATTGGAGCAAGGCAGAGGAAGCCTGGATGCCACTGCTGCCCTCAAGGAATGATTCAGGCTGTCCCTGGTCAGATATGCCACTTAAATACTACAGCTTTTCCAAAGCTGGTTGACAGCCAGTGACTGTGGATCTTGAACAACTGGAAAATTCTTGCATGAGGGGACTAGTGTTCCCTAAAAGCAGAAAAAGATGATGATGATGATAAGTGAATTAAACAAAAAAACCTCAGACTCTATGGAAATTGTAAAAAAGTTTATGGCTTTGATTAGATAATTTTTTTTGGTTATGTAATTTGATTAAGCAACTTAAGGTAAAGCTTCCAAAAATGTTGTCTGTGATTTTGGTTTTCTTCTTAAATGCAATTAAGTTTCTTCTTAAATACTAGATGCCATTTAAGTAAACGTTAGTGTTCTGTTCAGGTGGCTGAGGTCAGTCAGGATTTTTTTTTTGCTTTTTTTAGGAATAGCATGCAGCTGGATCTGCTTAGAAATAAACCAGAAACATGTGGGATATTTAATTTCCAGTTTCAACGGAAACACACCTATTTGTTATTTCCCTATAGCAACGTGATAGACTGCAGGAGATAATGTTTCATGATTCAGAGAGATAATCCCTAAGTCAGGGCAGGAGAATAAACCCAGCAGAAGACTTGTTTTGATGTGTGAGTGGAGGGTCCCATAAATGTGATATTTGGGATTCTCCAGCTGCCACGGCCCCAGCAGCAAAGAGCTCACCCTGGTAAATGAGCTGCTCCTGGAGCCAGGCCAGTGCCCATCTCACTGGAGATGTTTCCATTATTGAAATATAACTTGAATCTCCCCTGTTCATCTCACAGGCAAAAATAGTAGCACTGCCTCAGGTCAATACAGACTGGTTTTTACAGCACTTTGCCAAACTTTAAATATTTGGGCCGTAAACTTGTGTTCTGGGCTTTGTCCAGTGCTGATTTCTGCCGTTAATGGTACACTGGAGCTGAAGTTCCAGTCATTTCCAAGGGTCAGATTACAGGGAGAAAAAAAAGTTTGCCTGTGTTCTGAAATTCTGTATGCTTTCTTTGAGAGGGTTTTAGTATCAACATAATTTGAAACAAGAATTTGAAGTTTGGCACTGGGATGGTTTGCGCTGTCCCTGTGAAATCTGCTAAATTTGGTCAGCTCCTCCTAAGCTGTTGCAATTTGTGTGTTCTCAGCACAAAGTCGGTGCAAGCTTCCAGTTTAATTCCTGTGAGACTTCAAACGAGTTCAGTGAGTGGTGCCAGGTCTGAGGAGGCCAGCTCCGTTTCCTAGTGGCTCTTTGTGAGGTGGGAGGATGGATTCCAGGAACAAAGGGATGCTCTCTGTGCTCCTCACCCAGGCAGGGAGAGCCACGCGAGCTGCTGGGATGGGCTGGATGTTAATTATGTGACTTTTAAAATAAAATATTGACCAAGGAAGCCTGGTGCCTTACAGGAGCCCTCATCAGCACCTGCTGTACCTGGGGCAGGTAAACCCAGGCTTCCCTGGGCGTGTCCAGATCAGGCAGCTCGTCCTGGGATCTGTCACCAGCGCTAACGATGTGCCATGTGTGGTCTCGCCAGGGCCACGGATAATGAGCTTAACCAAATGGACGGCAGTGGAGGGTTCACATCACGTGTAATGGGGATGTTAGAGTGGTCCCAGCTGAATGTGAGCAATCCAGGCTGAATGGGAAGTCAGCGAGCCAGCTGACTGGGAACAATAGGAAATAGCCTTTGAATACACAAGGTGCCAGCAAGAGCTTCCATTAGCATTTATCTAGATTACTCACTCCCTGCCTGCCTGCGTGTGACCGCGGCTGCAAAATCCCCTTCGCCACAATACCTGCCTCCGACTATCAGACATTGGCTTTTGTGTCCAAGAGCTAATTCCCAGGGAACAGAGAAGGTGGGAAGCAGCCAGACTGCCACCACAAAGGGGAGGGTGCTGCTCTTGTCCCCGAGGTCCTGGACAGACAAGGAGGGAATGCTGCCACAGACCACGGGCTGCTTTTGCTTTTTGCACGTGTCTTAGCTTCAATTTGCAGCCTCTCAGCTTGCAACTACAAACCTAATATAAATTTTGCTGTTAAAATGTTTGATTTTTTCCCTGATTAAGCCTGCCAGGTGCTGGCAGGTAAGGGGAATCCACAGGAGGCTGATGCACTTCAGGTGTCCCGCCTGTCTGCACGGGATGGTGAATCAAAATAAAGAGGGAAATGAAGCACTCATGAGGGACCTGCACCCTGGAGGGGATCATTATTAGGGAACTCAAAGGCTAAAAAGCACTCTCTGCCAGCTTTTCAAGGGTAGGGACTGGCGCTGCCAAGGGTTGGCTCTCGGACAGCAGTTCCCACCAGCAAGAATAAACCCGTGTCCTTTGTGTGAGGAGCAGATGGCACACAGCTCCTGCTCGGAGCTGGCCACACACCAAACCCAGCTCGGGGCTGGGGGCTCCTAATGCTGGAGTGGCTGCCTGCGATACCACTGATGGCTTGGCATTGTTTATTTTGTTTCTTTAAATGCAAGTTGGCTTTCCTGCTCTGCAGTAACTATTTAACATTGTATTTCTGTACATATACTTAGCAAGTTCTGTTTAAACAAGTGATTCCTATTTAAGCAGCGTGATTAGGGAAGAGTTTGCTTAATGTATCAATACTTTAATTACTTTTCTTGTTTTTACAAATATTTAAGACTTGTGAGAAACAAAAGCTAGGAAAAAGAACAGCTGTGACTTTATAAATAATTCTTGCTTTGGTGTGTTAAATAAACAGAAGTCATGGAAATGTACAGATTATGGTTACCCAGAGCGGTGTGAAAGGGAACTGTGTTACACAACCATACTTCAAAGTTAAGTATCTGGGATTTTTCAAAGTGTGAGAGGTGTTTTTTAATTATAACCACTGGGTTACCTTTATTAAAGCTCGAGTGCCTCTGTTGGGAATGTGTTCAGACTGAGTTCCGTTTCCCTGTGTTTATTTGAAAATGTTCAATAATACAACCCACTGATAGCTGTGAAGCGTTGGGTTCTTAATAATACATGTAATTAGTATGGATCTAATTTAAAAATACCCTTCTGAAAAGTTCTTTGTTGAATATGTGAAAGCAAACCAGGGTTTTCTATGGCATCGTGCAGGCACAATAATTAAATACACACTCTAAATATAACAGCAAAAAGATCTCAATTCTGGTGGGGTTTTTTTGCATGTGGGCATAGCAATCTGCCTATGCATTGGAAGCTTCAAGACTGAGCCAAAATATTTAAACTAAAACATACCACAAGAGAGGATGTGAAAGCAAATGTAAAACTTTGGCTTTATTCCCATCAGTTAATGCTGAAGTCTTGAGATCCTTATTTGCTCCACTTAGCATCTCTGAAAGAGTTCCAATCCTCAGAAGTAACTTAAATGAAATGATACTTATTGTTAAACTGCTGAAGGAACTGTTCTGTCCTTGAAGCTCTTTAAAAGTCCAAAATCTCTGTAATTTATGCCACTTGAGGAAGGCAGTGATGCCTCAGGAGCATCCCTGCACCATCCCTGTAAGCTCTGCAGGGCCAGCAGATACAACACTATTGTGTTAATTCAGCCTCCCATGAAGCAGAACGATGAGGTCAGAATAGGGTAAATAACTGTTTAATATGCCACTGAGACCTCGTGGTGGGGAGAACCAGGAGAGCTGACCTATGGACCAGGGAACTCCCCCTCCCCTGGGCTGCCTCTCTGCGTGTTGATTACAGCAGGGCCAAGAGGTCTTGGTCAAAGCTGAAGACAAAAGGTGATTCCTGAACCTGAGGATGTTCAAGCTGATTTTCAGTGATGACACTGGGATGGAAGCGGGTGAAACAGGGTTTGAGTGCCGAGGCCAGAGAATGAACTCATCAAAAAGAGAATGCTCTTTCACCTAAGCAGAACCAGCTCCAAAACCACCAGCTGCCAGCCCAGCAAAGCCCAGCTGAGGGAAGGAGCTGGAGGCAGATCACACTCCTCATCCTTTAGCTCAAATCCCTCGTTCCTTTTCCATTCATGACACAATGGAAGCAGCCACTGCGAACCACAAAGGTACGGAGGGCTGGCAAGGAAATGAGAAAATCTGATTATAGGCTGGATTTGTGTTCTAAAAGCTTCTTCCCTGTTAGCTGAAACCTCAACTTCCTCACAAAAAAGCATCTTTGATTTCCTGGTTTTGATGCTGCATCAGCCGAACTAATCTCCGTAATTTTTTACGGGTTATTTAACTGGACAGCTTCTACTTAAGAAGAATGACAAATTTAAGCTTGCACAAATTGTCACTTTTTACATGGTGAAAAGTGCTGTGGTTATTGTTAGCAGTTACAAGAATATGCAATAGCAAATTAGGAAGATTTAAAGGAAGAAAGTGGATAATGAAAGTACAGGAGTGTGGAGTCAAATGTTAGTTCTACGCTTGTGTTTATAAGGTTCACATGCTCGCAAATCTGAAATTACTTACAGAACATCAACTTCCATTTTGATTTTGCTGCGAAATATCACTTCAGAGAGACAGTATTGGTAAGCACAGGCTGCTCTGAGTGATGGTTACTTCAAAATAAGAACGTTTTCTGTAAAAGTGATAATCCACTTTTAATAATCTCAGAGCACGCCAAATGATTCGGTGGACTTGAATGCTGCATAAAAACTATTGACACAGTACTTCATCTTTCAAACTGATAGACACGTGCCCCAAAAGCTAATAAAGTTCACTCCAATACAAACGAGGAAGTAAAATAGTATATCATAGCCTGTGATAGCTTTGGCTCCTGATCATATAACTGTAGCCCAGGGACAAAGAAAATTGAAGTGATTTAGAAAGGTACCCAGTAGGATATATCTGATATTAGGCAGTTTGCTGAAGCAAAACAGTAATGTCAGAGAGATACAAAGGTGTAAAATCCATTTGGCTGTGTCCAAGTGCTTCTACTCTCTGACCTTAATGTCTCCAGATGAACTCCCCTTAGGGTCAGCTGAATAATGCTTAATAACCTATGGCCAGAAACTGCCAGGACCTGCTAAGGATCACAGTCTTCACTTTTGTGTTTTAGCTACTGTATTCATATTAAGGATTTTAAGCCATTTCTATTTGAAAAGATATTATCTTTCACCTCTCAGATTTTACTGCTCCACACTTAATATGAAACAGAGCAAAACAGGAATGCCATCTATGGTTCATTAGGTTTTATATTAACCACCCGATGAAAAGAATATGTGGGAATATTAAGTATTAATGGTAAATGGCAGGACTTGCTTATATGTTTGCCTTTGTTTTCATTTCTAGGTTCAGGTGGACAATGAGGGGTTTGATTGCTAATTCTCAGCTAGAGCTCCTGTGCAGGGAAGACCCAGGAGATGGGCAGACCTTCAATGAGATGGGATTTGAGTCTTTTAGGAACAAAGGAAATGTAAGTGTTCATTTCTGTCTTTGAAGTTGGGAAAGATATGTTCTCACTGAAGGAGACTGGCATTAGCTCCAGAGCTGGTGTGTGTGATTAATCCACTGTGGGCTCTCAGAGGGGACAGCAGGGACTCTGCTGGGGACGTGAGGCAGCAGCAGAGTCTGTGCTGCAGCAAAAGCACAGCAAAACCAGAGCAGGTGTGTGGGGTAAGAGGAGAGGAACAGAGGGAAATGGGGACTCTGGCTGGCTGCAACCCCAGAGCCAGGCTGTGTCTGTGCTGGGAGCTCACCTGTGCTCTCCCAGCACCACCAATCTTGAAACTATGGGAGGATACAGCAGCTGGCTCAGGTCCTAGCCAGTGCAGATTTCCATTGTTTAGCTCATGAAACACACCAACAGCACACAACAATATTTGCTTCCTATTTATCCTCTTTGCAATGTAATCTCACCAGCCCGTGGAATTGCAGTGATGCTGCTTCATGTCTCATTTCATTATAAAATCAATCCTATTGCAAAAACATTGATTGGATAAAAGACACTCTAAGTATTAATGCCTTCTCTGACACAAGAAGGACACTTTTTTGTGCTTGGCTCGTCTTGAACAAGAAATTCTGGTTCAATGAGGAAAGTCACAGAAGCATTTAGGCTGGAAAAGACCTCTGAGGCCATCAAGTCCGAGCATTAATCCCTGTTGGAGGGCACATAACTCCCAATTTTGTTCCTTCTCCAGGTCACATCACCTGGCTTTATCTTCAGTGGCAATGGAAGTGATTTCCACCTGTTATTAGCACTGTATTTCTGGGAAGCCCTGTGAATCAATGTTTACCTTAATGAAAGACATAAATTACCCACATTGGCTCTTGTATTGGCCAACTGCATGGAGTTATCCCACAGCTGTGCTTCCTCTGCCATTTCTGCCTTTAAAATACACATTTCTGATAAGCAGCATTGATCAGGCAGTATTGAAATGAATACACAGATATAAATATTTGATAAAAGAAAAGGCAAAGTACACAGGGAATCATAACCCAGAAATGATCAGAAGACACATTCACGCACTAATCTTGTCATTTCCAGTGAAGCCTCAGAGCTGCTGGTTTTCCCTAATCCAGAAACTGCATTCCACTTTTCCTGCAGACTGATGTTTCTCTGCATTTCTCTGCAGAAATAAACCAATGTCCTTGATAAGAATTTTACAGACAGAATGGAAGTTAGAATACAAATATTAATGAATGAGGTTATCTAGTAGCAGACAAAATAAGTGGTTGTGTTTCTTTGAATTCTTTGAAAGTTGTATTATTTGTCCAGAATTTTCATCCTGGTGGCTGCAGCATGAACCTGGGATGCAGAACTTGAAAGTTTGTGTGATTTGTGGTGTGACTGTGTTTATTTTAAATATTTTTATGGTTTGAGTTGCAGTTTGACTGTTTTGGGGTGTTAGGTTTAGATGGGAAATAAGATTTCAATGGCATTTCTTATCCCCTGCCTATCTTTGCTCTCCTCTGTTGTTTCCCCAAACCAGAGGGTTCTGCAGAGTGCTGCGCTTTCTTTTCAAATTATTTGTGTCTGTTCTGATCATGATGATGACAGAAAACTCAGATTCTGTTTAGGACACAAATGTACTGGACTGCACATACACATCTTGAGGCACAATCACATGGCTGGGGGATAGACTGGATTTCTGAGAAATACACCTATGAAAACATTAATTAAGTCACAGATGAAGCCCAGATGATGGGGCTGCCTACTTAAAACACTACATTGGTTGCCAGGATGATGATCAACACAATTTTCTGTGCTGTTTAATTTTTTTTTCCTGTTTCTTGGCTGTAGTTAGAAGGTTATAAACTGCCAGGCATGTATTCCTAAGACTTTGAAATCCAAGTTGCTCTCTGCTTTCTTTGAGTTTCATGTTCTTAGCAGAGGAGAGAAATCACAATAATTACAGCTTAAAATAGTCTCATTTCATGGTGTGGCTAACAAGTGAAACTACAAGTAATGATGTAATCTAACATGTCAAAAAAGAAAATGAAAAGAGGAGACAGAAGGCAGGACGGAGCCAAGGGATGCGATGTGCCATGTCATCTTCTAATTAACTAACTGATCCTTTAAACTGTCAAAATCAGCCAGGAAATCCATGGCCCAGTGTCTTATTAATATTCATACTGGGCCATGAGAAGCTCTGATTCCAGTCCCAGTGGTTATAGTTAAACATTAAAACAATAAAAAAAAAAAAAAAAAAAAAAAGCCTGGCTACCCAGGGCTGCAGGAGCATCACATTGATGGGGAAATGCAGGCAGGCCACCCTGCTCCCCAACCTCTGCTGGGGAGCCCTCCCAGGCTGCACACTGATTTCTGGATTATTAGGGGGGGGTCATATATTGAAAAAAAACCCAATTAGTTTTCCTCTTGCTACGAGCTGCCACATTGTTAATCACATTAAGCTCCACGTTGTCAAAGGAAAGAAGGATGCATGGAATGTTTTGCAGTACAAGCCCATTTTTAATTTTGCCCACACCAAAGGAATATGCAGTTAATAAAGCCTGATTGTTTGGAGGAATGGGGGAATTCATTTTGCCATGTAGGATGCAATTCAGGATTGTTTTTGCAGAAATCTGGGGCCCGCAAGAAAAATAATCTTCCATAATCTTCTTATAATGCAATTATTCTCTTACATTTCAGCCTGCCAGTCTCTTCCTACTCCCACTAAGCAGTTTCCTGAACCTTGAAGTCTAAGGGAGCAGCTGACATTTGGTTTCTCCATTCATTTTCTGTTTAATTCTTCATGGCAGGACAATGCTTAAAAAAAAAAATATAAAAATCCTCTCTGCTCTGAATTACATGGACTATTTTGGGGCCCAGTCTGCCATTGACAAGGATGTGCCTGTGTGCAGCAGGAGATGGGGATGAGGAGGTAATTCAGCACCTTCTGAAGTCAAAAGGAGTTTTGACATCAGCCTTTTACAATTAATTTCAAGCCCAGACTATTTTGAGGGCAGTTAATCCTGTTTTATTCTTGCCATTTCTAGCTGTGCATGGCATAGTAGAAAGCAATATATTATGTAGCCCTTTATAGCAGCATGATCAGTAAAGGAGTAGCTGAGCTGTAAATCACATGCTGTACCTCTCAATGAAAAATAATTAAATTGTTGGAATCTCATTAATTGATATCCTTTATTTAATTGATACACTAAAGGAAAAATATCTTGGTTTGCCCCCTATTTCTTCTGTTCTTTTCCCTGCCCTTGCCAGTTTCCTCTGATAGAACTTTTTGCAGTTTGATAGAGCACTTAGAGGAAATAAAGGTCATATTTCCATCTCAGCCCCCAGTGCAGTGCCTGTGTGGGTCCCTGTCCTGGGAATCAGCTGGGTGAGGAGTGGAATCCCTGGGAATTGCCCTCCTGCTGCTGTGGGCTGGCCCAGCCCCTCCTGCATCCCACCAGGACCATCCCAGCAGATGGATTTTGGGCTCTCACCACAGAGCCCTCCCAGCTGCTCACAGCAGCCCAGTTTGTGGCAGCTGAAGGAATTTTCCCTGGATTTCCATCGGCTGTGGAGCCTGGCTGTGCCCCTGGAGCAGTGTCAGATATTCTGGGATAGCACCACAACTGCTGCTGTGGACTTCTTGTCTTCCTCCCTGGCCATGAACACACAAACCCTGGGGCAAGTCCTGCATCAAAACATCCACTCTGTGCCCACAGAGAGCTGGGATTTCTCTGGGAGCCACTCAGGGCTTTCCCACCCCACCANGGGATTTCTCTGGGAGCCCCTCAGGGCTTTCCCCCCCCCCCAAAAAAAAAAAAAAAAATCTTCAAGCAAAGATATCAACCCAAATATTTAACATCACATATTTAACTCAGTTGTTTAAGCTCTATTATGGATGAAAGGCAGGCTCCATTTAAGAAAAAAAAATAAAATTAAATACTCCAAGGTGTCTATCAGCCGGGTTACATCAGGCACTGAACTGCCAGACCACAAATCTTGAATATGTTGACGCTAAATGTCTACGAGGAGCATATGTTATGGATCAAAGAACACACTGATTAATCCAGCAGAGACAAAAGTCTGTCACTTTGGTCATGGTGCCATGATACCACAGAAGACAGCACTAAGGAAGCACATGAATAGAGAACAAATGCCAGTGAAAGAAAGAAAAGAGAAAAAAGGAGGTTACAAGCTAAAATAACAGTTTTATTGGGTCAAATGCTTTCACCTGTGGATGCAGTTTCTTAATGCATTTCCTATTTTTAAAAAAATTAAGTTCTCAGGATTTTGGGGGGATGTGAATTTCTGTCTATTTCCCTGCTACCATTTTATTAATATAATTTTATATTCATTCAAGCAGTCCATAATTTCTCTAGTGAAATTTGTCTACCTGAGGCTGTCTATTTACACTGGTACATCATGAGGGAACAGGAACTTGGAACCACAGCAATGCCTTCTGAGCTAGGCTGTTTTTCTCCAGTAGTTTGTTGATTTATTTTGCATTTCTGCCAAGCAGTTTAGCAGAGCAGTGTCTTGTTCATGAGTAGTTTTACTTCAATCTGTCCACTGAGGTGTTAAGTAGAACACACTCTTCTTAAAATCTACTTGAAAGTAGAGGAAGAGGTCTTTTTTTAGTATTTTTAAGTATTTTTCCATTCAGTATCACATCCCTGTATCTGGTATGTCTTCCTCAAAGAATGCTTCAGCAAACCTTTCCTATAACTTACAAAGGAACACTTATTTCAAACATTTTCCATTTAATTCCAGCATTTGTTTGAAAGTGTTTCAAACATTTGCTTTTCCTGCATTCATATCTTCTTCCCCACTGTAGCATTTAGTTTTTAATTAGAAAGGGAGAAGAAAACAACTTAGGAAAATGAGACTTCCCTAAATTCAAGCTTTAATACTGAAAATATTTTTTGTGCAGGAGGTAGCAAAGCCTGTGAGGATCCCCTGCTTGTAAACTGGGGGATCTGTACAGAGATTTTCTGGCAAGAATGGGATTCCCAGCACCCTTTTTAGCTGCCAGAAGAGTCTGTGGTTGAGCTCTGCTGCAGGGCTCCCAGTCCTGCTGTCACTCAGTGGTGTTTTAATGCATCCCCTACATTTTGACAATTTTGACCTTCATCATCATAATATCCTGTCCATGCATGTGCAGTTGGCTAAATTAATGTATAATGCATGAACTAGGTTTCTCAAAAGTAGTCTATGAGGGGGTATATTAACCATACATGTTTTGTCATTTTTCCATCTCATTTGGGTACAGATAAGTTATCAGTAATCTCAGACAAGAGATATTTGTCTGTGAGTGGCTGTGCATATTTTATGCCGGCAATGGCACCTCACAAACATGTCAGGAAGCACATGCACCCTAATTTTACCTCATTTTATTGAAAAGTGATGCCATGGGTTCTCTGAAGGAATAACCATGGCTGTATCCAGGAGATTCCTTTAACAAGCCACTGCTTGGCTGTATTTGTCCTCAGCTTGTTTTTCTGCATAATTTAAAAGGCAGCTGTCACAGCTACCTGCTGTCCTGCCTGAAACCTGGACAGTGTTAAATAAACCTGACATTTGTACAGTGCTAAAGAAACCCCACAGTGATGGGGAGAGGCCCAGCCCTCTCCATGAGCCTCCCTGATCCCATTCCCAGCAGCCAGGCTGGGAGACATGGAAAACCAACAGCAACAACTCATCACATCACGTTGCACTGCCAGAATGAGCAGGCCTTTCCTCAGAGAAAGAGTTAAAGTTAATTGCATGGTAAAGACCATGAGATCAGAATCCTGGGACTCAGGAACTGATTTATGCACTGCAAATGTGTATATCCTTTGCAGAAAAGGCCATTTCCTGTTTAAAGATGTAAAAATACTTGATTAAACTCTGCGGTTCCCAAACCAAACACATTACACTCTTTAGTCCATTAAAACTCTGCGAGCCCGTTACTTATCGTGCTGTGATGGATTGATTGTGTTTAATCTCTCCTCCTTCTGAAGTTGTTTTCATTTCCTGCAGCCCCCTGCCCTCCCAGCACCAACACACCAGCAGTGCCTTCACTGGCCGCCAACAGAGCTGATTATAAAAATCTATTGTCACTTGCACAATGTTTATATGAAAACAGCTACATTTTATGACTTATTATTATTATTGTTATTATTGTCACAAACCCAGGTGGAAGCTGGAGCGGGATGGCAATAAGGACACCTGAGCAGGCACCACTGAAAATTCTTATCTTCTACCATTAAATTAAGTCAGTGTCAGAAGGGCTGATACATTCAAATGATGCTGCACTATATTACTCTAGGAAAAGCACTCTTTAGCTGAAGCTAAACACAAAGTAAACATGTTTCTTAAAGGGAAAAAAGAAGTGGATTGTGACCTTTACTCTAACTGTCCAATAATAGTTTGCTATTTACCAAGAAACAAAGGTAAATACTGTTAGTAGAGCAACCTTCCCTGCTGTATTAGAAATACACAGGGGCAACGGTGCCGTCAGCCCCTTTCTTTCTCACACCTACTCAGGGACTTCTTGTACAGCTGAGACTCTCTTAGAAGTGTTAATCAGGCTGGTTCAAGGAATTTATGAAATAGAAACTCTCACCAAGTTGGAGCACAGTGCAAAGCCCTGGTGTACAATATTAGTGTCGTAGATAATTAATCTCCTTAAAGATCAAGTTCAGGAATCTTTTTCTGTGGAGTTTCTGAGTCATTGCTCATTTCATGGTTTAGGGCTCTGTTTATCCTAAGATTGGTGAACACATACAAGCTTCTTAAAGCTGTTTTCCAGGTCTGTGCTTCTAAATGATTTCCTTTCTCTCTGCCACTCACACATTTAAAAATACGAAGTGTAACATCAAAAAAAATGCTAAGCTGTAGTATCTGTAAGTTCATCAAATTTCAAAAGAATGGAGTAATTTTTCAAAACCAATGTGTGTTCTTGAGAAGGTGTAATACAGATCAGACTATTTTATATTGAGAAGGGAAACTGTCTGCTTGGTGTTTGTTTTCACTTAAAGAATTCTTCTTAGAAGTACCCACCCTAATTTTCCTCACACCCCTTTGTGCATGAATTCTATTGGGAACTTTCTCTAACAAACTTGGGAAAATGCTGATGGAGGGTCACAGATTTCATCGTTCATGGAACACTAAGGTTGGTGCTTTTTCATTTCTCTTAAGCACAGAGATCCAGCTAAAACTCAGGATTTGCATTAGTGCCTTTTCAGTTCAGTGTGGAGATCAGGAGGCAGAACTAATGGGATGGCTTCTGAATTATTGCAGGCAATCTGAATCTGTGGTTCAGACACCAAGAACAGGAGTAAAGAGGAAGGGAAGAATTACTGTTCTTCCAACAAACACATGGCTTATGAGTGGTGGGAGGCAAGAATTGCTGTTGTAAAATATAATGCAGCCAGAAATTTCCAAAAGGTGTCATGTTGGGATTTTTAAATGCCTAACATCAATTTAATTCAAAATGATGCCCCAATGGAAATGGGATTATTTTATCTGTTAACTTATCTCCAGGAATCTAAAAAGGTCAGGTATAGCTAATGTTACACCTTTCAGTTTTTCAGTAAGGCATTTTTCAGATCAGTCTGCCTGTGTGGCTTTTACAACTGACCATTTGCTGGAGAAAGGGAATCAACAGGAAGAAATGGTGTGAATTTTTCCCTGCTGCTGTGGATATAGCTTTTTGGTTGCTCTGGTAATTACTTGGATCAGACCACAGGACTTGTGTGATTAGCCTGCAAACTTTGCTCTGCCCTGGAAGAGAAAAGATTAATCTTTTTAATCTTTCCAAGTGTCACAGCACACCCTGGCATTGTGCTCTTGGTCAGGGGGGTAATTTCTTAAGTTGCATGTTTGGGGTTAAAGTCTTGCTCTTGAGTTGCAATATGTGACTAGGGTTTAAGTAACTGTTATGTGTGATTAAGAGTAATTCTGAGCAATTAAAGAAAACAGTTCATTTGTGGCAGGTGGCAGAAAGCTAAAGAAGATAATTACTCTTTTTAGCCATCTGTGTTAAGTGCCATTAGCAGAATTAAACTGGGATTCACCACTTTGAAATTTGAGGCAAAGTTCTTTTCCCTTAACTACATAATACAATATTGTCTGAAGTTTCTAATTACAAAAAAAAAGAGTAATTTCAGCCTGCTTACCATGAGGTGCCTATTTGTTAATTTTGTTTAAAATGTTGGCACTCCAAGATCTGATAAATTGGACAACTGCTTGTACTAAATGTCTTTGAATTACGTGTTGGCTCTGAAAAGCTGTTCAACTTTGAGTGAGTTTATCCTGAAAAGCCCTGATCTGCAGTGATGAACTGCTGAAAAGAAGAAACGTTCCTACCTTTCTGTCAAGTGTCTGAAATACCCCACTGCCCTTCCCAGGTCTGCTGAGGATCTGAGCACTTCCAGTGCTGCTGGTAGTGAGCAGTTCCAGGAATATGTGCTGAGATGTGGAAAATACACCTCACCAAAGCAAAAAAGCAAGCAGGGAAAACCTTTCCTGGAGGAATGAACACACAGTGTAGGAACTCCTGCCTGCTGGAAGCCTGCAGGGAGCACAAACCAATCCTTTCTCTCTCCAGCTGTGTGATGATAGCACCAAGCACTGCTGGAAATGAAAAGTACAATTCTGGAAAAGCAGTCATCTCTGAAAGTATGGATTTTTTCCCAATTTCTCTGTTTTCTGGTAATTATAAGGAGGCTGAGTTTCATGACTATAGGACCTGGCTCATGTTTTACCTTCTGGTATTTTTCAGTTTTGTCTGCTCTGTACTCTCACTTTGGGTATTAGGGTTCTTGTACAATTCATGTCACGCTGTCACCACACACACAGACACAGTCTCACTCACTGTATAAAGGTTACTCTGGAAAAATTGCAAATTTTTCCAAATACTAATGGAGCTTTTGATTATAGAAGTACTTGGGCTTGGGATTTTTTACAGTAAACTTTAATCACCAGTAGGAGTTTTCATTTTCATAGGATGATCCCAGCTAATTAATGAATCTTTCTTACTGATTAATACCAACTACATTTAATTTAAAAATGAGTGGATTAGGTTAAGGGAGTTTTATCAGACTTTAATGACTGTAATGACCAATCATAAATTTAAGGGTCTATTAGGATTCCTGTCTTGTGTGAAACACTTTACAATAGCATTTTTTCATAACCTGAAGTGGTGTTTATTGGCAGTACTTGTGTAATTCTGTGCCAAAATTGGTCTTCAGCAAGGACAGGAACAGGACACCTACAAGGACACCACAACAGGGCTGGGTTCAGAAGGTGCTGCTCTCTGAAGGCAGGATCTGAGACAGGGATCTGAGATGGTCTTTAAATAAGGAAGAGGTTCACAACCTGAACCTCAGTGATGTAACAGATATATAAGAAACGAAGGACTGAGGATGGGAGCCCCAAAATCTCATTTATCTCCTAAGAGCACTAAGAGAAAGCATCAGGGCTTTCTGATGCTTCTGGAGCAGCAGCTCCAGCTCTGCCAAAGGTTTTGATCTTTTCCTTTTTCAGCAGACTTGATATGAATGTCAGTCTGGGTGATTTGCATTGGCAAACTTGGATTAACAAAGTTGCTTTTTGCTGTCAGGAAATATTACATTTGTCTTAGCACAGTATTAAAATAGAAATGTAGCCACAGACACCCAGAGTCCCCCAAGATTCCTTCAGACATCCATGCCCCTGGCAGGTGGGATGCAGGGCTCAAGAGGACCTGCAGTATCTGCAGGCCAGCCCTGACTTTCCACAGTGCCTAAAATGCCACTGGAATTGGATGTTGAGGCAGCAAAATGCCAGTTCTGGCATGGTATGAATGCTACTGCCAAGCTGATCAGGCTGCTGGAACGAGCTGAGCTGTAGCTACATCCAGATGAATTAAACACACATTTACACAGATTAGATGTTATTCTGTATAAGGTTTCTCACTCTGTTTATTGTGCTTTGGTCTGTAAGTCATTGCACTGTTCCTTTAGCTGGTGAGATGTCTTTGTTTGAAATAAAAACAATGTTTGCTATGGAGGCAATATAAGCATGTTGAATTCTAATGAGTAGGTTTATGTTAAATATACAGGACAGTTATTCAAATCTCCTCTGTGAACCAGACATTCTGGGAGTGATGTGCTAAGCCAGCTCTGCTGTGGAGCTGTGTGTCCTTCCCAGATACTTCTCCCTTCATTATTTCCTTCCTGAGCTGTGTTCTGGGACTGGTACAAAAGAAAGGAGTGGGAGGCAGAGATTGTGCAGGAGAACAAAAGCCCTTCAAATAACTCTTTTAGACACTTTTCACACTTTAATTGAATAAATTGTACAGAAAATCCTATGTCTGTGGTGTACAACTCCCCTGGTGCTCTCAGCTACCATATCCACAGCTGCTTATATTCAAACTAGGTAATGTAATACACTTTTATCTGTATATATTGTACAGTGTCTTTTAAAATCAAATGGCTGTGAATTTTGACTTGGAACAAAGCAAACACCCTGTGAAGGAACACTGCCTCCCTCCTTGGATGCTGCTGTTCATCTCTGAGTATCTGAGCACCACTAAAAAAAGCCCTTTATGCTGATGTGTAAACTCTGTTTTCAACCACTGCGCAATGCCACAGACATGACATCCATGCACAAAAAAATGTATGGCTGATGGCAGTTGGCAAATCAGCTCCTGCCTGGTGCTCCCCAAGGGGAGGGATTCATGCATGAGGCTTCCAAAAGAAGGGTCATGATTCAGTTTGGCAGGGGCATAGCCTGGACACATTTTCCTTTAATTGCTCCTTGTCATGTGAGATGTGGTCCTGGGTGACACTATGGCTAGAATAATACAGAAAATAAATGCTCACTATCTCATCCATGCCAGAATCTCTAAATGCTCTGTTTATTTTGCCAGTGATCGTTAAAGAAAAAATAATTAGTGTTTCATTTTCCCCCACCATTTTTCCTTTTTTCCTTTTTTCTGAGGGATGCAGGAGTCAACACAAAGGAATGGCAGTACATGAAACCATTTTTCTGGCTGATCCCTAATCTTACAGTCAAACTGCTCGTGCCTCACTTTGTAACTTCATCAGCACAGGGAAGAGAGGCTAAAGATACTTCCTAAGTGTCCCTGTAAAGCCTGATGGCCAGGGATGTCCTACAGGTCCTTCACAGCAGGAAGTGCTGTAATTGTCAGCTCCACGTCCCTCCCCTGAAGAGCTGCTCTGCTGCAGGCAAGGAAAGAAATGTGAGCAAGATTTTACAAATTTGGCATATGGCAGAGCAACTGAAGAGGCTGGAAGTGGCTCAGCAGCTACAAACTACAGGGAAGAACATAATTCTGAACATAATGAAACTCCTCCTGCACCTGGGCACCCTGCACACCAGGCTGGGCTTATTGGAGGTGCAGCTTTAGAACTGGGGAGGAAGGAACTGCCTCTGCTCCAGAGTGAATTTGCTGGAGATGAGGAACATTACAGGGAGGGATGGGAATGGTTTGTTTTTGTATTAACACACGACTGAGATACATTCCCAGGTAAGCCATCGTGCCTCCAGGAGTCAATCCTAGGGTTTGCATATTATTGCAGTCTTCTTACAGTCCCTTTGCTGGGCTCAGATGATATAAACTGATACAAAACTGATATAAAATGATATCAACTGACCATGAAGGACTGCAGTGATTCCAGTGTCATCACTGAACCGCTGGTACAGAAGTGTCCTGACCTGTTTGATGGCTGAGCTCTGCCAGGGAGCATTGGCCTGGCCTTGGGGCAGCTGCAGAAGCTCCAGCCCAGGGCAGAACCTGTGGCAGCAGCAGGAACAGAGGGTGGCTGAGGGACAGGCAGGGCAGGCCAGCAGAGGGGACACTTCAGACAGAGCACGAGCAGCGACCCAAAAAGTCATCCAGAAGAGCCAGACCACCCTGGCTTTCCAACTGATCCTTTACAGGCACCAGGAGGAAGGTCTTTGTCTCACTTGTCCCCAGTAAGCTCCTTGTGCAAGCATCATTAAGGGTGTGTCAAGTGTTTGAAGGAATCGGCCATTTAATTGTATGAAAGCAAAGGTTTAACCACAAAAGCTGCCAGGCACTCCCACAATTATCATTTATCAGCCAAACAAAATGTCCTCAGGTTATGTATTCATCAAATGGTTATTGATTTAAGCTTTGGGCATTTTACAAGATTAGAAATTATTACTTGTGATTTAAATAGTGTTTAGAGGACAGAAATCAAATATAAACCAGTGTGTTTATAAAATGACAGGCTTTTATAAAATTGCACAACAGAAATATTGTAGAACAGGAGCCTCCTTCCAGTGCTTTGAAACTAAACAATGGTCTCCATACACAATTAGCCAAGTATTAAAAATACAGTGGGCTCATTTTTCATGTCAAGGGTGCTCTTCCCCGTGACTCTGTTCAGAGTATTAGAGAATATCAGCTACTCTGAAAATCTCTGGAATTAATGTGAGAACACAGAAACATGAAAGGCTTCTTCTCCTGCTTCTTCCTCTTCTCTTGTTCTAACAGTCTAATTAGCCAGAAACACCTGAAAAATGACAGAACTCTTTTGGTTTTCATTTGAAATGCAGACAGCAGTCATGGGTTGGGCGTTTGGACTCTGCTGGAACTGGTGGCTGGTCACTCAGAGGAGGTGCTGGCCAATGATGAGGGAAATGCTCCCACCCAGCAGGGAGGGCTGATCACCCCACACAGAAATGCTGAACTCCTGGGCAGGACAAAGCACTGGCCAGCTCTGTCCAGGATGGAGATCTAAATAAATTACCTACTGAACTATGCCTCTGAAACAGCTCAATCCCATCGAAGTAACCATGCCCTGAAGGTGGAGCTGATCCATGGGCAGGGCTCAGTGGGGACATCCCAGGTGCTGAGGATGAGTCCAGCCAGCCCAGGGTGTCCCTGCCTCAAACACCACCCCAGAGGGGCAGCCTGGGCACATTCCCTGCTCCCAGCCCTTCTGGAAGCTCACTGAAGGCTGTGTTTATATACACAAAAGTGTTATCATTTCATGTTTTCCCCTGGCCTTTGCAGGCTTGGCCTCTCCAAGTGTGGCATTTGTTTACAGGTGAAATGTGTTTTAAGTGAAGGGCATTTCTCACAGCCATTTGTCTGTGTCTAAAGAGCCCGGGGCAGGGGGTAGACATTTACTTAAAGAATCTTTAGACTACTTTAACCAGGCCTTTGGGACTTCCTTAGTGACCAGCCTATAACATGGCCTTCTGTAGCATTTCTCTGTGCTATTTCCTTTAATTGACTAACCTCAACTCTGGCTGTTCAAAATCACTTTAACCCAAACATGCCCCCGGTCTGAATCGCCTAATGACCTTCCCCTGGCCCTAAACACATATGCTGAGACAATGCAAACATCATTTGGAAGATGAGTAAATTCAATAACCCAATTACCACTGCACCAAAATACCATTTATCAAAGCCTGGCCACAGCAGTTCAGATCTTTAGCTCTCTCTGTTTCGATGGCCCGGCATTTGGGTGAAAGTAACTAATCGATTTAGGAATGATTAAATAGAAATTTGTAACACTTGGCATTATTAAACCTTCAATCTTCATTACAACTGCTTAACAATTACATCATGGGCTGTGTAAAATACATTAACAGTAGCTGGAAACAATCTCCTCATAAATAAAGACAGCAAAGGTATTAGACTAGCATTCAATAGGAAGTCTAATAAAAATACATATATTGTGGCATTATTAGTAGGTTGTAAATTCTGAACTTTGGAGGCGCTTCAAGACTGAAAAATTTTAAAAGCCCAGTGAGAATTCCCCAGCTGGTATCTAACACTGAACTCATTTATTTTAAAAGGTCTTATTTAGTGGCAGAGCCAGCAGCCTGAGGGCTAGAGCTGAACAACAGGTCACCCCTCCATCCTCCTCAAACAGGAGAAACACTTCTTTACAGCCAGCCCAAATCCCAGGTTCTCTCACGGGCTCCACATTCTCATCCTTTCCCTGAAGTTCAGGGAGTTTCTAGTTCCACCTGCTCCTTTAGTCATGCAGAGGACAGTCCCCTTTTCCTCTTTCAGTACCAAAACATTCAATAAATATTTAATATAATTAATAAATGTTTTATATAATTTTTAAATTTTTAGAATAATTTCCAAAGTCCTTTAGAATTCTTTTACTGAATTTTCCTACCATCTTTGTCAAAGCCTGACATTCCCATGAGCATCCAAACTGGGCAAACCTTTCTACTCATTTTGGAAGCTTCACTTATTGCTAAAAGAAATCACAGCATTTAAAAAAAGTCACCCATGCTAGCTATTGCACATTTGGTCTGTGGATCACTAATCTAAAATATATTTATGTCCTAACACTTGGATGCTAATACAGCAGATTTCAAAGTGAAATATTTGCCTCATTGAAATTCAGTATTTACATTAGCTTTTGTGTGTACTGAATTAGCCTTAGACCAGCTCCTTCCATAATCTGACAGATGCATTATTCCAGTAAAATGTTTGGCTTTAGAATAATTCCAAAGAGTATTTAGAAAAAATACAGCATATTTTGAACAGCTGAAGTGAAGTTTGGTATGAATTGTCACTAAGTGCATCTCAGTCATTAATGTGAAGCACATAAAGCACTTTTCCCAGGCAGAGCAACGTGTGTTCCATGGATGTTTAATAACAAGAGGGCTGTTATTAAACTTCCACAAATCTGATTTTGGGAAGTTCTGCTCCTCTTACCAGCCAGTTCTGATAATCAGCAGTGAAGTCACACATGTTAACTGTAACAATATTAAACCATGGATTGACTGTGGGCTGGAAACTGGGGAAGGTGTTTTATCTCAAGGCTACTGGTTCGATTTATCCCAGGTCAGTGGCTGCTGAAATTTGTTCCAGCTGAGTGAGCATCACTGTCCCATGGGAAGGAGCTGGGTGGGCCTGGATCAGGATCTGGGGAATCTCATTAAAATCCTACAGAGATCAGTATCCTTAAAACACAGCCAAGATGCTAAAAAACAAAGTATTAGCCTATTGCTCCAAATCAACAGGCTTATAAGTTGTATTGAAGTAATGGGAGAGGAAGTTTGTTTTGCTTCTGGCTCTCATATCCCACAGTGTTTCTCTAAAAACAGAGCTTGCCCTTAAAAGGCAAGGAAAGCTGATGACACTGATCCAGAGGGATGAAGCACATTTCTACACCCACAGCTTTAAAAGCCAAGTCCCAAAGTGTCTGAAGCCAACAGAAGGATTTCTGTAGACTTCAAACGCCTTCACATCAAGCTCTGGGGAGCACACGTGTCCCCTGGGAACCTGAAGAAAGTATCAAAGAGACTCGAAATTCAGATGCTTCCAGTTAAGTTTGTTTTATGACCACACCACACTGCATCAGATATTATCTCTGGGACTGATAAAAATGTAATTTGTGCAGGGCAGGGCTAACGTCACCAGTGCCCCAGCCAGGGCAGATCACGTCCCAGGGCTGGCATCTCAAACCGTGGTGTGACAGAGTCTGTTTTCATTATTTTTCAAAATAAGATCTTAACCAGAAAATGTAAAACATGCCTTAACTTTCCATAGCCTAATGAGGTGTATTTGCATTAACTCCCCAGGCTTGAATATAAATTTAGGATTCTGTTGGTGGTCTGAACTAATTCCCACATCACTGTCTGTAGTCCAGAGGTTTTGAATCCTGTTGTTGCAAACAGGTATTTCTAGGTTAATTATCTAAGACTGATGCTGTATTCCATGTACAAATAAACTATTTAGGTCATACACCTGTGCTTTGCATCCAACTTCATACATGAGGCTTGTATCTGAAGTTCAGAATCTTTATTTTGACCAAAATATTTAGCAGCTGTTATAAATCTGAGAATATAATGGCATCAGTAATTCAGGCATTGGAAACAGCCAGTGAGGAGCAGACAACTCCTTTTAAATGGGGATTGCAAAGCTGCTGCAGCCAGGACTGAAGAATTAAAGCTGAGCCCAGCCCCAAAGCCCGTGATAATGTGTCTGACTTAGTCTCTGACTGAAGGTTCTCTAACACCAAGCCCTGTCACCTTGGACTTTTCCTTCAGTCCCAGGATGTCTGAAGGTTGGACAGACAGCTGAGCTTGGTTAGGGGTGACAATGACTGGGCATCTTTTCAAATGTTTAACTCTGCTGAGCTTTGTTTAGCTTTTGCAGACAGTTTTAAGAGCCGCTACTGACGTACATCCCGCCAAGCTCTGCGGGGTAATGGGCAGCAGATGGGGAAATCCTGCCCCAAGCATGGCCAGGCTGTTATCAGCTCACAGGACACGGTCCTTCCTGCCTCCTTGCAAGAAAGACACTTTGAAATGGTTCCTAAATCAGCCACATAGCCCTCGTGGTCTGGCTGTAAGGACCAGCTGCCGCAGGGTGAAGAGCACAGTCTTGGGGATACTGGGAACAGTCAGAACTCAAACACAGTAAAGATGTTTGAGTTCAGCTCTTTACATTTCCCCCTGGTAGTTCCTCTGTTTTTGTTTATTTACGGAGAAATAAAGAGTATAATGGGGAACAGTAAAGCTAATCGAAAACATTTCAGCTGGGTGTGTTTGAGTTGGCAGCACAATAATAACTGCAATAATCTCACAACAGCACTGGGTGCCTCAGAGAACGAATCCAGCCTTCACTCATAAATGTCCAAGTGTTTATGGAGGAGGATAAATCCATTCCCTGAGTTCACCAGCTGCTACTGAGCAAATTATCACCACTGTGTTTGAGATTTTCTGTAGGTGCTGGTGGGGAGCTGTGCCTTGTCAGACACCTAAATCATCCGGGCACAGTGCTGTGAGTAACACGTTGTGCTGGCTGCAAACACCATCCAAGTGTCACCTGACTACCTGGCACTGCTTTTATTTGGGAAGAAACCACACACCCACTGGTGTCAGCCTGGTGTCTGGGAGATGCTGGCACAGATGTCCTGATTATGTTGTCATCAAGTGTCACCTCTGTGCTGAGCCTGCTCTGTTCTGCTGTGGCTCTCTGGATTGAGAGGGATGTTTGAGGATAGAGCAGGTGGTCGATTAAGAGACCCATTGCCATGGGATACCCCAATCAGTTCAACAGTGAAATTAACAAACTGAAAAGAACAGGGGAGAATTAATGGCTTTTCCTTGAATTTCAGCCTCTCCTGCTTCTCCCTTCGGAATGTGTAAGGTTGGCTCTCCGAAGCAGCCATGGAGAAAAGGACATCAATCTCAATGTCCATCTCATTTGTTTGCTAGAGCCTAAATACTGATGATTCTTACAGAACATATAGCTCAAATGCACTCTTTAATTCACCCTTGAAGTTCTGAGGACTTCATCTAAAGTTGTAACTAAATGAAGAAAAGCCCAGTGTAACCAGGTGAAGTTTTTAAAGAGAAATTTCAGTTCTCACATGTAATTTTTTTGTTGGTATCTTTGGCATTCTCAAACAAACTTAAATTTCTAAAGCTGAATTACAACCTATGAAAAATGCAGTTACTGATGAGGTACCAAACCAGCCATACTTGTATTGGTGCAAATGATACCATTCCAACACAATAATCAAATGAGTTTCTCATAACCTCTCCTGTAATCCAATAAAGTAACAGCCTTTGTTATAAAACCTTTATCAATCTCAATCTGTAATATTTACATACATATCACAGGGCATGAAAAGGACCTGGAACAACTGACAAGCAAACTGAGATAAATGACAAATAACCATCATTATGGCAAAAAAAAGCAAAAGGCAGCATTATGTAGAAACTTTATCAAGTAATTAATGATCTATCTGGGAATAATTACATGTGACTCACCACTCCCATTTTCTTAAATGAATTTAAAAGCTATTAAATATCCCCTCAACAATAACCAGCATGTGAGACGCAGCTTTGCCTCTTTTGTCCACAAAATTTTATCTTAATCAGGGAATATGGAGAGTCTTGAGGAAGAGCGGGTGAGCGGATACAGCTGTCAGGCAGTGAGGGATGTGTGTGCTTGTAAGGACAAGGCTCTGATGCCTCAGGTTTTAGATTTTATATTTTTCAGATTCTGTGCTGCTTTAGTGTGCAGTTCTGAGCTTCACACTAGGGGATGGTGAGCTCTGTGCACAGAGCAGGGAGACAAAACAATTCCTTCTCCAGCTGGGGACCAAGGACAAATGATCCAAATCTCAGGCCCAAGAGCACAAACAATGTGGGCTGGAGAGAGAAAAACAAGCAGGATGGGACTGCATGGGCTAAAGCTGGAACTGGACAATGAACTCCAAGGTGCAAATGGAGCAGAACTGATCACAGTGAGAGCCCCCGTGAGCGGCCGTGCATTTTGGGACCATTTTGGTTCATCTTGGGTGCAGCCCTGGCTGGGCTCTTGTGCTGCCCAAGGTGGATCCATGGAGGAGATCCTTTGAATAAATCCCTGCTTTATTCTTTAACTCCATCCAGCCTCTGCTCTAGGGCAGCTTGCACATGGCATCAGCTGGATAATGGATGGAGGTACAGAACCTTGGGAATTATCAGTGGGATGTCACCTGCAGAGAACAGGATGAACTTGTGGATGAACTGCATCTTTTCATGGCTGGTACAAGACGGGCCTGGTGAAGGGCTGTCACAAACACTCTGGCATTTCTGGAGTGCAAAGCCAGGCTGGGAGCAGGATGTTCCCTGATCAGGGATCCCAGAGAGCAGGAAGGTCTGAGGGGGATTTATGTGCAGAAGATGTTTTATGCACAAGCAACACGTGCTCCCCTAAAAGTCTCAGTGTCACACTGTGATGCCTTCTTGTTAGGAGAATAAACACAAGTGATGCTGAGTGCAGCCATGAGGATCTAAATTGGGGTGAATCAAACCCAGTGAGGGTCACAAGCTCAGCAGGAGAGACACAAAATGTATTTTCAGTCCTTTTCCTGTGCAAAAGGTTAAGGTGATACTCAAGGCTGTGGACAGTGTGGGTTTGGGGACAGCACTGCACAGAGGTTTCTTACTGCATACCCTGAAGACTCTGAGATTATTATGAAAGGTATTTGAGGCACTATTTTTAAAATAAAGCAATTCAACTGCTTTTTTTGCTATCATGGGGAGAGGGATGGAAAGAGCCTCCCCACCCGACTGACCAGCTCAGGTTGGGTGACTCAAGCAGGGAGTGTTTTGCTTTTGCAATTTGGCTGAGGTAGAAGAGAAGTGCTGAAATGCTTGGATGGCTTTGTGAAAAAAGAGAATTTAGGGCTCCTGGGAGTTTTTAAAGTGAACTAAAAATATGAACCATTTCTATTGTACCAAGTCCTCTATCAGTTCTACTTCTTCACCATATTTTATGATGAGATTATTTTGCTTTTATTTTAAGATTTTATCCCATTTATCTACCTAGACTGTAACCTTTCTGGGCAAAGTCTGTGTTGATAAAGGTATGCATGAAAAAGTCAGTGCTTCAGCTGTGTTCTCTCCTCGTGCACAAAGAATGCAGCAGAACTCACATGCACAGACACCAAACTTTTGTTCCTCATCAAACAAAACTCCCTCTTACATTATGCAGCTGTTTCAGTTCATGATTACAGCTGGGTTTTCTTCTAAAGCTAAAATTTGCTTAAAAATAGTACAGAAATTTCATTTATGAGTCTACTTTACTGCATTTCACATACAAGCTAAATATCCCAGAAAAAAAAATTCATCAACACATCAGCAACCTTTAAATCCTATTTCAAAAGACACAGTCTTTGCCATTAAATCTTTTTCTTTTCACCCACAAAACTATATTATGCAAACTTGGTAAGTATATGAGATAGTTTATTGTCATTATTGGTGTTCTGTATGAGTGCTAACGACCTTGCATAAAGCAGACATAAATTATTTTCACATATCATCCCTTGAGTAGCTTTATGGAAATGCACAGAGTGATTGTGTACCGAGCTCTTCAATTAAATGCCAGAGAAAAAGTGACTTTGGTATGGTTTTGCCATTTGATTTCATGGGATGATCCCATTCCCCAAAGTGACAGTAACCTACTTTTATGCTAAAGGGCAGTGGTTTGAAAGACCATATCAAAAATCTGTGCCTATTGTAGCTAGCATTTAATTTCAACTCAATTAAATTGCAATTTGACTGGGGAGACACATATTTTAAATATTCAAATGCAAGCATTCAAAGACAATATTTTCATCTGAAAGGAAGCAAAAAGAATACTTTTTGTGCAAAATTTTAAATTCTGTATCAAACCACAGGCCATGCTCATGTTGGACTTTTCACAGCACACAGGATATGTATGAGATATGCAGGAAATAGATGTTTAAAAATATGAGTTGGTTTGATGTGGACAAACTGCCAGGAATGTGGTACACACACACACCCCTACCCAGTTTTGTAGTTATTCCCAAACCAATGTGTGTAATGAGGGAAAGACAGTTTTACACAGGCACTCTGGAGGCTACAATTAAAATAGATATATCTGTAAATATGTCTGTTTGTGGAGGGATCAGGTTTTGTTGCAACTTTTGGATCCAGATGTGAATTTTGGAGCTGCCAGCTGCCGTCCTGGCTTTGACCATTTGCTGTCCTCTCACTTGAGCGCTTGATTTAAAACTGGCTTCAGTAGCACACCTGATGTTCCCAGAGAAGCCTTCTGGAACAAACGTGCTGTGCTTAAAGGATTCTCAAACAACTCCACAAAATGCAACACAATGGAGGAACATGTGTGTATTCTGTTTGTGTAACTTCAGCTTCCCCAGGTTCTCCTGGATTAAATTCTCCCATCTTCAGCATTTTTTTTTTTAAAAAAACCCAAACCAAACCCCCCCAGATATTCTACACTGAGTAATAAATATGTAACAAATGGATATATATTACTTTAATTGTTTTATATCTCAGGATCAACAAGAAACATAAGAAAATAGTTGCATTTTTTGTTTGCAACAGATTTTTTTTGGTGCAACATATTCTGGCATCTGCTCACAGGAAAGTTAGTTTTCCTTAAGGAACTCCTCTTTTGTCCTCTTAGTTTGAAGGAGAGCAGCCTTCCTCTGGGAAATAACACCTGAGCTGACAAAAAGGATTGTGCAAGCAGCTTGTGAGCTTCACTAGCTCAGGCTGCTGCTTGTGACAAGCTGGAATTAAAGCCAGGGCTCCTCCTGGCCTGGGGATTGGTGCATGGATGGACTCCAAGCAGGGCAGCACTTCCTTCAAACCCCATTTCACAGAGATAGCCGAGCTCCAGAAGACAGACACACCGTGTGGGGTTTGGAGCAACTCCCCAACCCAGCCAGCCTTGGCCAAGGTTTCCACTGCAGCCTGACACAATGGCTCACAGTGTTCCCTCTGCCAGGTCCCACCAGCCAAGAAATGCACACTGAATTTCATCATAAGGAAAATAAAACTGGGGTTATTTAATTTGACATCGATTTCTCCTGAATTCGTAGCACAGCAATTGTACAGTGCAGTGACTGAGCAGCTCCTCCAAGCCTTTTTCTGTGTGTAAGGAATAAAATCACAAGCTTGGAAGAGTTTCCCCCTTTCTTGTTGCCCAGCACACAGGGAAAATATGGGGAATTGTTATCTTTGGCCTCCGTATGACGCTATGAAAGTGATGCATATAAAATACGTGTTGACAGAAAGCTGAAGTGCCCTGCCCTTCTCTTTTTGATCATCTCCACTTTAAATAGCTTCGATTCTATGTAATTCTTCCTTTCCATCTAATTTGCAAAGAAGAAGTGAAGACAACTGTTTCCAAAGATAAACTCAAGGAATTAAAATTATTTTGTTCTTTAGTTCCTTGCTCCTATGCTGGTAAATTAATTCATAAATGGAAATATTAATACTTATGATGAAAATACATCCTATAATTGCCCTGCTTAATAGATAAAGAACCATGAGAAAGACAAAGCAAAATAATGAATTAAGGAAAATTAGTGTTTTCATTTTGGGCACGAAGTTTTGAGTTGCAAATGAAGATAAGAAAATGAACCACATTTCCTGTTTATGTTACTGAGATTCTCATTAAGGTGTCTCCTCTTTGACCTATGTTGTTACGAGAAAGAAGCTAAGGCAAGCAAGCTTATCCTAATGAGAGGCAAGAATATCCCTGCTTTTTCACAATTAGAATAAATGTACTGGGGAACCAGATGGGGCCTTTAAAATTTTCCACAATTATATGCCTGCTGCAGATAATGGCAAAGACCTCGTTGGCTATGTTAAGGCAACACTTAAATGAACAGATTAGCAAATTTTTAGGTTTTAGCTTCATTTTTCCTCCTTTCGCTGTGTTTTGATGTTTAGTGAGTTCTAGGGAAGAGAGAAGAGGGGGGAAAGAGGTGATTTACTGGAATGTTTTCATTTCAAATGATAAATTTCGTACAGCATAACTAGAAACAGTTTTTTACTCGATAAAAGGCAAGCTGAATGAATTACAAAAAAAAAAAAAAAAAGGCAAGCTTATGGTGGCTTTCATAAGCATCAAATAATTCTGTCATTTTTATCTGACTGAAACACCAGTGTCCTTGATACTTCCACAACCTTCAATGTTGCTTCTCTGCTTATAATCCCCCTGCTTTCCTCACGTGTCCCACATCCCCGGCTCTGCCACAGCAGCTCCTCCAAACCACACCATTCCTGGGTTTCACATCTTTGTACTGAGAGCCTTTTGCCTGCCTATGGCTCCGTACACCTGCTTCTTGCTGATTTAAGAATGCCCTTCTTTCTTCAGAAAACACTTTTCCTGGGTTGGTTTAGTTGTGATGTTTCTAAATATTCTGGGACAGAGTGACAACAGGACTCAGATGTGTGCTCAAATACACAGTTGTGGCTCAGTGGCTTCAGAGGGACCTGTGCATGAGATATTGGTAATCTCCAAAAATCAGACTCCTTCATGACACCTGAAACTGGATGTCACCAATGAAGTGAACAGGGAGACTGACTGAGCATTGTTTAATTGTGCTGTTTAGGGTAGTTCAAACATTTATTTCCCAACCCTTCGCTTGCCCTTTTCTTGGAAAGCCCCTGTCAAGAACAGGAGTGAATTTGAGAGAGTTTGGATGATCATGAGGAGGAGAAAACTCCATGCAAAGAGTCTCAATACAAGTACAGTGGAAGGTAGGGGAAAGCTGCTTCCAAATTTAAACCCAGTTGCACTTCACTTGATTTAAATCTGAAGATAATCAGGAAGCAAATAACCAATCCCTGCCTTAAACCTCCTCGTGGTATCCAGACCATGGGTTTATTTAACTGCACTGACTGCTGAAAACAGTCATTCAGGAAAGCCTATTTTGGCACCATAAACAAAGTCCAATTATTTAATCTTTACCGTGGCACCCAGCAAAATTACCAATAAATAAAACAACTGACAAGGCTTTAAGATCCATGAGGGTTTCCAGCAGTGCAACAAACAAAACAATCGAGTTATAACTGTTATAAAGTGGGTAATAGACACAGTGGGCCCAATTTTCCCAACTTTACAATAATTTGAAAAGCCCTGCAGAGCTCTTTTCACTTGTTCATCTTACTTCCTTCACTGGGGCTCATAATTAATTTAAACCGTGCAATTCACGAACAGTTGTTCCATTGTATTGTCAGCTTGGTGGAGTTTTAAAATTGTAGGAGCACTTATTGGAAATAATGATGGAAAAACTGAAATTGTGGCTGCATCTACCTTGGCTGCTTGCATTGAATTAGCATTGTTCAAGGGGGGCACTCAAGCACAGTGTCACCTGTGGTGGGCCTGAATGTGGAGAAGGTCTGTTTGCACAAAGTCCACAGCAATCACCCAACAAATGTCTGAACTTCCAAAGGATGGGTGTGATCTCGAGGTGATGCAGATGCAAAGAGTGCAGCCTGCCAGCCCCTCTCAGGGACAGGGAAACTGGGCTGGATGGGAGCTTATAGACAAGAAGTTATTGACAGTCAGCTGATGAATGGTAACTCATTAAGCCGTGGGAATATTATTGCTTGCAATGCTCTGTCCATACAGGTAATCAATTTTCTAAGTGAATGAAACTGCATTAGAGTCACTTTAATTTCCAATGAGAATGTCGACACAAGCACTTAGTGAAGTTTGACTAATCTATTTAAAACAAACTTAGATTTGTTTCTCTGAGTAGCTGTACGTGGGCAACTCTTGGACAGGATCAACACAGCTCCTTCAGGATTAACATGCCAAGGAATTCTGCCATTTCTCATTTCTCAAAGTGTATTTCACCTCAGCATCTTCCAGATACAGCTTCAAGCACCTGCCCTCCAAGCTGATGTTGAAGATTTATTTAAAATCCAAAGGACAGCAGACTTACTTTGTCTTCATGGTAAATGTTTTTACTTTTTCATTATAGGATGGAAGTGACAAGAAAGTGAAATTAAAAATGAAAAGGAAAAGAAGAAGGTTCAGTAAAGACCAGTAGTTGTCATATCAAGTAATCCACAGGAAACGTGGGAAAAGCAAAGCATTAGCATAGCTTGCTACACAGAAGAAATCTCACACTGAGCCCAGAGAATTGAAAAGGCACCCTCATCTCCTTGAAGGTGATGGGAATTTTCCCACTGACTTGGTGGAGACGAGTTTACACCCACACTGTCTAAGGGGAATGCTTTGCTGCTGAAGCACACCGTGGCAGCCACCCCAGAAAAACAGCAGCCTGCTGCACCATGACAGATGCTGACTCAATCCAAAACCTGCTCTTAGCTCAGTGACTGAGTTCTTGGCACAGCTTTGTACCTGCTCCTGCTTTATTTGCTACATATGTGGGGATGGCACAAAGCTCAGGGAGAGAATCTACTAACAGACATGAAATGGAGATCACAGGATCACAGAATAGCCAGGATATTGAACAGTGGCAGGACAAGAGGAGTGGACGCAAATGCTAAAGGAAATAAACATTTATTTCCTGCCCTGAAATATTCAGAACAAAATCAAATTATTAAACTTTATTTCATCCCATGAAAAGATAAAATTTTTCAAATGCATCTCCTGTGTTCAAAACATTTTGTTTACAAAACCAATCATTTTTCTTCATCTAGTTCCTTTCTATGGAAGCAATTTTACCACTCCCCTGGATGTTCTGCTAGGCAGAAAACCTCATCAGGGATAAAAAATAACTTTGTTGTACTGACTGTTAAGGAAGCCTGAAAACATCATGTGGTCACTGTCCTATTTCTGCCTCAGGTTACCTGTCCTGTTGGTTTAACATGGATTTATCTAACAAAAGTGTCAGATTATTTTAAGTACTAACCAGCCTCCAAGGAGTAATTACAGCAACAAAAGAAGCAATCACCTGAACACAACTGGGAATCTGTTATCTCTTACTGGTCACCCCAGTGGCCCAAATAAACCACAGCAAAGGCCCTGATTAATTCTGAGCACTGATGGTTCAGCTCACAATAAAGCTTTTAACCCTCAACAACAGACTTGGTGCACCACAGTGAAGAATTCCTCATACTTGTTCAAGAAATTCATGTACGCAGGGATAGCTGAGTACAAATGCTCAGAGTTTTGAAGTGATTCTCAGCCAGTTACAGATTTTCTGCAATCCAGGAGAGCACTGTCCTGTACAGACTGCAAGGACTGGAGCCCAGGAAGGGTTTTCCTGGAAAGCATCTCTTTGCAAGGGAGCTGCAGTATGAAACCCCAGTGAGTGCCCTTCCCCTGCTTCTCTCCAGAGCTGTCTCCACGGGATCCATTTCAGCAACCTTGTCATGGCTCGATGTGAGGTGGGCCAAGAGGTGAAGGAGGGTGAACCTCTTCTGTCCAGGGGGATTGTCAACCACGTACAAAGAGTATTCAAATGATCTCATTAGCCAACAATTCTGCTTCCAAAGATCCTTTCAGATGCCCAGGGAAAGATAATTCCTGTTAGCCTGGCATAATTTCCATCTGATATTTTTTTCTTAAAAAGAACTGTGCACAGTTGGCTGCAAGCTTTTCATGCTTATCTGGGAGTAAATACCATGCATTTGGGGCTCAGCAATGTTTTTACTTCTATTAATGTTTCTTTTGATTATTTCTCACATGAGAAAAGAGATCTAATTCTAGAAAATAGCTGCAATATATTTCATACCGTGCAGGAAATCAGCTTGCACCTAACCCAACAGAGGCATGAGAGGGAGTCAGATATTATGGAAGGAAAAAAAAATTGCTTTTAAAGTATTCCAGCTCCATTCCCTTCTTGCTGTTTTGGATGCTGAAGAGCCATCCATCTCTGCATGTCTACAGCCAGAGCTCATCCCTTTCCCAGGGAAGCCAATGCCATTGATTAGGAGGAGAACTGCCTAGTTAGCCACCTATCCATTCTGGAGAAGGGAGCCTGCCCATGTGTTACATCCTCATCTCCAGCCTTACAAACCGGCCCTGCTTTGCCTGAATTAATGCTTACAGACACATCGATCCCATGGCAGAAAGGTCACACTCCCCAAAGCCAGACACATAAAAGAGAAAAATGAAGATGAAGAGCCTTGACTCTTCCAAGAGAGCGTTCTGTCTGCTGAGCTGCTCAGCCTCTCTCCAGAACTCTCTGTCTGCATCCAGGCCTGGGAGCTCAGGTTTGCCTGAGCTGCAATATCCCAGTTTACACAGCCCAGTCTGCAACATCCCAACCTTTCCAAGGCTGGCTGTGATTACAACAAAGCCATGTTTTAATCACAAAGAATGTCACCTTCATGTTAAAACCATCCAGACAGTTTTCAGGGGATGTGGTTCAGCAGGGTCCTCTGAGGCTGAAGTGTGCCCGTGGTATTATCATTGTTTTATACTGAATGAAGAGAGAAACTAATTCACTGTCCTTTTGTACTGGGAATAGAATAATGCATGTGATTTTCCACTTTGAAAAGATATTTAATAATCCCATTTAATGTTGAGTTAAACATTTCATTGTTTGCCATGACTAATCCACAGATTTGAAGGGAAAATTCCACTTTAAAGTGTAACGGAGCTTCTCTGCTCCTTCACTTTTGAATTAGTACTAACACAATTTTAAAAATAAGTACCAATTTGTGGAGATATTTTGCAGCACGTGTCCTAACACACTTATCCTAAGTGCAGTTAAATAGAGGGTGCTTTGGATAACAAATGCAAATTCAGTAAAACCAGTGCAATCTTCACACAGAGAAACCTTCTAATTAAATGAATAAACTTATTCTGAAAGATGTTCAATGAAGGATGCAGAATAGGATTATTCTACTCCATCAAACACCCTTTTGATGTTTAATGAAACTACAACACCAGGTAAATTATGGGTTTGTGTTCACTGCACACTTTTTAATGGGATTATAAAGAAAAATCCAATATATTACAAGTGGGTTAAATATATTTTTATATCTCTGTCTGGAGAGGCAACCTCCAGAATGATCATTTAGAAATACCCAGCTGACTACTGGAAAATATTGAAAGAAACATGCTGTTATTAAAACACAGAAACCACAGAACTGTTGCTATTTTCAATCTGTCATGGCCAGTGAATACAATATAAAAATATGTAAATATTTATGGGTGCACAGTAATGACCTATAATAACAAATTCCATTACAGCATTTTTAAAGAAATACAACTGCTGTAGCCATTTTTGCTATTTCCATATATTTTTTTTTAAAAAAAACACTGTAGGTGTCAGGATTAAGAGGAAAGAGGCACTGAAGCCTCAGGGGCCATGAGGCGTGTGCCACACTGCACAAGGTTACAGCCCTGTTAACAATTCTTAGGAAATGAGCCTTATTATTCAAATACTTCAATTATAGGAGCTCTCTGCCAGCTTGAAGCAATTGAAAATGTCACACCTCAGCACAGAGGGTGATCCTGGTACCAAATGGTTTCTGTGTAACCAGCCCTGCTGCTTGGTGACAGCAGTGATCGAGCTCCCTGTGACTTCCAGGGGCACACAGTCAGGCTGTGGCAGCTCCCACCTGGAACAACCCAGGGCACCGAGCCAGGGATGCTCTGCTGTGTCTCACCTGACCACCAGAGCAGCTCCCAAGGCCACCCAACCCCACTGAGCTTCCCCAGAGGGGTTTGCTGTGATCACTGCCTCCTCCTGAGCAAAAGTTACTGTTGTCCAAAGTGGGTCAGCACCCAGCTTAGCTTTAACCCAAACAGAAACATTTCATCACCCCTAATTCTGCCCAAAGGAGGAGCCCAGCCCAGTGTGGGTGGGAGCAGGACCCATTTATCTGGCACCTCCTGCAAGGCAGGCACTCTGCCTGCAAGACAAAGTCTTTAAATCCTGGCCAAATGGCTAAATCACTCCTCCTCTGCTTGTCAATGCTTGCTTTTGTGGAAAGACAAGTTGTCTGGGGAAGGCTGGATGCACATCCCAGCAGTCTGAGTTGGACACAAACTAATTGGAAACTGCAGTGCAGATGAACTACTGCCACCCCTGCTCTGCCAGCTGGGCAGCAGCTCCTGGGTGCTCTGCACCAGCAATCAAAGGAGGGCCAGATGAAAAAGCAGGGCTTGAACACCACAGAATCCATCCTGCAGTTTCTCCTGAGATTATGGTGTTTGATGGCTCCAACGCATCACAGACTCCTGGGAGCTGTGACTGGAGACAGACAAACTGACATTCTCAGGCACAGATTTGTGATATTTGGAGAAAATTTAAGTTCACTTGCTTCTAAAGCCTCCACAGCTAACACCAATATTTGTCTGATAGCCAGGTGACATAAATTGAGTTCCTGTATTCAGCAGTTACAGTTTTGATAAAGCTTTTTCTTTTACTCAGGGACTTTGAGTCGTTGATGACACCAGTTCCAATGCTAAAAGCATCTTCATACAATAAAACTTCATACAATAAACCTCAGGGAAAAGAAAAAAAACCTCTTTTTCACCAAATTAACAGGAAAAAAAGTGGTTACCAGGCTTGGAAAGAATTTTTTTTTTCTAAAAATAACATGGTTATGCTTCAGCCTCACTCACTGCTCACTCTATGGACTTGCTGCTGTCTCTGAAGAAGGAAATCCCTGCACAAAACAGGTCTTGAGCCTTAGCTTGTGTAAAGTACTAAAGGAACATCAAACACTGGAATGATGTCAGGAAACAAAACTGCAAGTGATTTTAATTTAAATAACGAAATGGAAGCTGCTCACTTTGACTCCTTGTTCAGAACTGATTCGAAGTTGGTGAGTTTTGGTAGGCTTTGGTTGAGGCATTAACACCTATGAAGTGGATGAGATTGGGAAGGTGCTCAGTGTTTTGTTGGCAGGGCTGGACTCACACACACACACACTTCTGCAGGTCTGGTGACACCTTTGGCTCTCGCTGTCCCCCTCAGCTGTGGCTGTTGTTCCACGCCAGCTGCTGGCTGTGTGTCCATGCCCAGAGCAGGGAGTGTGTCCATCCCTCAGCCTGGCTCATTCCTGCATTTCACACTCCCCTCACCAGTGCTGCCAGCTCAAACACCAGGCTCTGAACTGGGCCACTCCAAGTGCTGACACACGTCCCACTCTGTCACCCTCTCCAGAGGACGCTGATGCTGGCAGGGAGGCATGGGGGGAACAGCTGGAGGTGCTGGTGTTGTCTTGGGCCACTGCAGCTGAACCTGCCAAGCCTCATCAGTCAGAGCACACAGCTCCCACATCCAGCTGCAGTGTGTGGAACCTGAGGATCACCAAATTGCTGCTTTAAACACAATGCACCAGCCTGGATGAGATCGATTAAAGAAGAATGCAAGTAACGACCGGCACAGCTGAGTGCTTCAATAGAAAGCACGCTGTTAACACGATTTAGGGAAAATACAGGATGCCTAAACTTTGCACGTAATTTAATAATATTCTTCAGGATAAAGAAAAAGAAAAAAGATGTTATCTGCTTTCTTGATAAATGTTTCAAACTTACAGAGATCTGATCTTCATCTGGTTTAACTCAGAGTGACTTCACTTAAAGTCAGAGGAGCCACAAAAGTCAACAGCAGATGAAGAGCTGGCCCTAGCTTGCTATTCACTAATTTTCAGGGAAATAGTAAGATTATGGACAGAATACTTTCTTTCTCCAAGATAAGGAAATATAATATCCCTAGAATACCTCTTATCTACCCTCCAATTCAATCTGGAAAGTCTTTCCTCTTTTCCAAGCTTTCTGTAGAATTTCTATTCCACAAGCACAGCCCTTCCAAGTTTATTGGCATTTTTAATGTGTTAAAGCTGTCTCTCCATTTTTGGCCACAGCTCTTTCTTTTCCTGAGTCCTCTCAAAAAATGAAAAACCTGTTCTTTTCCTGCTCCTTCCACTCTTCAGAGAAGTTTCTTCCATTTTTGTGGATGGAAATATTGGCTCCAGTTACAATTCCCTTGAGCCTCTCTGTGGTGTTCCAGGTTCTGACCTCCTCAGTGCAGTGTGTGGGACAGGGCAAACCAGTGTGTGTGAGCTGAGATCTCAGCATTGCTTGCTCCGTGGCAATTCTCATCACCATCACACATCATTTATGGCATAAAAGCAAACTGGATCCACCATAAACTCAAGAGCACGTCCCTCCCATATTCCTGGGGCTGTGGTGCCATCTAGTGAGTTAGTTATAATACTCTGTGTGTCCATTTTTGCACAAAAACCAAATTATGATGTTTATTTTTAAACGTAATACTGAATAAATATACTGCTGTCCTCTGGCAAAATTCAATCAACAGAGTAATCAAATCAAATTAAATTTTTACCCTGTAGCATTGCATTCCCAAGGCACTGGGGCTACACATGATTTAACATTCCACTGGAAGTATAAAACTTGAATCTTTGATAAAGTCATTCCAAGCAGAAACAAAGGTGCTTTAGTCAGTGGTACCCAGCTTGTAGACTAAACACATCACTTGTATAATCTGTCTTAAAAAGCTGTTGACACTATTTGCCACACTGGCAAAGGGATGTGTAAGAGCCTGTTATCTACCCTGAGTATTTCCTTGAAATCTCAAGTCCTGCAGAGCTTCTTTGTAGCAGATGCTCAAAACCACCCAGAAAAGTGGCTCAGTCTGAAACCAATGGCTTCAAACTGGAAAATTTCCATTTAACCCTTCCTGTACCTCTGGGTGGGACACAGGATTTCTTTCTTTGTCTTCACCTCCTTCAAGTGAGCTCACTCTGAGCCACAACTGGGGCCTGTGAGGGGACCCCAAGACACCCCCAAAGAGCTTTTAATGTTACCCTGCAGCCTCTGACCACCCCGCACAGCTCCATGTCCAGCTCCCGGCCAGCCCCACCTCTCTCCCTGCACAGAAATGAAAAAACAGTGCTCACCTGGTCTCATTTGATCCTGGATATCATCAGTGTCCAGCTCAAGCATTTTGGGAGAGTCAGTGAAATCACACAGGCATCGTTCAAAGCTCCATCATTGTGTCATCTTTGCCTTAAAACTCGTGTAAAAAATACCGCACCATCAAAAGCGCTTCCTTTTGTCTTATGTGTTCCCTGTATCTCACCTCTGCTATTGCTGCTCTTTATGATAGTGTAAAAATCAGCCCAGACCAAAAACAGCTCTCCTGTGTGATGGCTGGGACAGCTGCAGACAGCTTCCACCCTAGAGATTGCAAACCAATCCAAAATCAGTTAATGAACATCTTCTCACCCATCTCAGAGGGGTCTGGAGCAGCCTAACACCAAAGATGTTGTCTATTAAGTTAAATTCTGTTCTGGATGACATTTTGGAACTGTTGGCACAGTTCATATTTCAGTTTCCATTGTCTGCAAACAGATGAACTTAATATTTTACAACAGTTTTACGTAGAGATTGGAAATCTGATTTAAGTTATTCCTACTGCTGCTTTACTTCATTGAAGGAAATTGGTATTAAATTGTTGGATATATTTACGTGTCCACATTTGTTACTGCTTTAGTCTGTCTGAAGTACCTGCAACCTCCCATACTTCATTCTCACCATTAATTAAAACTTTTCCAAGCTTAACACACCCAGGAAGGAGGATTGGGGAGCAAGCGTTGTGTAACAGATGAACTCATATAAAATCTAAATGTGATTTAATTAGTTGATAATGGATCATTAATTACAAAGCTAGTGAAATGAAGCACATTGTTGTGGAAACACATAATGGAACTATTGAGAAAGAATGGATTTGTTTTTACTAAGAACTTGTCTGCTAAGAAAACCACCTGTGCAAATACCTGGCTCAAATCAGGTGACAAGCAGATTTTTTATTGCCCAAAAAAGATTTGGGTTTCCATGACAACGCACCCAGGTCAAAACAGCAAATTATATATTTTTCTGCAATAAACATCTCATTTACTCTAAAAGGTTTAACATCCAGGTTTATAATGTGTCTAAAATATATTTATTAGCTAGGAATTATTTAATACAGCAGCTTCTGCCCAGAAATGGCTGTCCAGTGACTGGGGATTCAGCTCCAAGTGTATGGGATCTATCCTAAGCCTTCTGGCATTTTAAACAAATGCTGTAATGCTGTTTGGCTTATAGTAACCTACAGTGAGCTCTGGGGAGAACTAAGCAAACATTTTAAATGTTATACAAAAATTTTTATTTAATTGAATTCAAGCATTTATGAAATTATATTAAATTAGGTCATATTCATAGGTTATCCAGTATTTAACATTTTCACCAGTAATTGCCTATCCATCTAATTTAAAATTTAATGACATTATTTAAGAAAAAGGTTTTCTAATGACATTATTTAAGAAAAAGGTTTTCTTGATCTGAGGGCAAGTATGCTTTATTTATAGGCCCTTTCTTAGAGGGAGAATGGAAAGTACAAATGTGTTACTCATTAAGGCCCACGTTGTTACGTGGCTGCATGACTGAATCACTGCCTCCCCAGGGTCCTGCACCAAAAACTGCTGGAGTCAGCACAAGGAGGACAAGAGGTGTTCTCCTTCCCAGCCTTCTGAATCGAGAAAATCATGAGTAAATCTCCCAAATAATGAGGGGCTCCATCCACCAGAGCTGCCTGGAAGTGGCTCTGAGCTTGAACTCTGAGATCTGATGGAATTTTACCCCAGCCAGGGAAACAAAAAGCAGGGGACAGGCCAGAGGCTGGAGCCCACCTTTGCTTTAGGTGTGACACTTTGCCTTAGAAACACTGTTCTATAAAATCCTCCTTCTCAGAACTCTCCACATCCCACAGGGAGGAGAAGGAGAAGGAGAAGGTTCTCAGAAGGAGAAGGGGAAGGAGAAGGAGAAGGAGAAGGTTCTCAGAAGGAGAAGGGGAAGGAGAAGGAGAAGGAGAAGGTTCTCAGAAGGAGAAGGGGAAGGAGAAGGAGAAGGAGAAAGAAGGAGAAGGAGCCTCCTCAGTGTCCAGCAAAGGTTTCCAGGGCCCTTTTAGCCTGACTTTGCAGGAGAATGCAGCTTGTACAAATGTGCTCCCATCTCCTTGCAGGAACTCCTGAAGTTTTTTGGTGTGCTGGGAAGCCTGGCAGCTGCCCCAGCTGTCCTGAGAGCACATTTTGCTCTGGGAAATCCACAGCATGTCCGAGTACTGCCCGGTGGATGGGTCACAGAGATACAGGGCTGAGGCTTGTTTGGGAGAAAAACAAAGGGAAATCCTCGAGGAAAAGGGGCTTTAATTTATAGAGAAACAGCTTGATTAGCGTTTCTGGGCATAGAACAACTTATTTCCTTTTATGGGACCAGCCCAGGCTAGATGGTAGCACACGCCTCCTTCCACCTGGAGTGATCACAGTGACAATATTGAATCCTTAACCAGAGACCACTTAATGAGAGCAGCATTTCTTTCATGGAGATTTTCTCCTCATTTTGGTCTGAGCTGTGTTCAACAAGGGGTTAAGATGGAGAGCGAGTGCTGCAGCTCCAGCCTGGGTCTGGGGCTGTGAGGGCCATTGCAGTGGGCACACAGCAGGGCCAGCTGATCTCTGGTGGCATTTCCTCGTCTGAAGTGACACACTGGGCTTTTTCCTGCATGATCCAAGCTGGGTCTAAGGATGGGGCAGCTCAGAGGAGAGCAGCAGGAGAAGCAGGGACTGGACTCCAGCCACAGCTCTGGAGAGCCTGGGCTGGGCTGGAGCAGTATGAAGGTGCTTAACAGGGTTTTATGGTCACTTTGGAAAATAAAGTGTAATAATCACCTTCGAGTCTGGAATTCAAAGGTAGATTGTTGTGTTGTGAGTGAAAATAGGCAGCTGGATCAAACACCTTTTAATGCATGAAAATTTTTTGAAAATACTCTCTGAAGATAGCCTGGGTCAGCTCTGTTCCTTTTTTCTGAACTTCCAACTAAAAGAAAGACTTTTTCCTGTTTCAGTAAGAGTACATAAATACTAGTCACACCCCTCCTGAGACTTCTTTAGAACAAAACCTGAATATAAAATTCTTGATAAAAGAAGAAGTTTGCTTTACATAATTCTGCTCCCAATATCCACAACTCCCAAGTGGATAAAGAATAACAAAGTAAAGCTTAAAAGGTGAGACTGAGAAAGAAGCAGTGAAAAACAAGGGCTGGTGGAACTTAGGAAAATCCCAGCATGTTCAAACATCTGACATGCTGCTTCCCATCCTCAGAGCACTTTAATCTGAACAGCCCTTGCACCAGGGAATGGGAAGAGTGGAAGGAGTTTAGGGGATTAGCTATGCCCTGCCCATACCTCTGGTCCCACCTATAGGAACATTGCACAAACCAGTGCAGGGAGCATTTCCTCACCCTCCTGTCTTTGATTAATATCTGTAGCCAATGTGTTAATTACTATTCAAAATAAAGGTTAGATTCTGTGAGCACTGACATGCAAATCATCAGGAGAACCAAAACCTTTCTGTGCAGGACTGGGCACAAACCTGGGACAGTGGATTTGGCACACTCCACGTGCCTTGCTTTGGTTTGGGGTGTAGCTGGGCAGGTTGTGGTCACTCTCCCCGTGCAGGGACCAGGCAGGCACTAGATGGCTCCCGAGTGACAGGCTTGGTTTGTTTAGAAATCAAGCTTTCTAATGATACCTTCCCTTCCTGCCTTAGAAATTTGTCCAAAATCTCCGTTCCCTTCTCCTCGCAGGCGGTTTTTTGCAATTCAGCTCTGCCTTCCCAGGCACTGTGGAGTTTGCTGTTTCTTGGAGTGGATGGGATAAAACAGGGCTGCACTGGGTTTGTGGCAGTCTGGGACTGCCAGCCCTGCCCGCACACAGCTGTGGAAAGATTTCCTGACCCTGAGGTCCTGCAGAACCGGGCTAGCCAGCTTCACTGGCACCAACTGGCCTCCCTTGGCTGGTCATGTCTCTCCAAAAGTGACTTTCATGTTACTTTTCCTGGAGAAGCAGTCTGGTCCTTCTGAGAATGTGACAACACTCTCACCCTTCCCCGAGGCAACCAGCTACTGTCAAAATCAGCTTTTCAAAAGAAATGGGCTTTGTAAACAACAGAATTCTCTTGAAATCTCCTCCCTGTTGTGATGTGGTGACCACACAGGAGTACAACTGCTCCCAGCAGCACAGCTCCAACTTCCACAGAAAATCTGCACACTGAGAGCTTTAGTAGCCTTTCTCCAGTAAACAGAAATAAACAGAAACCTAATTTCCTCCCTGAAAAGAGACAGAGGAGCACACTTTCTAAACATGGCACGCACTTATATTCCCAAGGTAAAGCTTTCCACATGGTGAGCCTGTCATGGAAAACTAGGTCAGTTTGCCTGTCACTGGATTCATGTTCAGTGGCTTGGACACAGACACTGGTAACGTGGAAATGCTGGGGAGTCCAAGCTCAATAATGATGGGGTTTAGATGTCAGTACAATTGTCTGAAGATTATAACACTGAGAACACTGAAGTTTCTGGCCCATTTAATGGTGGCTGAGTGACAAGGGTTGGCCTTGGGAGCTTTTCAGGACATCATGGGTGTTACCCAAGTGCCCATTCTCCACTCTGCTCCCATTTCTCCTGGAAGGAAAGGTGCATGTGTGGGCAGAGGAGTCCCAGAGGTGGGCTGGCAGCAGGACTGCAGGACACTGCCATGAGCTGTTCTGGTCACCTCTGCTCTCAGGAATTGTCTTCTGTAATTTCACAGTTGTCTGGGTGAGGAGAAATATATCACTGCAGTCTCCTGAAAGTACAGTAATCTCTAAAATTCTTTCTAGGTATGTGAAAAGGGTCTAATTAAGGTCACCTCAACAGTCTTGAAGCTCTTTGCTGAGATGGGACCTACTGGGCACTGCAATGAGCCCAGCTGGACTGCTCAGAAAGAACAAAGCCCAAACTCAGACCATTACCAGCCAACACTGGGGAATTACCATCAACACACAGTGGAGGCACAATGTAGAAAATATCAATTCCTATTGAGTTCCTCACTTTCCCATTCCCTGTTAGTGAAACAGTTCACAGAACTCCAGCAGAGAAGTTGCAATAAAGAACAGTGGCAGCTCCTTGTGCATATTAAATAGATTTCCTGAGTCCCTCCTCCACATTAGATTAGGCAATACCAACATTTAAAGATTTTTAACCATTTCAGTTTTGAGGGATGAGACAGAGTAAAATGTGGCTGAGCTGCACATTAAACTTATAAAAGCATGGCTCAGTATCCCATCACACACCAGCAGCCTTCCAAACTCAGACAGGAAACACCTGGACCTCTGTGGTCAAACATCACTGGGAGTGCACTGTACATTTTGGAACAGATCATTTCGAATTGTTAATAAATATTCATCTTATTGCACTAAAACACTGTGTGTCCCCTGCTATAAACATTGGTGGGGCTAAATTAAATATGTGCAAGGTTAGTCATCTTGAATTTTTTTTTTCTCCATTAAAAAAAAATGAATGCTTGACTTCCCCTCCAAGAACATCCAAAGTTTTAAAACCTTTAAACCCCTGAAGATAATTCTGTGGGATATACAATTTAAATATCTCCATTTTGGTTACATTTATTCTTTGTTAACACGTTCTTCCATCTTTTCCAAAAGGCTCATTATGAATCTCCCTAAAATGAAGCCCTTGTTTCCTTTCCTGGGAAGAGCCTTGGCAAACAGAGCCCTGTAGGCTCATGCAGGAGTTCACTGTCACTCCCCTCATGGTCTCAATTTGAAAAACAAATCTGGAGATGTCCCTAATTAATGTGAAAGCCAAAGGGCAAAATGCAAATTGTGTACAAATCCTCAGACCTTTCCTCAAGAAACTGCACAAAATCCGTGCCTCTGGTTTTGCTGCATTATGTTTGAGGTAAAGGGCTCCAGAATCACACCCCAACTGAGATTTCCCAAATTTTAGGATTAATCATTTAATTGTTGCAAACCAGCCCTGAACTGAATGAAGCCCTGAACTTTCTGCTGCTGAAAGAGGCAGAACAGATGATCCAGGCTGGACTCGATCCCAAATCATTTATTAAAGATCATTATATACAAATCTTGCTTCCATATCCTTATACATAAGGCAGATTCTTTACAGATAATTTGCACAGTTTTGGGGGCTGTTTCAATGTTTCTCTTGCCTATCTTTTTTTAAAGCTTGCTTGCTAATACTGTATTTCCATGTCTTAACAGCTTCCATTGTTTAGATTTAACATAAGCATTCACCGATTTTCTACTAAAATATATTGCCTGTGGAAAATTAATGTATTTTTCTGTCTTTTCTCAAAGCATTTTAATACTCAGGAAAACAAGATATCATAAATCTAAGGAAAGAAAAGCTGCTTTCAATTGAGCAGAAAAAAATAAAAGGCAAATCTGTTGTGCATGTGTGTCAACAGCTTTCAAAGCTGCGAGTGAAGCACAAAAAGCAATCAGAAAAATCCTACTGCTCATACAAAAAATATTTCCCTTGGTGAGAACTCCACCAGCACTGAAGCAGCCTTAAAACTTGGCTTATTTTGTCTGTCTGTAGCTCCACAAAGAAGACTACTTGTTTCTATTTTCTGAACGTGTTGAAAACTAGAACATGGCAGCTGTAATTCTGCTGCAGAGCTCCCCCAAACAAACAGCAAAACAACCCTGGCCACCTGTTTTGAGCAGACTTCAGCTGTGGAAAATGCCTCTCCAAAGGGAAAGTGTTGGGGAATATTTATGAGACCCTAAAAGCAAGTGGGTTCTAGCTGAGACTTTTCTATACACTGTGTTATTTATTAAATATCTGCTGCTTTGACCCCTCTGCCCCAGGGAGGTTGTTTATTTGTGCAGTCATCACTGCTGGGAAGAGCAGTATTTCTGTACAGGCAGATGCAGGATGCAGGCAGAGCTGAGACTCCAGCCTCAGTTGTTACTGCTGTGCTGTGGGGACAGGAGGAGGAGGATGGACCTTCTCCAGACCTTCTCCAGACCTTCTCCTGACCTTGTCCTGACCTTCTCCAGACCTCTCCCTGGGCTGATGGCTCCTGAAGGGGACCCCTCAGGCTGAATGATGGTGAGAGGGCACAGGATGCTGAGCCAGGGGCAGCACCCATCCCTGAGCTCCAGCTCTTCTGGAGCCACCTCAGGTCTGTGAGCCTGGCCCAGGCAGCCAGTGCAGCTTTGCCTCTCGAGGGGGTGGGTGACATCTGGAATTTCCAGCCCTTTGGAGTGACACAGGCACTGCTCACACACTCCTACTCCCTCTGAACACTCCTACTCTCAGCCACCCTGTGGAGCATTTACTGGATCCTACAGCAGTCCCAATGTCCAATAATGAGATAAATAAGTGAAACTATAGTTAGCACATCTACTCTGCAAATCGTCTCTGAATCCTCCTCTCTTCTCCCAGCAGTGTTTTTTTTTAACTGTACCTTCACAGTGCAGTGGATAAATAATGCCACAACCCCCCCTGCCCTCCATCCACTGCCTGAGGATATCCATGGAGCTGCTCCTCACCACTGCTGCTCCCCACACCCTCCCAGCTATTGCCACACTCAATTTCCTGCCTTCTGTTGACACAAATAAGCTTGCAAAATTGCAGACATTCTGGAAGGCCGTTGTGTTCCACAGATATTGGTATTTCCATAAGTATTCAGGCAGTCTGGGATTTACAGGACACAGAAAACTGCGTGAGACGCTCAAAGTGTTCAAATAAATAAATAAATTCTGATAATGAGTGGTTCAAGAGCTTGGAAAGGCCCATGCAAAGCATTCTCTGGAAGTTTGTAAAGTTTTGGTTAGCAGCATTGCCTAGAAAACAGGCTGGATGAGTAACAAACTCAGACACTTGGCTAAAGATGGACAGAGAAAGGTGGAAGAGCTTCCTCAGTGGCTGAGCTCTCTTCCCTAAATCCATCTAAACAGAAGCAACTTTCATGTAACAAAGAGATCATAGATCATCTGACATGAAGACTGCTTCAGCTGAGTGGTAGCTAAGCAAATCATCCAGTAGCTTGATTTGTTTTTTTGGCTGATCACGGCCAGTGTGCTGGAAATGAAAAGGAGGAATGGGAGAAGATTAGCTCATCCACCTTGAACAGATTTAATAATCCCTCTTTTTTTTTTTTTTTTTTACAACTCCCTACTCTAATTAGCAAAGAAGGAGAAGCTCTCACCAACACCAGCCCAGCCCAGCATCATTCCCTGCCTGTCCCCACTGCTGGATATTCCCATGTTTCTCATCTGCTGCCTCGAGCTGCTGCCAGCCTCGGAGGTGACTTCACCACAGACACTCATGTGGAGACCAAACGTTTTCCCTGCAGCCTTCCAAACATTCACAGCCTTACTTGGTATCTAGAGACCTTTCATTTCAGAATTTATTCCAGCTGGACTGCAGAGCTGGGCTGGGATTTCCTTGCTGGCCTTGCCCCACGCTCCGAGGCTGAGGGAAAGCTCAGCTCTCTCCTGCTCCCATGAATGCCGTGTTTGTACGGCGCCTTTGCCACCAGCCTCGGCACTATGAACACTCTCACTGTTACTGTTTAACTGCAGTAAATCAGTTAAAGACTAACTGTGGTGTTCCGGAGAAATATTTTATTTCATGCAACGAGACTGGCCTGCAGTCAGGGATCTGAGTCCCAGGCTGGAAGGACTATAAAGAACAATGATTTTGGACTTTGCTGTGTGTTTCTCTCCGTGACTTAAACACACACACAGAGCAAGGAAGAGAAGGACTTTGTGCCTTAGCGAGCTCACATGTGAATACATCTGCCTTCTCGGGTAGAGAAAATAGTCTGCTGGGTCTAAAAAATCAGCAAATAGGGATTTTTAATGAAAGATTTCATTGTGCATTTCTCTAGCAAACTAAAGAGCTAAAAGCAGACGTTATTATGATAACTCCTGAGTGACCAGTTCAAACAGGGCAAACACGGCCCTGATTGATGGATGTCAGGATAAATGCCTTTCCAAGAAACCCTCCAGATTCTAAACAACAGCATTTCATTTTTCCAGGAGCCTCTCAAGTGCGACCATGTGGATTTTCAGTGGCAGAAATATCCTGCTCACAGCTGATGTTTTGTTTTTTTCCCCAAGCCAAAGGAGAAAACATATAAATATTCTTCCAAGCAGATCACTTATTTCCCAGCTGACATGCACTTTGCATTCCCCTATTTTCACTCTATTTTCCCTACATACACAGTCCATATTGTAATAGGGAAAACAGCCCTGGCAGAGCTTAAATTCTCCTTCAAAATCTTGAGTGAAAACCTATGTGGGGCTCTTTTCATTGGAGATTGGAGTATCTTTATTTAATGTGAAGCTGTTAGGGAAGGATTCAACTAAACCAAAGTTTAGTTTGAAAACCAGAGTTTGGCACCAGTTAACTCTAGTTTTTGTTTGGTTTTTTTTCCAAAAGACAGATTCAGATTATATCATGGAAACTTTTCCATGCAGAGAAACCCTTAAACTCTGTATCCTTTTGAGATCCAAGGCTTCCTGCAACCACACTGCCCAGCTTTAGGATACAGAGAGGATGGTAAGTCTGTTTTGCATTATTCACCATCTGAAAAGGGACTAATCCCACTAGAACATGCAGCCATAAAAGCAGTGAGGGAATAAAATCAACTCAACTGATAGGTAGGATGTCAGAGGAAAAGGAAAACCCTTGATGCAAAATACTAGAGAAAATGAGCTTTAAATCCCTGTATGAACAGAACAAACTTCTGACATCTGGAGCATGATTTAATACTCCACCAGGTGCTGCTGCATTTTGTGTTTTCAGAAAAGCATATGACAATCTTGTATAGGATTTTTGCTTTAATTATCAGTGTGTGAAAACAGCATTAAGGGGGTGATCACAGTAAGTCTGAAGCTTTGCTCTGATTAACAAATTAGCCAGTTCTAAACAGATCAAGTAACAGTCAGAAAAGCTGATGACCCTTGAAAGCAGGCTTAAACTTTCATTGGGCCACTTATTACAGACCACTTGCTTTGGATGCAAACCATATCAGGTGTGCCCCCTTGGACCAGAAAATCTCTTTATTAAAAAATGAAAGAGCCCTCGGTTTTCACTGGATGCTTTGAAGTAACAGCAGTTATTCCAAATAAGAGGGATTTTCAGGAACCAAAGAGTCTGTATTTAAAAAGAGATTGCTTACACTGGCATACTCCAATTTAATTAACTCAGATTTATAAGAAGAAAGTCTGTGTTAGTTGCATTTGTAATAGGAAATAAAAAAGAATTTAAAAAGAGTTTGTAATGAAATAGAATTTATAGAAAGGGAAACAGTAATTTAAAAGTTAGCACATCAGAAATATGATGTTGTTGAATGCTCAAGAACTCCTTTTTTGTATTGGGTGAGACCCTTTGCAAAGTTTTTGCCAAATGCTGAATGACTCTAAAGTGACATTCATAGGAGCATTTTCCTGGACTCCAGCAGGTGCTGAGTTGGGCAGAGGCACATTGAATAATGAAGCTTTTACTTTTATCTCTGTGGTTTCTCAAATTTTAAAATACTAAATCCTTCAGCTTCTCCTCAGTCTTTAGAGGTGCTATTTGCCAGGAAGAGAAATGATTTCTGTGCTGGAGTAACTCAGTGTAGCTGAGGACCTGTCTGGAGGATTTACTTGCTCAAAGATAATGTTCTCCTACACACATTTAAACAGGTACAAATTAGGAGGGATCTCACAGACTGGGTCAATGCATTGCCTCACAGTTCAGCATTAATGAAGTATTTAACAAACCATTTCAATGATTCTATTTGTGGAAAACTATTTGTGAATAATTCATTTTTGGCACAGAGTGAGACTAGGACAGTACAGCAAACGACAGCGTGTACTGAGTACACAGCAGTGTAAATGATCTGTTCATTAATTATATCATTGATTACAGATTCCCTCTGGGAGTGGCATTCCTCCTCTGAAGCTACACCATCATTTGCTGTAGCATTAAGTCATGAGTGGTTTCACCATTAACATGCAGCTCATAATTGCTGCTGGGAGAAAATGTAGGTCCTGACCTTGCAGGTACTTCTGCATGAGTAACTTTATAAACAAATGTAGTGCACAAAGAGCTCTCTCTGGAAAAGCAGGATGCCCTTCTCCAGGAATTAGAGAGTGGTGTGTCAGTAAATATCTTTACTAGGGGAGGGTGACACGTGACAGAGCCACCAGATTAAAGCTGAAAGCACATCCAGAGTTCATCTCTGTAGGACACACATTGCAGAATGCACCCTGTGATGGGCAGCCAGCTCAGGGGCATCTGACTTCATTCAGGGGTATATTTATTCAGAGTCCAGAACATATTTTCTCAATCTCCAGGTTTCAATCTGCTACAGGATTTCAGTTCCAAACTATGATCTAGTCTAGCTTGGGAATTTTCATGTGAAGGCTGTTCGTGCATCTGGTTTGATTTGTTTCTAATCAACCACTGTGGACTTTTAAAATGTATTCCCTTGGAAAGTTTAGCTGATCTTTTCAAGGAAAACAATAAAGCAAATTCAGCTTTGACATGCACATTTTTTTTGCTTACACAACAAAAACTTTTGCTTTCAAGTCTGTGGTGTTCCAGAGACGCTGGGGAACAGAACTATTTTTTCATGCCAAAGTATGCATTTCTGTTGTAAGTAGATTATTTAAAGAAACCTGTCCTGTTAAATGAAAACCCTCAGTGCATCAGTTCATAAATGAACATTGCCAGTATCAAATAAAAAAAAAAAAAAACAGAATAGTCAACAACAACAACAACAACAAAAAATTGCAGATCTTTGTATTTTTATCAGCTACTGAAATGACCTGTGGGGAATCTTAATTTTCTGTGAGTCAGATCCATGCCCCAGAAGGTACAAGACCCAAGGAGGCACCAGGGAGCAGGTTTTCAAATTCAGCTTCAGCAGGCACTGCTTACACTTCATCCTAAATCTGTGTCCCTGTGGTGGGCTCTGATTCTCTGCTGCCTTCTCCTCGTGTTTTCACTTGGCTCCAGCATCAGCCTCTTGGTCTCCTGCTCTGTGTCATGTCCCAGTTCCCATTTTTGCCTGGATATTTATCTTTCTCCTGGTTGCCCTCCAGCCTCAGTTGACTGCTGTAATTAATGGCTTTGATATCTGCCTTATTCCATCCCTACCACTTTCTGGATCACTGAAATACAGCCCTTTGGAATATTTACCCACTTCCCTACCCTCTGTTCTGCCTGGCTGCAGAACATGCACTGCTCAATAGAACTGCCACCCTTTCCACATAAAATATGAAATAACTAGAGAGGTTTCCAAAACAAGAGTTTTTCACAGCACCCTTTTATTTTTTATATGTTTGAGATTGGTAAAGATACCTGCAATTAGTCATCCTGGGCACTTTTCAGATTATTTTTAAGTTACTCACACTTTACCAGCTTTATCTAGGAGGCTGAAATTATCCACATTGGATATCTGCTTCACATTTAGTTTTGTGGAAAAATTTTCAAGAAGAAAAGAAAAAAAAGGGGCTCATTTGTTTCTGAGAATGAGTATAGGGGAAAATATGAAAATATTCTGGTTTGCACATAAGGAATATTAGGACATCAGTGGCAAATTGTGCCTGCACAAGCAGGGTCTGGATGGGGCAGGAAATTTAAACTATGGGGTGCCATGCCAGGGGAAAGGAACCCAAGGGACACAGAGAATCAGAGAATCATTAAAGTTGGAGAAGACAATGATGGGAGAGTTTTGGGGAAAGTATGGCCTGTTTTTTAAAACACTCAAGTATTGCTGCCGATCACTGAAAACGAGATTTTTGCAGGTGGCCACAAGCTGGACACTGCCCATTGTGTCAGTGCCCAGCGTGAGGCCCCTCATCTGGCTGATCTGGAGTGCTGCCACCCCACAGCCTCACAACACAGCCCTGTCCCTTCTCTAAACATCCAGAGTTATGATGTAACTGTAAATCCTCCAAGAAATCCCATCTAGGGCTCACAACATGCCAAATTTCCTGTCACCCACCACGGAATTCCTTTTTTCCTGTGTTTCAGGTTCGTACCTCCTAACGTCTGGCTGTGCAGTTGGGGAGATTAATTAATGTTTGGGAAAATGCCACAAAAGGGGACAACTGTGGCAAAATTAGCAATTCTGTCCTTGCAGCACTGTGTCAGGGAGTCAGTCATGTGAAACAGCCACTGAACAATTTGGGGAAAACAAAAGTCCTGCAAAGCTGCTTGTCCCAGCCAGGCTGGCCCTTGTGTGCCCTGAAGGGAGCTTGGGGGGACAGTGTGTGATCACAGGAATAAAGGAAAGGACACAGAGCTGCCCTGCCCGTTGGGCCTTTCCATTTAACAATTTAACAATCCTTTAATGCACTTTGGGTGTGTAAAGGAGCACATGGTGCAGCTTCTTGCTGTTTGCTTTAGGAATTCCAAACTGCCCAGCTGCTGCAGCCCTGCGCACACAATAACCCCCGACAAATTGCTCTCGTTGCTAATCAAGGTGGCAAGGGCCAAGGTCAGAGTTCAGCTCTTTCTGATGTCAAGGGCCTTCCCTGGAGCCCATGTGATGCAGGGCTGCTCTTTAATGCCAGCTCCATTAAGGGCTGCAGCGTTCACGCTCCGCTGGAAGCTGCCTGGGACATTTGCTTACACGAGGGGGTGGGTTAAGGCTCCTGCTGGTTAATCCCACTGGCTGCTTTCATGAACTACACTGGCAAGATTAAAGCTGCCTGATTTTCTTTTTCCCCCTGAAGTTCACGAGAAACTGCCAGTGTAATGCTAAAAACCCGCAAGAGCCCCCAAAAACGCATTTGAAAGAGAAACAGGTCCGTGAAGGATGTGGATACTGAGTTTCCTGGTTTTCAGACCAGCTCCGAGTGATTATTTAACACATATTATTCAAAGCATCAGGAAAGTATAGATTATATCTCTATTAGAGTTGGGGGGAAAAGGCAAGTCTGATACTCAAAGCTTTTCTCCTCCACAGCCAAGCTTTTATGCTCCCTAAAGAAAGCTGGCATGCCTAAACAGATTATAGGGAATATCTGACACTTTTATTATTGCCTTTTCAGGAAGAAGCTAATATTCAACATGAAACAACACTTTGCCCTTCAAACTTTAAAAACCTGAGTGTTAACTGTGACATTTATAATTCTCACCTCAGCAGTGAAAGTCCTGCTGACATGTGTGAAAAGGTGAAATCATAGGAGCTGGAAGGCAGAGTGTCAAGCTGGGTTTGGCTCTTCTGAATGTTTAGGTGCTTATCTCCTTTTACTGGATTGAAAAGTAGTTGGGTACCTAACTTAGGGATCTGGGTTTCATTAGGCAGCAGGGATCTTCACTGGGGGCTGTGGAGCTCAGGTTTGCATCATCCCACGTTTATTTTTGGCTCTAAAATGGGATTTGGCTGTGGCTCTGATATTATTCCATCTCATATCAAAAGTACCTCAAGGTTATCTGTGCTGTCTCCTCCTCTATGGCTGCATTCCACATGAACTGGGGGTTTTCTGCTTTAAACAGATGGCATTTTGGATAAGGTTTTGTCTGTGCAGATAAGCATGTTCCCTTGTGTCACCATTTCTTATGATGACCAAGAACCGACACAATTAATTCTCATATTCAATTATCTGGAGAATCCAAACCCTTTTTCCTTCTCAACTTGAAGTTAAAACTTCAAGTTTTCCTTCTCAACTTGAAGTTCAAGCACAGGAAAAACAAGTTGTACTTTTCATTCTTTGAAATCCTCTCTTTGCTTTCTTATTTCTTCAGCCAGTGGGAGAGGGTACAGAGTAAGTGCAGTACAAATCAAGATATGTGACTAATCTGTTTAAATTGAAAATAATGGTCTCTATGCTTTCTAGCTGATGTTTCTGAGTCCTTACACAGTGTTTCTTCTACTGTAGGGGGCACTGGGAACACCCTTGGAATCTCCATCCCAGACTGTTGCTGCTGTTTTGCTGGGAGCTTGGAAATTTTACAACTTGCTTTTTCATTCTTATTTGTAAATGGTCCAGAAAAATCAGCCAACTTCTTACCCACACGTTGGCCATTCTTCTGAAAGTGTGAAAACATGACAGCATTTTTTCCATCTTAATAGAAAATGTCTTTCTCAATGTAAATATTTGCAGATGAAACTCCCCCCTCATTTTCTACACTGGCAGCTTTTTTCTTCTTCAAAGGGCAACTTGAAGTATTTATAACTTGAGCTGATTACAAATAGCCCATTATTTTAGTTCTAGGAAATTTTCTCACTACCAGTCAACTGCTTTTACCACTTTGTACTCCACTAATACACTTACTAATGGTATAAATAACTAGGAATGAAGAATTCATAGGTCTGCAGAACAGATTCATGCAATTAGAGGACAAATGCTACTTTTCATACATACATCCTTAATTAATTCTTCTAACACGATCATATGGGAAGGCAATCTGATCCACATCTTGCCTGTTCAAAACTGTTTATGGTACATGATTAGTCTTCAATAAGACAAAAATGTGAGTTTATATTTTCTTTTGCACCCAGGCAAGGCTACAAGTAAATATTCTATGGCTTTAGAGGAATTTAGTGTATAATAAAGCCAATCAAAAATCCAACCAATTGACTGGGAGAATAAATACTGTCCATAACTCCACAGATCTTTAATTGGAATAAGAACATAAATCACTGTGGTGGGTTGATCCTGGATGGATTCCAGGTGCCATCGGAGCTGCTGCATCACTGCCCTGCAGTATTTTGGAATTATCTCTGATCCCCAGCTGGGCAGGGGAGAGGAAAGACAAGGAAAGGCTGGTGGAGGGGGTAAGGGCAGGGAGATCCCTCATCAGTGACTTTCACAGGCAAAACAGACTCCATTGGTTTCATTTATTACCACAGAAAGGTAATGAGAATTCAAAACTAAACCTTAAGACACCTTCCCCTCCTCCAGCAGAGGTCTTTCCAAGGGATACAGCTTTTCCCCCCTCTCAAACTGGTTATCCCAGAGGTGCCACCACTGTTGCTGATGGGCTGGGCCTGGCACTGGCTCCACTGGGCACGGGGGAAGCTTCTGGAAGCTTCTCACAGCAGCCACCCTGGAGTCCTCACCAGAAACCCTGCCCAAAAACCCATACAATGGGCAAGCAGCTTTCAGACAATCAAGTCACGTGAGAGATGAGATCTCTAAGTTTAGATATAACAAAAAGGAAAAGATGAACAGAAAATGAAATTGTAGGGCACATCTCCTGGTGTTCTTTTCCCACTAAGAACAAAAAAGCAGTGCTTTATATTAGCTAAAAACCCAGACTATCATTTTTTTAACTGGCTATATTTTTTTCCAGCACACTCATGAGCTGATGACAGCTGCTCAAGGCTTTCCCATAAATGACATTCCTCAGCATTTTACTAACACAGGCCTGAGCTGCTCCAGTATTTCATCTGCATGAATTAATCTCTGTGAATTAATGTTATGGCTGTGCCGTACTCATTTACCATTACTTACATGCACATATATTCCATGACTACTTGTAAAGGAATAAGGTTCACATTTTCTACATAAATACATGCTCTTTATGTCTCTCCTGACTTGCTCTCATTAGCTCTGCACTAACTGATATTAGACATGAGACCCAGTCAGTGTTGACTCTGGAATGCAGCAGTTACACGTGCTTGACTGGCCCCTTTGCTAAGGTTTATAATGTAGTTTTGTAGTTCATAATGCAGCCAACCTTTACAATCTAACACCCTTGCTAATAAAAATAAAATTGTTATGTAAGGCAACTGCTAAATAATGAAACCACTACTATGTTTAATTTACCTATTAATTTCTGTGTGGCAGTAAATGCTGTTATAGAGTTTGTTATTAATGTGAGTAACCTCAAGATTGCTGCCAACACTTCAAACATAAAATTTCTGTAAAGATGTTGAAAACAAATGATACAATGCTCTGCAGCTTAGTCCTTATTCCAAAATCAGGGGCAGGCTCCCAGTGATTAAATGAGAGTCCCAGTAACATTATGGAGTGCACTGGAGTGGAGAAGAGGAGAGGATGTTGAGCCCACCTGCTAAATCATCTCAGGTGCCTCATCCATGGGATTTCAGCACAGTTATATTGACAGCTGTTTATGGATTGACTCAGTTTCATATTCACCTTTTGAGTATAATGATGGAATAGTTTGGGTTGGAAGGGATGTTAAAGATCCTCTCATTCCAAACCCACCTGCTCTGGGCAGGGGTGCTGTTCACTGCATCAGGGCCTCATCCAACCTGGCCCTGATGGGATCCTTCCAGGGATGGGGCAGCCACAACCACGTCAGTGTGCGTGAAATGCAAGGAAGTCTCACTATTGTGACAGTTTGTTTTCAAAATTCCACTTATTTCCTTTAAGGACAGTGTAAGACCTCCAAAAAAAGATGCCAGAGTCAGTCCCACTGAACACCAAGATGCTGTGAAAGGCTGGGGACAGCCCTCTCACAGAACATAACCCTTCCCAGCTCCAGCCCCCTTGGGTCATGGTAACAAATAGCTCTTTGTTACAACTAAAGCATACATAACTGTAAAATACAATCATTATCTACCTTCATATTGAAGGAACTCTGAAATAAAACTCCATAAATAACTAAAAGAAAACACAGCAGCTTTAACAAAGTTCTGCCTCAACAAATCTTCACTGTGACCTCAGGATTCAATTTTAACAAGTTGGTTTTAATCCTGTTAGTTTAAGATCAAAGGAAAAGATTCATTGGCAGGGTTAAATGAAGCAACGTTGAAGGATTTGGAAAAATAAGGCCAATACCCACACCAGTCCTTCTGTCCTAATTAAGTTTATATTTTTTCTAAGTATTGCTGGCAGGAATTAATACTCAGAGACCTAAGCCAAAGTAGCTCACTTTAACCCGAGGACATTTTTTCACTTACTCTGACTGTAGTTCAAGTTTTCCATTTTGAAGTATTTAGCTTAATTTCCTACTTGGGAAAGTAAAGCTCTTCTCAGCAACTCTTCAAGTAACAACTATTTTCCTTTTACAAGACTGAGTCCACACTGCTGGGCTTGACATTTACCTATTCTGGTCTTTCTGAACACTTCCCTCTGGTAAAGGAACCAAGAAAACCACAGTGCAACTTCCTCCTCAAAAGAATATTTATTCCTGTTCCTGTGGCTGCTTTATCAGCGTGAAAAATGGTGAGAAAATTAATCCTAAATATCAATGTCCTTTGTAGTTATGGGCTAGTAAATTCTGACATGCAACAATACACACTTAACTGTTCACTGCTCAGAAATGAGCCCGTGGTGCTCCAGTTCTCATTTGTGCCCACACCAAACATCTGGCACCACTCAGAACACCTGGCACCTGGAGGCAGGTGGGCTCTGCTGCTCTGACAGTTCAACTGCTGTTCAGATTGTCTCCAGCTGAAAACATTTGGGCTACTGGAGCTGGCAAAACCTCAGAGCTTTGCACAGAGAAATTAATTCCTGAAAATACTCCCCAAGAATGGGTCACCTGTGGACTTTCCCTTGTTCTGGAGACATTGTGAGGAGGAGGGGGGAGGTTGGAGGGCAACCAGTCTGCACTCAGCCTACATGGAGAATAGAAACAGACAAGCCAGATTTACAAACCCCTGAAAGAGAAGTGAACATATAAAACTACTACCTCTAATAATTTTATTTATTCTCTAATCCTTCCAGCTTTACATTGCCTGTCCCTGAAAAAAGAGCTATTGTTTGGGTTCCCAAGACAAACACTTCAGTGCTAGTTAAGTACTTGTTACATCCCCATCCTGTTTCTCCTTTTGTCTGTACAAAAGCTTTCATTAACTTTCACTGATCACATTCTATACTGTGGTCTGGATAAATGCTGTAGGAGTTGCAATTTTGGCTGCCTCTTTGATCTCCGTAAGATGAAGGATAATTTCCATTTTTAAATGGTTTTGCTTGGCTCTTATACAGCCCAGCACATGGTGTAAGATTGTCCTGAGACAAAATGGAGAAGCTGAGAGGTGGTGGTAAAATATCCAGAGTGGTAATGTCAGTTCTTTGTGTTCCTCCTGAAAACCAGGAGACCAAGAGTTAACTCAGGCCATCCATTTCTGCATCTGTGTGTGTATATGTCATGCACAAACTTAATTAAAACCAATTGTAACTGCTGAAGTGTAACATTACTGAGCATAACATGTATTTTGTCATGACTTCAAAATGAAAATGTGCCTTTTGACTTGTTATGGAAGTCCTGCTTGCCAGACATTTCTAAATAAAGCCCAGGAGACTGGATTTACATCTTCCCTCTCTTAACCCTTCTCTTAATCGCTTCCCTCTAATTCCACTTTTTTTCCTTTGTTTCAATGTGTGTGGCTTGAGCAAAGCCTCTTCTCTGTAATTGTCTTCTAAATTGGCAAAAGGACAGTGCAGGGTGTGACCCTCCTCCAGTTTTTGTGCACAGTTGTATCCTCCTGGGCCCCATTCTCCTACGAGCTCTCCCACATCTCTGTTAAGTAGCCAAGATTATCCAAAGCAGTCAGATTCCTGTTACACATCTGTGCCTTCCTGCAGCAACTGGAGCCATAAAATGAGTTGTCATCGTGGTATTTGATAATATTCTGAGCCAGAGGTACTGTATGTTCACCTCTGGGAATGAGTGGGTTCCCTCTTTGAGGTGCAGAGGATGGTGCATCTCACTTGCACAAAAGCGGCAAGAGATGCAGCCAAGGATTTCAGAGACAACGAAGGGAAATGTTTCTTTTTGTCAGGGACCCACGCTGAGCTATTTCCTTTATTGTGTATTTTGCAGCCAGTGCTCAGCTTGTCCTGAGTGAAGGTTCTCTCAGCTCCTTGTGAGCACTGAAAATGCTTTTCTTGCCTTGGGACTGCACAGGCACATCCCATTCCCTGCTCGCTGCCCCTGAGCTCGGGATGAGCTGCCCAGGGTTAAACATGAGTGCAGCTCCCAGGCAGTCCCAGCCAGTGCAGGCTTGAACAACAATCAATATTGTGTTCTGGAGGACCAATTTTAGAGAAAAAACATACATTGTATGTTAGTCTAACATTATTGCTTTTGCCTTAATTCTCTTCTGTTTGCTAAACCCAATGTTTTCAGCACCTGATAGTCAGCAGTGAGCTGGGCTGACAGCTTCTGGCGTGCACTGGTTTTTTAATGACTACCATCCCCTGGCACACACTGCCTCCTTTAATAAGTACCAGCCACAGGCACACATACCAGGCATGTAAAACAGTTTTATTAAATTAGGCGGAGGCACAAGCGATCACAATTATTTTCTTACTAATAAAGGGAAATGTTTGCATTTATTTACACTCTACTGAGTTCAAACTGAATACACGATCGGCTGTTTTGCAATGCCTCCCCACACGAGTTTTGATGGCTTTTTAGGATTGGGTTTTCTTACCAAACACAGAATTTCCCAACGTTTTGACTGTTCCTAAGGGCACTGTCCTCACGAGATGCAGCAGCAGTTTCACACCCTTGGCTCCAGCCCCAGCCCTGCCCTGGGGAGAGGTGTCGGTGTCACCTCTGTGTCCCCACCAGGGGCTGGGTTCACCTCGGTACAAACCCAGCAGTGCTGTGTGCTCAAGCTGCTCCATCACCTGCACCGTGCCCCATTCCTTCTCCTGAGAATCCAATTTATCACCTCAGTGACTGAAATTAAGTGCCAACAGAAGGGAGCCAGCACGAGCTGTGCCCTGTGGCCGATCCGAACCGCTCTGCTCTGTTTCTCTGACCCACCAACAAATCCCCAAATATCACTTATCCCCAAAGTTTCTGTGGAGAATCTTCTGTTCCTCTCCTACAAGCATCAGCCAAGGGTTTCACTGGTTTTTCATAGCAGGGTTTCACTGCTATTTAACTGGGTGAGGTTTACTGGAGCAGTTCAGTGTGCCAGACTAACACAACCCCACTGATGGCTGCTGTAGGTGTGTGGGCTGTGTAAATCTGTAGAGGTGACCTAAAAGTGAATCTAAATGATGATGAAAGATTAATCTAAGCCCTTGGCCATTACATTTTCTTCATGGCATCACAAGTGCAGCGGGAAAAGCTTACTGTCTTCAGGATGCATAATGCAACTTGGTTTTACTTCTGTTCTTTGACAGAAGTTTACAGGAAAAGGATAAATGGATTTTTATTCACTATTCACTGAACACTGGAATAAAAAACTCAATCTGCTTTACATGGAAATTAGTATTAGGAGCTACTGCATACTTTTCCAGCAGAAGATGCTCTTCAAAAGAACTAGACAGGAAAATATTCTTTCTACCTAAATACTTATTATGTTGTGCTAAACAACAATAGTATGTGATGTGAAATGCATCATGCAATATTTAGAAACTGCTATTGTTAAAAAAAGACCATTCACAAAAATTTGATCTTCCAATTGGTGTATTTTAGTACTACGAGTAGGGGCTGGTAAAACCATGGTTACTTGAAACCTGCAAATAGGGCACTTTTGAACAGTTTCTATCTGCAAATATGAGTATTTTGGAATTATCTCTGATCAATCATCCTACCAACAGCTGTACCTAATTCCTCCAGTTTTCCTTCTTTTCTCCTTGTAACATTTCTGAGCAACCAGGCAAAAATGGGGTAAGCACAGGAGCCAGCAGATCTCCCAGCAGCACTGACAAAATGATTTTCATGCTCCAGTATCAGCACAGTAAGAGTGTTACAAAATACACCCTGAGTTCTCAGTGGCACATCCCCACACCTTCCTGCTGAGAACAGCACTTGGCTCTGAGCCCCCTGTTCTCCCTGTGGATGCTGCTGCTCTAGGGAACGTGGGATACAGATCTGTGAAACACTTTGCTACCTCCCGCTGCATTTTTTTTTTCCTATAGTTCAGTGTGTTTCTTTCAGGTAACATGATCTCAGGCTAGTATCACTATCGTGCTACTTATCTCCAACAAACTGCCCTTACTGAAGTCATAAAACCACAAGATTTATCTGTAGGTATTTGTACAATCTCAGTATTGTATCAGCATTTTATAGGGTGTATCTGGAAGTTCCTCTGATTTCTCAGATGTATTTAATTTTCTGCAGTAGTGTAGGTAAGATTAAATGCAAATCTTGGCAAACAAACCTCTGGCATTGCAACAACAGAGAGATATGGATTTTTCCTTTATTATTCTGCTAGACAAACTTGGGAAATGCAGGTTTATTTTCTCCCTAAACTCTTGCAGACCTACTCTTATATTTTGTGCAGGATTTCTATCTACTAGAAATTAGACTTCTATGCTGAGAGTGGCCTGGTTCTCCCAAAGGATGTGGCATTGCCATGACTGCACACACGTGGTCCCATTGTGCAGGATCTCCTGCAGCTGATTTTGCCACAGAGGGAATGGGAAAAGGAGCAGAAATGGGTTCCTGTGTTCACATGGCTGGTGTGAGCTCAGGGAAAGGCTGGGGTGAATTCCCAGCTGGAGTCAGTCCCACAGCCCTTGATGTCAGCGGATCTGCGCTGAAGAATTGCAAACTTGAGCAGATTTGGATCACACGCTGCTTCTTTATGGCTCTGTAGATGTGACAGATCTCCTGTCGAGTCCCAGCTGCTCTCACTTTCCCGTTCCACAGAGCACATCCCCAGCGAGGGTAAAACCATGGAAGATGGGCCAAGCCACGGCTCTGCCCCTCGCCCAGAGGAACAGCTGAACTCCCTGGAAGCTGCGTGAGCTGGGCAAAAACCACCAGCCCAGAGTCAGAACCCAGCAAATATTCCAGCCTTGGAAATGCCTGGAATGAGCCTGGATGGCCGGAGGAGGCTGCGCAGGCTGCGGACTGTGATTTATGTTTGCTTCCAGGTGCATGTAAATTTTCCATCCCCCATATAGACTCGAGCTCTGGGCTACAGCCACAAGAGATTAAAATTCCTGCGTGTTTTCTGGAGCTATCAGCCCCGCCGAGAAAGGAGCATGGGAAGCAGCGTTTGTTTGGTGCTCACAGGAATCCTTCACAGATACATGTATTTTCTTAGCATTTCGTATTAGCATGAATTAAAATATTCCATTTGGGCGAGATGTTATTTTAGCTAATTTCCTGCAGACTCTCTCCAGCCCGTTCCTCGGTGAATGGTGAATAACTCTTCAGTGGAGCCCAGCACTTTCAGCCCCTTGCTGCTTAGAATAGCTCCCTGCTTCTCAAGTATTAATTGTGTCTGGTTATGTTTAAATGTCATTAAAATATGCAGCAAGTGATCTACGGGGATTCATATTTCTACCCAAAATCGAGCCTGCACCTTAACTTCCCGCTGCAGGAATCTGGGATGGGTTTTCCCCGCTGTGCCTGTTGCAAACATCTGCCACTTCTGAGCACTGAATAGAGCCCTTGCAATCCAAATTTTAACATTGTAACCCAACGCTTTTAAGAGAGAATATTGCTATTTTATTCATAAACTGTTTCGAGAAAGGAAAGGGGGAGCAGAGGCGAGGAAGGAAGCCAAGAGAGCTTTGAGTTGCTTTCTGTTTTCAAGTGTCTTGGGGAGCGCTGTGCCAAGAAAAACAGAGTCCAGAGCAGTGAGCAGCGGGGAGATCCTGTTACAGCAGCCCAGCACCTCGGGAGACGGGGCTGCCTCCGGCAAGGAGAAGGAGAGGAGGGGAGGAACAGGGACCTGGCTGCCTCTGCACCCCAACAGCTGCTTTTTAGGGGGGTGGTTAATGGCAGGGACCCCATTCTTCACGCCATGGCAGCTCAGCGGGTTGTTCATGTGGGCAAGACAAGCAAAATCTGGCCCTGGCTGGAGCAGAGCTTTCAGAAATGGGTGGCTGGGGAAAGGGAGAGGGCTCATTATTATCAGAATAATAAGCTGAAGTAGGAAAAGTGAAAGTGAACTTACACATGGGACTGCAAACTGCTACACAGCCAGTGTGGCCAGCTCTGGGCTTTAGAGCTTCACCAGTGAGCTCACAGTAAGGGAAGGAAAAGAAAGACTCCCTTTCCCCAGCACAGATGTGTATTTTCTCTGGGTATATTTGTTAGTCTTATATGAGAAAATGAGTATTTTTGTCTAGTATTTCCACAGATTGTGGAAAATTGCTCAGGACAAGTCAGCAACTCACTCACCCTATACATTTGTACAGGGAGCTGGGACAAGCCTACAAAGCTCCTATTTATCCCCCTTTTAAAAAGAAAGCAGGGCTGCAAGTCCTTCCAGGCAGGCAGGGAGGGAATGGCAAAAATGCAGAGCACATACCAATGAGCCTAAAGATGGAGTCTGGTCAATGCCAGACTGTCCCCCCCTTACACGTGAAGTCTGTCTTTCAGAGGGATGATAAAACACAAGGAGTTAAATTAAAAAGTAAACTTGTTATAAGCAGTGACAGCAGCCTGGCCATTGCCCCGTGCTGTCACTGAGAGGGGCAGAGCTGGTGAGCCCAGGGAGCCAGGCCAGACCCCGTGTGTTTTTGAAGGATCAACATTTTATGAGGGGTCAGGGCTGGAGCAGGTGGTGTGTGAACTTTCACAGGGGGCAGTGACCTGCAGCAACCCTGCTATTCCTGACCCTCGTGCCTCCAAGGGCAGCTGCCACTCTGCTGGTGACAAGGACTGCACAGGCTGGGAGTGCCAGCGATGGCACAGGGCACTTGTGGTGTGTGGAACAGAGGGAGAACATGGAAATAAAGCTGTGCTGTTTCTTGACAGCAGAGATGTGGCGCTTCAAGAGTCTTACAAGCAGAACAAACTCCCTCCAGATGTAGAGTGGGACAATATGGGCTAAAGCCACCCTGCCTAATGAACAGAAGGTCTTTGTGCTGCCCTGGGAGGGGCAGGGACTGCTGAGAGCCTTTGGAGGCCTTGATGGCCCTGACCAGCTTCACCTGGGCTCTCTGCCCCCCCCACCCACAGCCCAGAATCCACTTAAGCTCAGCTCTGGGGCTTTGATCCCTTCCTGAGCCATGTTGGGGCTGTCCTGCTGCCTGTTCCTCTTCCTGAGGTCTTTGTGCTTCTTGGCTTGACCATGGTGCTGTCTCACTGCCCTGGCTCTGCCTGGACATCATCACCTATGGGTAGGACATCTTGTTCTTGCTGCCTTGCTTTATCAGCTGTGGCTTTCTTTTTAATGGCTGTTTTACACTGCTATCAAAGCTGCATTTCAGTTGTATCAGGTCAAGATTTGCTGTCTGTTGCTGGTTGAATCTTGCTGGGGTTTGGCACCTTGCCTGTTGTGTTGGTTGCATCCTGATGAGCCTCTTTGCTAAGAAAGACAAGGAATGAGCCCAGAAATGACCTGGGAAAGGTTGTGTTTCATGGTGGGTGGACGTGCTCATTGCTGTGGTGCAGTTCCAGGCACACAGTTAAATCCTGATCCAAGCCTTTCTGGGAGACACTGCTGTCTCTTAGAAATGAGGATTTCTCCTGGAAGGGGAGGCTCCACCGGCCCTTTCACATCCTTTGCTTGGAGGGACTTTGAGCTCTTGGCAAAACTTGGAACAGTTCAGGTTTGCTCTGACTTGTGCCCACAGTCCCAAGCTGCCAGGGATTGCTGGGGAAGAATGAGTGATAATTTGCTTTAGGCATTTCCACGAGGTTTCAGCCTCTGAAACTGCTCAAACCATCCTCTTCCTCCCTTCCACTTGAACAAGGGGAACCATGATGTAGCCCTGGCCACTGGTTTATAGATGAAGTGCTTTGTGGATGATAAAATCACTGACAGCATTGCCAAATACCCCCCAGAGTATTGAGCAATCACAAGGATCTTTATTGTGGTTTCCCTGCCATGGAATTGTTGGATGTTGCTGCTTATTTCTGAACACAGCAAAAATAGCCAGTGCAACTTGAATGTATTTTGTAAAACTGACTTAGCTTACAACTAATCCTTTAAATCTGTATGGAGACAGGAGAATCCAGTGGTTGGAGCACAGAAATAAGATCCAATAAACTGGTTTCTAGCATTGCATTCTGCCTCTTGCATCACCCTCCCCACCAATAGATCTCCATCTGTAAAAGCACTGCCAGCAGCCCTTCTACATGGCTGGGATGTTCTGATGAAAAGGGATCTTAACATGTGAAAGACATTAATGAAACTGCAGAGAGAGTAAAAGGCATCAGCCAATATCCAGCCAGAAATACATTAACTATAGCTGCTCACTGCTGGCCCTCTCAGAGTACTTTCCAAGATAAGGTACAAAACACTGCAAGCGAGCAGTCCAGAAACGTAAATCTGAACTCCAATTATCAAGGGAGAGTCAATTATTTTGGATTACAGAAGTTAATGCACTTCAGGATTGATTAAGTGAAAGAGTGTTCTGAAAAGAAACCTCTGTAATTAAAAATATATGTATTTTTAAGGAGCTTTTCTTACTCCGAAAGCCTTGTATACAGTAGTGGGAGGAAAGCTTATGTTATATATGTGTGTGTGTGTACATACACCAAATTCTGCTATCAATTACAGATACAAATCTGGAACAACTCCAGTGCTATTTGCATGGGCCTAAATTAGAACAGACTGTGGTTTGTTAACGAGGTGTGTGTGTTCAGAGCTGCTTGCTGTTCTGTGAAGGCAGAGACTTGTGGAAATCAGCTTTTCATATTTACTGGTGGCATCAGTGCTTGAGGGATCTCTTCTGCTCTATAGCACTGAGCATAACTGTAGTACATCCACTTCCCAGAATTTAAAATTATCACCTATGAAAACTCTGTGCTTGCTTGAATATGCTATGATGACAAATATTTTGCATATATGAACATCACTTGCTGGTCAATCTCAGTACTTTTATTAATTTTATTCTGATGTCCCCACGTGTATTGGATTATTCATCCTGTTTCTTAGCTAACATTCAAGGTCTTGATTGTTTTCCAGGCTAAAGCTTTGCATTACACTGGGTTTGTCTCTGAATCACTGTGTAGGTTTTAGCTTAAATATGGCTCAATAAGATAACTGGAATGATATGCAATTGGAAACATGACCTGTATTTTCAGAATCCTAATTACTGAGCCAAGAAATACTAAGCACTGATAGATGTTTGCACAATAAGGCTTGATGCACAAATGAATGGCCTGAAAATTAATTTATTTTTAAAAAATAGTATCAGTTCTGCTTCTACTTTAATTCCTTACATGCATCCAGTGCCAGCTGTGCTTTACTACATTCAGATGGCACTTCACATACCACAAAAATATAGTTTGTGACCAAATTACAGTGTAGTAACTCTAAGATTATGCAGCCATTTAGGTCAGGAAATGTAAAATAACATCTTATAAATAACTTATTACATCAGCTCCTAGAGGTGAGGAGAAATGCAGTAATAAAGGATTTAAGCATTGCTCATTTTTCATTTTATTCTTGCTATAAAAATCTATCAAATTTTCTTAAAAAGTGGAAAGACAGGGTGGGTAAAGCTCTTCCACTGGTGTGGAAAGAGAGCTGCATTTCAATCATCCCATGGTGAAACAAATTTCTCCAGTTTTTAAAACTCTGGTTTTGAACAATCTGGATCAGTACCAGAAATTACCAACCAAAGCTGCATTTTCTAACAGGCCAGCCCTGTGTGGCTTAGACAGTGCAAGGAAAATAACTGGGATGGCAAGGAAGTGTGAGCTGGGTTTGTCAGAACACACACAGCCACACATGCACTACTGAGGACAGCACAGTGTCACTCAGCACTTCTGGAGTGTCATTTCAGAACATTTTTATTCAAGCCTTAAGCTGCAATGATTTTTAAATCATGAGTTCCCTACAGATAAATGACAACTGATTCAAAACTAACAAGGCAAACTCATCCTTCAGCCTGCTCAGCTTTTTGGCCCATTTCTGAAAGAAAACATTCTGCTGGTTTAAGGAAAGCAGCTGGTTTGTGTTTCTAAAATTTGCATTATCTTTACTTGGAAGTGGATCATGGGCCTTGGGTTAGAAAATCTGGAAATATTTCCCTGGCTCTTTCTGAGCTGATTTCCGTCAGTGTGTTTCCTCACCCTGACTGCAGGAGCAGGATGGACCGTGTGGTCACAATTTATCCTTGATTTCCACCAGCAGAGGTGAATACTAAGACCAGGACTTCAGAAAAGTTTTAGGGTGTAGTTCTTAAATACTAACTATGGTAGAAGTGTTCAAATCATCCTAATTGTTACAGGATGAAAGGATTAGCTTTATTTATTCACTTGTGTGAATAAATACTTTTGCTGTATTTTTTCTGCTGCTTTTTACATTTTTAACTTCACAAACTTCTGCTAACAGAGTGCCCTTCCTCTCTTTATTCTTATTATGAAGTAATGAATCAAGTCCTAATTGCCTAATTAAGTCAAAACCAAAACAAAGGCAACACAAAATCCCTTCATAAAGTGAAATAACCAGAAATCAGTAGTTAAAAACTGCAAAGATAACTTGTATATCACTGCTGTATCAATATGAGTGTGGTCTGCTCTCCTGGACCAGGGACTGAGGGGGCTTTTTTACAAAGACAGACAAGAGACACCAGAAACCCAAATCTGGGTCTGTGTTTTTTTGCAATAACAAACAGGTTTTAGTCACCATCAACACCAAACCGCCAAAATACGGTTTATGACAGCTGAAGGTTTTGCTGATGCAAATTGTGTTTACGTGCCTCAAAATCAGTAATAACAACAGCTCTAGGGGAGTTTGTTTAGCCACCAGGAGGGTGGAAGGGGTGGTAAGAGCCAGGATGAAAGCACAGGACCTTGGGCAGGCAAGGCTGAAATGTCATTCCTTGCAGCTCTGGGATACCTCCTGGCAGAGTAAACCAGCTTCCTAGGACATTTAGCTTTACACTTGGTGAAACTCACAGCTGGCAACTCCTTTTGTTTAACACCACCACCAATTGTTCCATGACCCAGGCAGCACCATGCAGAGCCCAGTCCAAGCCCAGCTGAACAGATGACAGCCTGGCCATGTACTTCCATGGGAGCTGGACAAAAGCCATAACTCTTATTTCTGAAAACATTCCGGCTGTGTGTCTTGATTGAGTCAAATGGAATGTTCTTACAGCTACAAATGCCCTTAAATATTTCAGCACAATTGGATTACAATTATTTTGGTGTGCTTAGCCCTGGAGACACTCATGTATCCATAACAGAGCTGAGTGCAATAAGATCCCACAATAGGAAGGAGTTTTTCTCAAAAATGTGGCATGATTATATGTATTTTTTTCAAGCTCCTAAGGGTGAGATGTTTCAAGTTTGCAGATGTATGCATCTATTTTGGGAAAGCACTAAATCATAAAAACATTGCCCTGAAAGTTGTGTTCAAGATGTGCATACATATGTATTTTTTGTGGGTGTTATTTAACAGTTAATGTGTCACATTTGCTGGTCAAGAGCTGGTTTATCTGGGGACAATTGCTCAGGTATTTTGAGGAGTTTGGTGGTAACCAGACTGATATTTCATAATGCAGACCTTGCCTTAGGTTGCTTCCATGACAGACAGGAGTGTGAACATTTGAAAGGTTATTGCTGTGCAGGTCACACTTCCATGGGGCATTTTGGATGCACAATATTTTTGTCTTGGGGATATTTCTTCAACTGGTCACTTCAAAATAGTGAAACATTAAATAGCTCTACTTAAAGAGAATGTAAATGGTCTCCATTTGACATTTGTTAGCAAAGGTTTGAGTCATTTTGCCATATACCTGTCTGGATTAAATTTGTTCCCTGACATAGTCACTATGTTGGCTTAATCATTGAGTATTTTCAGGTTTTGATACTCATAAATATTATGAGTGTGTATATATATATATNTAATTTGAAGCATGTAACAATAGGAGGGAAAAGAGAAGGTTTTGTTGTGTTAAATTCCTCCTGCCCCAAAGTACTTGTTAGATCTCCCTATGAGAGGTGCAGGAATAGCAGAGTATGGATTCCTTGGTCAGTGCAGTTCTAAAATCCTCTGCACCTGAGGATCAGCAAAGCCCACATGGGACTGTTTCATTTAAAACAGCACTGTCCTGAAATGCTCTGAAATCCTTCTCTGTGTGAAGCCTGACAGGTTGGTACCACCTGCCTGGGGCCTCAGCCAAACACAGATTTCAGATGCAAGTGTGATTTTCATGAATCACTGAACTGTTGGCAACCAAATGTTTTCCGGATCGTGCTGCTGAGAGCACAGAGCTGTCTGCATGCTTAAACTTTGTTCCTAACACTTTCTGGTAACTTCTGCTTATTCTAATAATTGAGATGTACAAGGGAGATGAAATAATTAAATCAGGCTGTGAGTGTTCTGGATCATTAACAAAAGTATTCATGGCATTAGTGTAAGATATCTTCAAGAAAATATGGTGTTATTCATTCACTATAATGCACTGCAGTCAGCAAATGGATAAAGAGAGTGACTGCAGATCACTGTGAATATCAGATTGGGCTGGCACACAAAGTCTCACTGACTTCAGCTGAGAATCATTTCAGTCCCTGCTCGTTGGGGGGCTGCATTTTCCATTTCAGTGCATTTTCTGTAAGTAAGAAATATTACTGGTCACACAGGGCTCAAAAGAACTCCCTATACTTGAGAGTAGGACTTTCTCCATGGATTTGCTCACTTTGACTCTGCTACCTCTGTGTATTTACTTTCCTTGAGCTCTGTGAACATGAAATCGTGCAGATATTTGAGTCAGACCTGAATGTCTCAAGGCCAAGACTCACAGCATCAGTTCTGGCTCTGATTCCTTATTTTTGGTGCCTGTAGGAAAACCCTCAGCTTTCTTGCAGCCTGCATCCCTTGGTGGCTGGCAGCCAAAGGATGTGTGACAGCCTGCTGTCCCCTGTGACAGTGGCAGCTTTTCCTGTGAAGTTCCTACATCACTGTTAGATATATTCCTGTGTCTAGGAAACCTTTATACCCTTGCTGGGCAATCAGGACTTTTCAAAGGCTGGGCTTTTGCCCAGGAACCTTAACAAATGATCACTGACTGTATCAATTGATCCATTTGCTATATTATGAACACTTTTACTTCACCCTGTAAGGACACATTGTGTTTGTACACATTTCCCTGCTGGAGCAGGTCCCTTCCATCCTGCCCTGTTCTGTGGTTTTTGCCATTTATGTATGGACATCAATCTTTTGTGCTGGGATTGTTTCTGTTCCACTGCAGCATTCTGAGACACTTCTTTGCATAAAGCCGAAGCAGAATAATTAGAGAGGCTCCAACAAGACATATGTGAATAACAAACAAAACATAATTCTCCTCCTCTTGCATTATACTGTCATAGATTTCTTGAAGTGTACTAGCATAAACTTTTGCAATTCATAGAAAATCATCACCAAATACTTGCAATTAAATAGTATCTAGTGTTAGGAACTATTGCACCAATCAAAGTTGTGTTCTGGAAGCCTTCATGCAGTGATTTACACCAAGTTTGCCTGGAAAGGGCTGTGGAGATGCCTTGGTGTCTTTTGAGGAGAGAAAGAACAATAAATCAGGCTACTTTGGATTTGATTTTACAACTGGAAAAGATTACACTGATCTTGACAAAACAGAGAGGCCAGTGCTCTGATGCACAGAATTTGATGGTTGCCACTCATTTTTGTCATGGAGAAGAAAGGAGCAAATTGTCCATATGCTTTTAAATAGTACTGTCAACATACTGTGTTTCTAAATCAGCCTAATCCCCTTTGCTATAAATGGAAACCATGCTTTCAGTATTTCTGGTGGGAATTAGTTAACTAAGTGCTAAAACTTGCCAAACTGCATTTTATATAAAAAAGGAGCTTCATGAATCAAAAGCTGTGTTCAGCTGCACATAAATAGGCTCCCAGAAAAACCTATGCCTTGTAATCACATCTTGATAGTCTAATACCTTCTATAAAATCCAGAAACTATTTTTTGCATCTGACAGTGTTTACAACATGGAGCCTGAAGTCTGCCCTCCTATAGTTACTGCTGGATACAACTTTATTTATGGCAAAAAACTGAACAGGCTTCCTGTTTACAGCAAGGATATTCATCTGTCAGGTGAGCACCAAGTGTCCAATTCCAGTCCCCATTTCTGTGGGAAATAGGATGTGAGAACAAATGTAATCCAAAGCAGAATGTAAATTGTCAAATACCTGTGAGCTTGCATAAAGCTCAGCACCCAGTGAGGATTGTCCCACAGAATTTAGACCTTCTATGCAAGGACAAATCTTTGTTTATCCCAGTGTTGCCTTGTTTTATGGCTGTGGAGGCAGAGACTGCTTGAAACCAGAGAGAAATCTCAGCTGCACACAGAGCAGGTGCTGGATCAGTATTTTCCTGCATTACCTGGAGCAAGGAGGCAAAAGAAATGGTGAGGGGGGGTTGTGTGGAATTTGTGGAATTAGGTTTTAAGAGTCTGGACAAACTGTTCCCATTTGAGGCAAAACAAGAGGGATGCTCCTGTGAACTGGACTTGGTCTGATACACTGCAGGTATATTTATATCCCACAGGGTTTCCTGTGGATTATCAGGTGCTTGTTTTGCTTTCAGCTGGAGAGGCCCTTTAGGGGGGAGGTACCTTTTACTATCCACTTGACAGCAGTAGATTTGATGGATGTGATTTATAAAGAGGGGGAAAAAACGGAGTAAGTGCTTGGAGCTGATTGACAGCTGCAGTAAATCTAACCCAGCCTTTGAAGAGAAATAACGAGTGGTGGGGCAGATGCAGCCCCATCCGTTCCCTCTCTGTGGAGGCATTTCAGCTTGTGAACAGTGCCCTGACTTTTTCATGTGCTGCTGAAAACCAAACATATGGTTCTGCTCAATGAAAACAAGTGGGAATCACTGTCAGATGAACCCAGATTAAAACCAGAGGAGAGAAGTGACCCACTCGGGTGCTGTGGCACTGCTGCCGTCCCACCCAGCTGAGAGCACTCAGTGCCTCCTCCCTTCTCCCAGGCTTTACTGGGAGCACCCTGGCAGCAGGATAGCAGGAAATGTTCCTGTTAAGGATGATGTACGATCTCCACACACTTTGCACAAGAAGAAGCTGGTATTGATGTGATTATTTGCTGTGAAGAACACGCTATCACTGCGTGGCCTCGTGCCCAGCCTTTGTAAGGGAGACACGGTCCTGGCACAGCCTCTGCTCTCCTCCTCAGAAATCAGGAGCTGAAGTTGTGCAGCTCCTCTGATGAACGAGTAACCCTTGATGTAATGCACTTTGTCTCCTTTTCCACTGCTTGTTTTGCCAGGATTGTTATTCCCCCTTCTCCAGGGGTTCAGCTCACCTTCCCTGCAGGTCAGAGCTCCTCCTGCCAAATACATTGGGTGGGAAAGCTGACTCTTCTGCAATATCCATATTCCAGAGCCTCTGCCAATTCCTCTGTTTCACAGGACCAAGTCCAGCAGGGAGTGAGCCCCTGGAAACCTTCAAAATCCCCCCTCAGCATGGGTTATTTTAAGCAGCAGAATAGAGGGATCCTATGTATAACATCAGGGGCTGTCCAGCCCAATGGCTGCAGCTTTTCCTGAGGTGCAAAGCTTTGTAAGACACATCTTGAATTCACTGGAACAGCTGCAGCTCTTAAATCCCACAGGAAGCTGCTTTGGGTTTCAGGATAGGGTGAGACCAGCCTCTAACAGGCTGCTGACCCTGTGAAAAAAGCCTCTCACAAAATTAAGCTTTTTGTAATAAAACCACATAAGGAGATGACTGCATTACAATCATAAAGGGTGCAGCTCTTGAATTACTGTTTTAAACTATTTAGAAATATATGGCTTTGTACGTGTGCAGTTTATATGGATCCCAAAAGTATTTATAGTCCTGCATTTAGGTAGTGACCAAGATGATCAGTGTGCTAGTCCAGTGCCAGTCTGGGGGTTGATGTCACCTCTGATATGTTTCCTATCTGATTTCCATGAGTTTGTGACATGTAATATCCATCATGCTTTGCTGTGTTAGATCACATCTTAGAGATCTGGTGCAACATTTGTCAGCTTCTTTACAGAGCAAAAAGAAACCCAAGGAAATGTCCTGGTGCACTGCTGATGTTTAGCCAAACATGCAAAGCTGGTAATATTTAGCAAATGCTGCTCCAAAACCCCAATGGAGCTGACAGCAAATCTGATCTGAGAACTTGCTCTTCCAGAGAAACTGCAATTCCCATTTACAAAACCCAAATCTTAGTCTTCATCCATTTAACCACAGATTTAGAATTTTTTTTTTCCAAGAGTAATGATATCATCTAAAAAATAATGAAATAACATGGTTGAACAGCCAAAGGAAGGAACATCGCTGCTTTAAGAAAAAAGTCACAGGAAGAGTTGCACAGTTTTTTCTGCACAACTTTGCTCAGAAGGAGCTGAAATCCTTTGAGGAAAAGTCTGTGGTGCTGCTCTGTGCAGCACTGCTAAAGGTTAAGTTGCTGGCTGTCAGAGCTCAGTTATCCATCACATTTCTGAGGGGGAAGGGAGCACCAACTGCTCCTTTTCCAGCTCTGCAGCCAGACTCTCTAAACAATTTCCTGCACTGGGCTCATGTAAGAGACTAAACTGTTTCTAATACAAGGAATGTAGTTAACTACAACTGATAGACAAATACCTTTTCTTATCACTAATGGATTACAACAGTTGACTGCAAAAGCAATTTAAACCTTACAAATGGCATATTCAAACCCCCACCAGCAGCTACGCAGGGGGAATTGTTGTTACAGCAGCTTTTCATTACATCTTTGAATGTTTGCACTGAAAGTTGATTGTATTTTTGCTGAAAAATCAACAATATAGCTTTTTATCCCCTGTATCTCTGCAAATGATATTGTCATGAGAATATTCTGTAGCTGTGGACAATATTTCATGTTTAGCAGTTCATACTGACGCTCAGCAGCAAAACAGTGATGGCTCAGGAACAGTTTAATGAAAAAAAAAATCACTATGTTTATTAAAACATCTGAGCTTAGTGTCCCAACATGATGGTAAATGTTGTGGGTAAAAGCTGCAAATGGGGATGTACATAAATAATCCCCAAAGACATGAAAGTATCACAGGTAAAATGGGATTTGCCTGACATTGCTTAGCTCAGGGGACTGGGGAATAGAAACAGGAGGGAAAACTCTTCTCTTTCATGGACTACACACCTCATGGTCAGGCAGCAGAATTGCTCCTTCCTCCTCTTCCTCTGGAACTGTCATTTGTACTCCTGTGAATATTCAGTGTGTGTGGAGGGAATGAGCCATGATGAGCTCCAGGATGGTCTCTGTGGATTCCAGGGGGGATCACTGGATAGAAGGACCTGTTTATGCTCTAGGAATTTTCTGCTATTAATGAAGTCCTGATTTTGTGTTGTTCTATACTTACCCTACTCAAAATCCTAATTACTGACAGGTTATCTCAGCCACATCAGTTTTACAGTAAATCTGTGACTACACAAATCAACACTTTCTAACATAAAGCACAAGTTATTCTTTTCCACATATCTTATCTGAATTATGAATAATAGCTCCCAACCTACAAAGGTATATTTGGCATAAATCATGTCCCTAAGTTGAAATGTGTTATTCCAATGTATTGAGCCAGAATCGTCCTGGAAGTGATAGGTTTCAGCACTCTGGGGAAGCAAAAACACAGATTTAATCTGAATTTGGTACCTCAGTTGCCTGCTCAATGACCACCTAATAGTTCTGGGTGAAATGGATTGGAAAGGTGCATCTTTTTCTAGCTAGTGGCACAATCAAAACTCTGTTTATCAACTCTTCCTAGGCTGCAGAACATCATGGATGGGAACCCTGGGGGTTTGCTGGGGAGGCAAGAACATGGAGTGAGCAGAGCATCCAGGGACAGAAAACAGTAAATCAATGAGCAGCTTTTTCTGCACAGAATTCCACCTGCACTGGGTCTCCTTCCCTTCTACTCTGTACCCTTTAAAATTACAGTGAGTGTGAAACACCATCAGTGAGAATAACAGTGTTTTACACCTTTTTCACTTTAAATAAAACAACCACCCACGGGACAAGACAACAGAGAACGTGGCCCATGGGAAAATTTATCTGAAATAATTTCTTCTGAGTATGATAATCCCCCTGAGATGGTCTGAGAGTTCTACTTTGATTCACTGACTCCTGGATTTGTGGGGAGTGTCTGGTCTGGATCTTAATTTTTCTGCTCCCCAGAATTAGTGTCCCAGCATGTGGGGAGTAGTTATGAGCTGCAGGTCTCAGCCTCCTGTGCATTTTAGGCAGCATTCCATCACCCCTCTGCAAGCCATCCTCCCCACTATAAATACCAGCAGCTCTGGGGCTGGACTATCTTTGGGCAGACCAGCAGTGACGTGTCAGTGCTGCAGATGATGTGCATCAGCAGGTCCTTGATAAAGGATCTGTGTAAAGGGGCAGTGCTCAGCAGACCCCCAAACACATTCCCTGGAAACACCTCCATGTTATGTCACTTCCCACTGTAAAAAGTCAGGTTTCAGCACAAATGTCAGGCATGGCACTGAATCCATACCCAATCCATACCCCCTCTGGGGGGCACAGGTCATTTTGAGCCCGTTTTTTGGGAGTGGGTGCCATTTGTTGGAGCCTGCCCTGAGCTGTCACATACCTTCCCCATCACAGAACAGCTGCCAGACTGATATAGTCCTGCCCCACAGCCCTGCAGAGTTCATGTGCCCCCTCTTATCTTCCCAGGGGCTGGAGCTGCTGATACCAAATCACTAAAAATGGCAGCAGAAACAGCAATTTGGGGCTGGTCTGACAGCCAGGGCTGAAGGGAAGCCACAGCCCACCCCACCCTGCATTCCTTGGACACCCCAATCTCCCTCTGGGACTCTTAGGTACACACAGAATAAATGCTTTCTCCATCTGACACTGATGCACATTGTGCTTTTTATTTAAAGGAGTAATATTAATCGTTAGAAACAATCAAATATAGCAAGCTATAGCTGAATACATAATTCATGGATAAACCAAACTTTAATACAATTGGAATTTTAAGCAGCTGTTATCCATCTCATGGGTGCTTCCCATTCATGATGGAAATGCAGGTTAAAAACCCTTGTTTATAGGGTATAGAACTGCAGGTGCTTTAGCTGTGGCTCAAGAAGTATTTCAACAATCTAAATATTTGTTTTCAAGACTTTTCTGAAAAGATTCCTCTTTTGTCTCAGACTTCTTACTGTTCTCTTAGTCTCAAGGTATCTGATTTATATCTTAAGGATGAGTAAAATTCTAAAAAACATTCTGTTATTAATGAAGGGATATTTTCCCTAATTTTATCTCTGTTCCTTTTTCTGTCACTTTATGCTGTGCCCTAATTCCACAGGTTCCAATTCTGTTAGAACTGGTTAGCAAGTCTGGTCTAGCATAACCAAAAAAAACCCCCAAAACCAGTGTAGGTGTGATCTGTATTTTAATATAGATCCTAATCCTTCCCCTGTCTAGCTCAGCATACAGTAACTTATGTTACATGTGTCATACACTGAATTTTTAGAATTATCTATCTAAATCTTAGTCTAGACAAAGGCACTGTGAAACTACCACGAGCTTCCCTCTATACCCAGGAGCAGCACTAAACCTGGAGAGGATTACAACTGTGGATTTATTCCACCCTCCAAGGGAAGCTGCTGCCTTTATGGTTAAGTCACTCCCTGGACCAAAGGCTTGGGGTCCCAGCCCTGCCTTAGCCATGAAAGTGGGTAAACTGAGCTTCTGTGAGTCTCTTCTGACAACAATTGTGACATAAGCCCTCTTAGCTTCGCCCTGCTGTACATTTTTCAATATTTATATTGCACTTTATTTGAGATAAGCTCTGGTGACAATGGGGATTTGATTTCTGTGAGGGTCCCCAGGCACTACCCCAGTAACAACAACAAATGATGAGCCACAGCCTTGGATTTTGTGTGAACGTTCTGTGGTGGCTTAGAGGTTGAGGAGGACAGAAGGTGCCCACCCTCTCCAGTGCAGACTGTGTGAAACAACCCCACTGCAGCCAAAACAAGTCCCCACCCTGATGGGCTGCTGAAATAAACCTTAGGGTTCCACTGGGAGAGCTGAGGAAGTTAAAACCCCTCAGATGCCCCATGGCACTGACACAGAGCTGACTCTTAGCACCTCCTCCAGGCATGAGCTGCTCTGAGGATGTGAGGAAGCCAGAAATGGGAAGAGCAAACACCCTTTATCCCAGTGCAGCAGTTGTCAGGAGTAACAAGCTGGCTGTAAAACTGTCAAATATTTGATGCTTATGTAAAATACTGTTATTTACCTCCTGCTGCTCAAGTCTGTTCTGCTCCATTCACCCCACTCAGTTCATTTCTCCATTTAGCACTGGCTGTAGTAACACAATTAATTTTAGCAGGCTCTTGTTATTACCAGTATTTGATCATTTTCCTTTCCTACCTCATCCACTGGAAAAAGCAGAGTCAGTGTGACTGTGCTGGCTGCAGCAGGGAAGATTTGTAAGGGCTGAAGGTATTCCATGAGGGCACTGCTGTGAGAACTGTGATAGAAATGAGCACAACTCTTTTTTGATAAGGATTTCAGACATGGACTTGTGGGTTTTAGGACTGACAGTGGGCACTGCAAGAAAGAACCATGAAACCTTCACATGTGACAATTTCTGATGTGTATTTGTTAAAGAATGTTCTTATATTCCTGGAAGAAATAGGAATGGAGATTTTTCAAACCCCTCTGACCCCGCAGGGCTGAGGGCAGCCTTAGTTCAGTTTTTAGGCAGTAGTTCTGCTCTTGCTGGGTCTTGGGGCCCAAATCTGGTCCCATCCAGAGGAACAATAAAAACAACAGAGAAAATTTTACAGTCTCACGTCAGGCCATGAAAGGAATTGATATTAATTCAGTGTAAGAAAGACCTTGAGAAGAGTGTGTATCTTGCTGGCTCATCCAGCTCTGTCATCAGGAATCCTTTAACTGCCCAAGTTCAAGCTGAACATTTTTAAAGTGGAAAGAATTTCATCTATGGACTGGAACAAAAATATTTTAAAGCATAAAGAAGACATCTGGTCATTGTGCTGCTGTTGCATATGAGATGAGATGTTTGTTTGCTCACACACAGAAAGAACAGAAACCACCCTTGCCCTGACTGCTTATTAGAAAAAGCAAATAGAAATTATGTGCACAACTTGCTGAAACTCCTGTCTCACTAAATGAGACATAATTCATGTGGCTAAAATGAAAACCTTGGAAAGACTACAACTTTTCTCTACTGCAGTTTGACTCTAACCACCTGTTGCAAGGATTCAAAATAGTTTCCAGTGTCTTTCCACGTCCCAGGGCTCAGTGAGAGGGGTCTCTTAAAAGGGGTGTCTGAAACAATCCCAGTCCCCACCTGGAAAGGAAAGTGAGTGTGAGCCTTCACAGCAGCCTGGCAGCTGCTCCTGTGGGATTCTTCCTCTACTGACAGGGCAGGAAAGGCCATTTTAATTTATAACTGAAATCTTACCTTGCTTTAACTGTGTGAAGTGAGAGATTTGCCCTGGTGCCTCTTAAAATGGATTGGACATCATTTTGCTTCATTGAACCTATTGGCTTTTACAGGCTGATAACTGATTCTATCAGTACGAAACAGCCACTGTAGGAACATCTGTTTAACCAGAAAACCTTCAGTTGCATCTTGAAGAAAAATCAGCTTTTCCTTCCTCCTGCAAACTTCCCTGGTGTCCCCTGCAGCTGTTCTCCCATGAAACAACAGATGGATTCACACTCACCCCAAAAGAAGAGATCACAACCCAAACTTCATCCCCTCAGGGTTACCAAGGCATGAACACTCTCACTTCTTGCTGGCTTGCAGCACAGGAACACAGCCTGTTCCACCAGCCAGGATGTGTCCACTTGGCCTCTGCACTTGTGCTCTTGGATTCCCGAGTGACTGGGATGGAGATAAATGTGCTTGGGAATAAAAGGTTTTAGCCCCCTCTAAATTCCTCCACAATGTTCTCATGGAAGCTGAGCAGCCAGACAAACAGCAGTGAGGTGTAGCTGTTGTCTCTGGAAAATATTCTCAGTGAACTTCCAGCTTCAGCTGACAGCTTTTTTATTTCTTTGTTATTTAAAGTTCTTCACACTGAATGCCATAAACTGATTGTGGTAATGCTCTGCCTTGAGTTCAGTGCTCCACACCAATCTGTGGTTTTGCAGTCAGATTCTCCTGTTTTGGGAAAATCTGTGATTTGTAGGTAAGCAGGAATCCCCAGGGACAGAGCTGCCCCTTAATCAGATGTGTGTAGAATGTACTGTACACAATGCCCCAAAGCAAACCAGATTATTTAAGGGTAAATGTGAATAAAGTTAGGTAAATATTTAATCCAGAAGTGAATTTTAAGCTAAGATACATCTATTTGTCACTAACTGAGACTTTATAAAAATAGTTTATAAATAGTTTCCAGATAAATTGCTTGTTGAGGTCCCAAAAGAATTTAAAAACATTGTGCCCTGTGCTTTCTTCCCTAAAAAAGCCTCTTCTGGAGAGTTGCATGCTTTATTTTCTTTCCCTTCCTTATCTATTTATTTATTTTCCCTTCTTTTAACTGTAAAGTCAAGGAATTATGTCAGACAACATCTGAACATACACAGATTTTATAACAAGTTAAGTGTATAAAATTATATTAGGTCTGTCTAGAAAGTCTCTAAACGTCTGTCTAATGGCTTTCCCTTAAGTGGCTCCTTTTGCTTTTTATTTTCTCCCATGTAAAGCTATTCCAAGCACCAAAGTGTTACCAAAATGGAATCATATTTTATTGTTCCACTAATTTTCCACTAAGCTTTCCCTTGTTTGTTTGTTGCTGGGCTATGGCTTTTTTCTTCTTCAGAATTTCAATTACTCCCCTCTCAGGGTAGGTGGTCTGTAACACTAAACCACCAGGCAATCAGTTTTATGCTTTCCTTTCCAGCTCCAGCTTTCTTTTCCCAAACAACGGTAGGAAATCCTCTGTCTGACACAGTACAGGATAAAGAAAAACAAAAATCAGGCCCATTTGTGATTCAGAGATATGCTCAGTGCTCTTAATGCCTAAAATGCCCCGTGTTTTGATATAACAAAATACTTTAATCCAAAGGCAATTTAAATGATGGACAAAGTAATGGTTGGGAGAGAACAACCAAAATAAACTGGAGCTTTAGGACTGACCTTGATCTAGAATTTGTTGAATTTGTACATCCAAGCAAAAGAAAACTTTTAACTGTGGAGCTGAACTATAAACTTGAATAGAATAAATCTAGTTAGATCATGACATGCACAAAAATTTACATTCAGAGGAAAGTAATTTTAAATAACTTGGATGCCTGACAACAACACAAGTCTGATGTCTCTCTAAATCACTTAGAGTGGTAGAAGTCAGTGTGTTTCAGTTGAAAAGTCATTACTCCAGGTTCCAAGCCTGCATCTACTCTGCAGTTAATGACAGAAATCAAAATTTAAAATCAGGGCTAGAAAATGACTGCACTGTAACAAAATAACAGGAATATTCTGAAAAGGCAAAAAACCCCAAACCAATGTTTTTCATTTTCAAACATTAAGATAATGCTGCATTTCATTTGCTTAAAAAGGAAATATGTAATACTTAGGCAGCAACATAACACATTGTGGTTCACTTTCTCCTGTCAAAAATCTGGTTTATTGGGAGGATAAAAGCAGTTGCAAATGTGGATATTAGGAACTGAAGGAAGCAGAAATGGAGCTGTTTACAACAACTGCGTTGTTACAAAGTGGGAGACTGAACTGAAAATCTGACTTTGTTTTCCATAAAATCCTTCTCAAGTGTCAAATACCACAATTTGGATTCTCCAAAGATGAGTGAACTCATGTTTTTAAGTATTCAAAATAGATGTAAAATACATTTGTGCCTGTTATAGATCAGCAAATTTGTCACTTGTAGATTATTTTCCCATGTTTATGGACCCTGACACTGAGCAGTGCCTAAGACCCCAGTTGTTGTTTATCTAATGCATAGCCTTTAATTTAGGCAAATAAGTAGCAACTTTGGCTGTAGTAAAACAAATCCCCACCTAGCCTGAACATATAAAACATGCTTAAGTTTCTCCACTGTGATAGGCAATTTATGGGGCAGGTTTATCCCAGGGTGTCTGCTCACCTATAGATCCTATAGGCTTGCACAGAACCTCCAGAAATAGTTCCAGTAAATAGCTGTAAATTTACTTTTTATCCCTAGCTTAGAACAGACTTTATGAATGTGGCCATCAGCTCCCAAAAAGTCTCTGAGTGAAATCTTCACTGCTGACTTCAGCTAGACAGATCTCAAATTAATCACACATTGTGCTTCTTACTTCAGGGCAGCGTTTGCCTTCCAATTTTTAGCAACTTTTAAAATACCATCCTACTATCCCCGGCCACCCAGTTCAATTTCCTTGGAGAAAGGCCTTGCACGGCTTGAAATGTTGTGGTTTGCAGTTAACAAGTGATTAACACGTGAAGGACAGATACAAACAAAGGCATTTATTCTTTCAGCATGTTTCACTTACACATTTAAGTTCCCAGTCCTTTTTGCCCCTGCAGAAGATGATGAACATCACCTGATTGCCTCAGATTATGAATGACTGGGGGTGATTATGAGCCTGGTGGCAAAAAGCGGTCAGGACCTTTCCCAAGCCCTCCATTTATAGCCTTAATTTGCATTTTCCTACAAGGATAAGTAAATTCTACCATGGTTTATCGCTTCAGTGACAACTCCCTTGAAGCAGCCATGATAATTGCATTTTTTCCTGAAACGGCAGGAAAGCACTTCCTAAGCAGTTAAAAGCTTTTGGGTTTAGTTTTTCTCCAAAGGTTTTCTGAAGGAGGGGAATTCAGTCCTTAAACTCAGACACAAACAAGAGCTAAGCACCAGTCTCTGCATCTTGTTCATACTGAAGAGCACCTCAGGCAAGGGGATAAACAAAAGGAAAGCAAGTTATTTTTAGTTATTTGGGACAAAAAGGACAGAGTCAGTGACAAGTGTATCATCATAGTTCTGGTGCCTTTGTTCTGTAAATCTACTCAACTCCTAACACAGCTTTCAAAGCAAGCAGAAAGTTTAAATGACTGAGTGTCACTCTCCAGAAAAGAGGGCTTTTCTCTTAGATTATGCACAAAATTAATTTCATCCCAAAAGAAACTTCACAGCATCTTCTCAGCCTCCCAGCTCCTATTTCTGCCTGAGATACTAAAGTCACTAAAAAAGCCACAGAGATATTGAGTCACTAAAGTGTTTCTCATCAATCTAACGAGTTTGGGTGTCTAACAAAAAACCACAGCAGGGTCTGGGGAAGGCAGGCTGGGAAAAGGGACTGAACTGCAGTGTCAGAGCAGGGAAAGTGGCCTTCAGTGGGCTGTAAAGCCTGGAGATGTGCTAGAGGCTGAAATATCATGTACTGCTCTCTCTGCCACCCTTGGTTTGTAACTCACTTTAGCATCAGCTGCTCAGCAAGTCTGCAAATGCCTCCCCCAGTGAGGCAGCCAAAAACGGGGCAAAATCTTGCTTTCGGGTCAATTTAGAAGCAGAGAAAGACAGAGAGCATTTTAATTAGCAGCAGGACATAAAACTGGCTAAAAGTGAAGGAGAAGCTCCTCGTTGCTAGAGAAAGGTTTGTAATAGAAATGGTGAACACATCCCCTGCTGCAGAGGAAACTTTGCCTGCAAAGGTTTGAAGGGGAAAGAAGGAGGCCAAAATGAAGGGAAAACAATGAAAAGCTGGATTAAAAAGAAGTGGCTCAGTATGTACTGGCTCCTTCAAACACAGGAAGGAATCACAGGGCTGGCTGTGTAGGGACTGAAATTAAAACAAGAGTTGCTAGCAGGACACTTCTGAGCTGTGAGTGCAGCTGGGACAGCTCAGTGCATCTGTTCATCCCCAGCACCCAAGGGACCAGACTTTCACTCCAAAATGGGAGTTAGGGTTCTTGACAAGCTAGCAGGAAAAGGGAAATGCCACTAGCAGAGAAAATACAAAAGTGAGAATTACATAAATTCACATTTTATTCCTATTTTATTGTGGTTAAGAGAACTGGCTCAGCTCAAGTATGGGAACATAACTGGGTGTAAGGCAGTGACTGGCTCCAAGAGGTGCAGCTTCCAGAGCTGCCCTGGGTGCCAGCAGGCTTGGTTTTTCAGCAACATTTCATATTCCATGCTATTATCATCACCTGGCTTTGTTTGTTTGGATTTAGGATGAAGCAAGCTTTAAAGAATCTGACACACATGTTTTTTTTCTTTTCATTCCATCATTTAAGCCTTCCTTGTAACTACAGACAGGAGATTTCTTTAAGACTTACAAAAGAGGAATGAATTCTGAATGAGCTACAAGGGAGAGATAAATAAATATGGAGTCAGTGGAGTACCCTGACAAAACAAATATTTTTTTTTCTTTGCAAGAAAGTTGCTTGGAAAAAAAAGTGCTGTACAGAAAAGGGGTTATTTGTTCTTAGGTTTTGATGAAGATGATCAACTTGGGGTTTTTTTGCTAAAGGGAAACACAATTAGGCAGAAAGAAATTTCATCTCTGTATGTCACACATCTAAAAGAGGCTGACAATTTTCAATTTCCAATTTCCACTCTCTCTGTCTGCAGATCAGGTTGGGCACTTGGGGATTTCCAACCAGGACCTGGTCTGAGCCAGCAGTCTGTGTCCAGTTTACATCTGGAGTGGCCATGGAAGCCTTGTCCTTCCCACCATGGCCTCGTCCTTGGCAAACCACAATGTTTCTCCATCCAAACCCATGCTCCCAGAAATACAGGCCCTAAATCGCCATCAATTCAGCCACAAAATATTTCTCTTTTTTTTGTCCATGGCATGGCTTCTGACTTACAAACAGTAATAGAGCTTGAAGTAGCAAAAATACAAATAATCACTTTATTCACTTAACTGATGAAAGCTCTGCCCAGAGCCCCTCACCATTTGCTGTCAGATTTTGGGCTTGAGAAAAGAGGCTTGTTAAAAGAAAGGAGAAAAAGATTTCTGTTTAGGAATCAAGTTAGAGAAAAACACTTTGGAGAAGGCTGCAAGGGTGGAGATCAGATGATCTTTGTGTGTTTCTTTAGGAGGAAAAAGAAGTTATGCAATTCCAAGCAGTCATGTGGTATGGCAGCTGCTAAAGTTACTGCTAATTTTTATTAGAGCTGGCCAGAGACAGAAAAAGGTCTGCTTTATAAGCAAGACCTTTTAAGAAGTAAACTAAATCTTCCTGAGCTGGGAGGCCTGCAGAACTGAGAGAAGGAAAAAAATAGCACTAAAATATTCTGGGTTTTTTTTTTTTCTCCCCCCACCTTCAAATGGTTCAGGAAACATTTTCACTCTCCCTTCCTGCTGCTGGTTTCTTTCTCATATTCATCCAATCAATCAAGCAGATGTATAATATTTACCAGTTTTCAGCTCAAATTCCTGCTCAGCCCAAAGGACTATTCACGTGCAGAATGTGTGTGAGCTTTTATTCCCCCCAGGCAGACACGTGGCCCTGGGTCCAGGCTCTGCCTGACCCTGCTGGGAGCAAGGGCTGCATCAGCTGCTCTCCAAAGGTCCTCTCCAGCCCCAGCCATGCCCTGATCCTTGGAAACATTCAGTGATTTTACTCTGTTTGATAAAATTGGAGATGGGACTCCAGTACTCCCAACAGTCTTATGGTATTTTCCAGGACTGAGCACCTGTGGCTCGTTTTTGAAAATCTGTGCAGGAATTAAACTGGATCCTGAGCCAGGCTCCATCCCCAGACCTATTCCTTGCTTTCAGCTTTGCACACTTTTGTGCCCTTCAAAGTCATGTGCATGATGGCAAAAAATAATAAAGATTAAATGCAAACACTACAAGATGAAATTCACCACACTGGAGAGACCAGACACAGCTCTTCATGTGGCATCTAATCTCTGTCCAAACAGGATTAATTTTGTACTGCTGTTAAATGGAGCATATAATTAATGTGGATACTCCTCTGGGGCTGGGGATGATAACTGTGCCAGTGGGAAAGGGAATGCCTTTCCTGAGATCCACAGGTCCAGTCCAATAAGGGATCTAGAAATCTGTGGGTTTGTTGGTTTTTTTTTTTTTAAGGAGTATTTTAATACCAGGATCAATTAGACTATAGAAAATGAGCCTGCATTAACAAAAGATACTGTTTTCCACACTCTGCCTCTTTTTCCACCTGCTTCACACAACTGAAGCACATTTAATGCATAATTTAAGCTGGAGATAAGACACTTGCAGCGTTTGCACTCTTTGGGACTAGGAATCCCCTGGTCCCTCACAAAAGGGATGCACACAGGGATGGGATTATCCATCCACCATTTACTGCTCAGCCCACACAGCCCTCCTGCACCACTCCTCCTTCACCCCAAAGGCTCAAATGTCCTTTCTGGATGTAATATTCCCCCACACAGCCTTTAAAACCCAAATTCCCCTTTCAGAGGTGAATTCTCTTCAGAGATTTAAGACTTTACAGATAGAAGCTTCTTTAAAGATGGCACACCTTTATATGAAAGCCAACACAACACAAACTTACTTTGGATACTAAAAATGCATAAAAAAGTCTTAAAAGGAAAATACTGTTTTCATTTAAAAGCCTCAGTGGTGAAGCAAAATTTTTCAACTGCTATTATTGTCAGCCCAGCCCCATTTGTATTTATGAGAGCCTAAAAACTTTACAAGTCCTGTAGTTGCACTTTGTAGTGGAACATAAAGTAGTCAGGTTACATTGTTTTGAAATTTATCAAAATATGCAGAAAGTAAAGCAGTAGTCAACAATGTTGGAACTAAATTCCCAATGTTGATAAATCGTCACCTCTCAGTGTTTCAAGCCCAGAACTGCAGTTAATTGTGGATAATTTTTCAGAGTGTAAAGAGTTAATTAATTAAGCAAAGGAAAAAGCCTCATGTATGAAGGAGAGCATGAATCTAAAGCCATAATTGCCATATACAATTTGCTAGAGTACATTTGATAAACTTCTATTGAGCACTCTCCTTTTCCAGGCTTTCCTGTTTCTTGTCCTACCATACCCCCACATTTGGCAACTTTGATAAAACAAACAAAAAAAACCCACACTGGAATCGGTTTTGTTTACTATTAAACACCTTATTTGTCATTAAAACTACAACGACCACTGGGCAGGAGAGACTTTGTTTTGTACTTCTCACCAGAACAGCCCCCATGCTCTTGTTCTGAAGAAAACTCCCCCCACCCAAATTAACCAGGGCTGAGCTGCAGGATCAGGATTTGGGATCCCCAGGAAGATTTGGTCATTCTCTCACACTTGGCATTTTTCACGTTTGCTGAACAAATTCCGTTTTTAATTCCAAATGAAGAGTTATGCAAATGTGACTCAAGTGCCTTTTGATAGAGCTGGTCTGAGCTTGCTCCTTTTGTCAGTTAATTTGCACTTACTTCATGCATATCTTTAACCCAGTTGGCATGGTAATGTGCCACATATGTACTAAATTAAGGATGATTGTGCCTGATTGCCCAATTATGATACCAAATGTGTGAAAATAGTTGATAGGACATTCTGTGTGTTTTCTCTAAAAAGACTCCGTGCATTCAAAAATCTAAAAATAAAACCTAACAGTTAATCATAATGGTTTGGCTTGAAATGTGGAAAACTGACAGGATGATTTAAAATGCAAGGAATTGCACCACAAATGAAAAGATTAAATTGTCCCATTGTTATATGCTCTATTAGCATCTTTTAAAATGGCCCAGCATTTGTTGGAGTCTGACACGTTTCTCTCTGATGAGCTACAGAGGATGAACGAGCTATTTTTCATTTCTTTGACAGAGTAATAATTCCTAACCCCAAATTGTAGATTGATAGGTGGTTTGTATTTTGAATTCATCACAAGCTGTCCCAGGTCCCAAGCCAGGGCTGACCTGCAGCCACCAGGTGCCACACCAGGCTTGGAACAACCTCTCTCTGCCCCACCCAAGGCAGGCAGGCACCCACCAAGAGCTGGATTATCCAGGCAATTAGCAAGGATTGGTTTAGCAGAAAATGGCAAACACAGCTGAGGGAGGATGGATGAGGGAATTCACCACCACAGGATTCAGTGGAGTGAGTCCCTGACTTCTTGTGAGATTTGACTGGAAATCATCAAAGCAGTTTGCATTTCCCCTCCAATCTTGTGGTCCCAAACAAGTTAACCACACCAAAGAGAAACAACATTTGCCAAATAATCTGTGACTTCCACTGTGTTTTAAAACACTGTATCAGTAGGACTTTTCTCCCAGTTTTTCCAGCCTTACAGTAATGCAAAGTTTGAGGCAAGAGGATCCAACCTGGAAAGCAAATTCCTCATAATTGATTCTCCTTTTTCTCAAGAGCAATTTCCTGTTTAACTGCAATTCCAACACAAACATGAGCAACATTATTTAACTTCTCTGCAAGGACTGTGGATGCTCCATCCCAGAAAAAAATCTGGCATTCCTCCCAATTCCAGCAGTGGCAATTCTTTTCCTGATTTGTGCACAGTTGTCATGGTCCCCATCTCGAGAGCACTGATGGTTTTATGGGAGAGATCTCATGCTGGCTAGAGACTGAAATGGTTGTTTTCAAGCAGACTGTGTGAGCAAGGAAAGCAAGAGTGGAGGGAAGTGCAGGGGAGAAAGGACTCCAAACCATAATCCCATTAATTTAAGATGTGTTACACATAAGGGATCCATTCCTGAGTTTAAGAGAGCTTTTTTTTGATAATTTAATTACCTCTTATTTATTCAACACGCCCTTGAGACCAATAGTCTAAGCTTCCACAGATTCAAAATGCCCACATTACCCTTCGGGTCAGCATGATGTGGACTTCTTTTAAAAAGAAGAAAGAATAGGATGGTGTGGAAATTTGAGGGGAGCCCACACAGGACCTTTTCAAAAGTTGCAGCATGAAATGTGCTTTTAACCTGAGCTCTGCAGCCTGCAGGTCAGAGAATGTTGGTCCATAATATTTGAAACAAAATTGCTTTTTTTTTTTAATTTGCAACACTTATTTTCATTCCATCCAATTTATTTTTCTGGTTTTGTTTGTGGGAAGAACAATATTACAGGATTTAGTGTAGAAATCCTGTTGCAGCTCTTTGGTTGGTTTTCTGACTCATCCCCCTGCTTTCCCCACCTCCCTGCCACAGCTCAGCCTGTAGCGCTGGTATGAAATCAGGGAAATAAATTTATGAGAGGAAAAAATGCAGCGATAACCAAGGCTGCCTGTTTTCATTTACATTTTCCTCTTTGGGTTGTTATTATTACTCCCTTTCCACTGAGCTGTGGGATCTATGTTTTAGCACAGGCACGATGCTGCTTTGTGAGACACCATTAACAGATATGGACAAAGGCCTTGGAAAGTTTTCTGGGAGCATAAACTCCAAAAAGAGCTGACTCTGCTGTAGCTGCACTGGCTCTCATGTGCTTGCGTGTCCTGGCAGGAACTGCAACAGCCAATTTTAAGTCACTGTCTGACAATGTTTTCTTCTAGAAAATTAATTCCTGAGTGTACAGAGCTGCACAGTAAATCTTGTTGGCAGAGCTGGGCTTTCCATTCATGACAATTCTGTTTAATCCATATCCTTGTCGGAGTTCAGCTGGCACAGAGTGTCCTGCAAGGAGCTGCAGGCTTAGGATTATCCTGCTAAAGCTGGCATTGTTTTAAAAAGTGCTCACCAGCAAATCAGGAATTGAAGGTGGTGTTCAGACAGTAATTTTATCGAGTGATTATTTGTGGAAGATGCCTGTGAGTGGTGATAGGTGAGCAGGGCAGCCAGGGCAGCACAAGTGTGCAGTGACAGTGCAGCCAGACCAGCAATACACTGAGCCCTTTCAGCCACAGGCTCAGTCTGCTGGAAAAACGAGACCCATCACGCACCACCAGACCACAAGGAATGCTTCTTCTTTTATTCATTCACTCAGTTTTACAGCCATCCTTGCTTCACTTTGTGTCACTGTCAGGGAAAGGTTCACCATGCTCCTGCCAGTGTCCTTTCCTGCCATTCCTCTGTGGCTGATGGATTTCTCTGCGCTGATGTGACTTTTCAGAGGCTGTGCTGTGAACACAGCTACCAAATTAATCTCCCTGAAATCCACCTAACCCCCTCCTGTGAGCAGAAAGTGGCTCTGCCAAAACACCTCACTTACTACAGGGTGAACAGGGAGCCCGCAGCAAATGGCAGATTTTGTTTGTACATCCACAAGATTTGCTAAAAAGTTTCATTGTTCTCGTGTGTAATCTGTGAAGAAATGCACGTCCTGGAAAAGCAGCCTGTAATTTGTAGCACATGAGTGTGCTTTGGGGAAAATCAATCAAATGAACTAAGACGTGTTCTCAACTCCTAAACTAATGATCCTTCCTGTGAGCAGCATGAAACACCGGGCGAGTCCCAGATGGCATAAATCCTCCAGGTTTCAGCAAAGCTGTGACAGTTTATACTACCTCAACAGTACCCTAATTGTGCTGCAAACTTTTTAAGGTGGCGAGCAGTCAGCCTTTTCAAAAGCCTCCTTCTTCCCAAGCAGTCCCAGGGCTAAACAAACAAGTTTACCAGTTAGTGAGAAGAGAATGCCAGATTTAATTTATACTCTTTCAGGGCTGATGTGCTTAAAAATAATAACTCTGAAAATCTGATTTTGTCTTAAGAAATGCCAAGCAGCTGTGTAGAGGCATTCAGGGCTGGGACCTGAACCAACTTCTGTTGAGAGAGGAAATTAGGACCATTTTGTTACCCTGACAAAAATGAAATCTATGAGAACAGTAATTCCTTTGCAGAAAAAATCAATAGTTTCAGCATGTTTTTAACATGGCAATTTGCTATGGAACATCTTAACAATACCTCAGTAAATCACCAGTTGAAATCAGCTGTTGGCTTTGAGTGTACAAGTACAGAACTGCATGAAAAATGTGTAGTCAAAGCAGAGGAAATCTCCCAGAATTGTGACTTCCTCACACCTAAAGTCACTGTGAAAAATCAGAGAACAGATACAGGTAAGAAGAAGCTTTGGTTTACATGGAGAAGTTACAAAACCACCAAAATCCAAATCTTTAACCCTAATCTGGCAAGAACTTCTACAACTTCTTTCCCTCTGTGCCTCAGATTACCCATTTACAGAGTAAGGGTATTATTAAACAGTGAGGGGAAATTATTAAGCAGTTAATAGCCACAACATGATCTTCATAGTCATATGTAAGCACTAAATATCATTATTCAACAGATTCTGTAAAAGAAAATAGAAGAAAAAGGCTATTTCTCTCTATTTGCTACATGCTGCTCTGATGACTGAGTAGCACAGACCATGCAACATTCATCTTGGTTTTTGTCATTTAGTAGTAGCAGCATAGACCTCACAGTGCCATTACTTATTTCAATGATATGAAAAGGGCCAAAAAATTGCTTTTAAAGAAAATTCAAGTCAATTCTTAAACCTGATTAACTTTGCATTTAACCTTCTGAAAAATGCAGAACAGGAAATCCAAATTACATAAGGAAAATATGTTTAAAAATTATCTCTGACATAATTCCAAGGCTATCTCTGGATCAAATTGTCAGGGGATAGAATTTGCAAGCAAACAGCAATAAAAAAATGCTTCTGCTATCAGCTCTGAACAGTACCCTGAATAGGCAGTATTTCACTCTGCCTAATCCCTGCTCAGTAATTAGAAATGTTGTGGCAGTTCTGAAAATGAGAAGTGACGCTCTTATTTTATGTGTGCTCCAAAACACATTCACCAGAAGATCTGCTGCAAAGAAACATTTTCCAAAAGGAAATCAAATGATTTGTGTTTTACTTCATTGTAAATTCTCTGTGATGGATGCTGGAATTAATTAGGGAGATGTTATGCTCAGCATCTTATACTGGAATAAGAATTCTTTGTGGAAAAGTCTATTTAGAATCATGCTGATACATAAAACCTTAATATTGAATGAACAAATTGAAGAAGTTCTAGATAGTTAAATTCAGTTCTAGGGAAGTAAGTTGCCATCTTTCCTCACCATTTTTTATGCCTTTGAAAGCAAATGTGACCTGCTAGGATGCTCTGCTCTGTGCCAAGTTCTCCAGCTGTGTCCTCCTAGTTACAGCTACATCTGTAAATAATTTTTGAGTCAAACTCCCAAATCAAAACTTTGACAGTGTGAAGGTTATAAAAAAACTTGCCTCTAGAAGGACACCACCAGTGGCCATTACCAATTCTCACCAAGATTGTTTACAGGTATTTTAATTATCTAAGATAATTAGACACCAGGATGATAAAGCTCACTTAGATGCCTCGATGCAGGAGGAATTCCCTTTTTCCTTATCCAGAGCAAGGTTAGATAAAATGTGCTAAATATAAACTGCAGAGAACACAGGATGAAACAGCTGCTCTCAGGAGCTGGTGTCCACAGTATCTGTATTTTAAAGGGCTCACTTTTAGGGCACTCCAGTCTAGTGCTGTGAACTGGATGCCTGTAGTGTCTGGGCTGCATGAAACAAATTAATTTATCTAGAAAAGCATTCCATTAGCACTCCTGGAGACTGCTCCACAATGGGAATCAAACCATGTTAGCTGGGCACCACTCAAGGCTTGCTTCCACAGGACACTCCTGATCCAGAGTGAGATACTGGTCTGGAGACACCCAAAGCCAGCCCTTGGGAAACAATGTGCTCCATTTTCATCAGCATTTTGTGTATATTTAGAGGTGAGAAGAGTGAATATGACAATGAGTTTGTGGTCAGCTCAACAAGAGCTGTCAACACATGTCAGCCCCATGTCAACACATGGGTTCCTGCTACCCTTGGTGTGTTATTAATCCAACAAATCCCTCTAATGTCTTTGTTCTGGGCTCTTCTCTTGTCTGAAAATGCAGCTTGAACTGTGCAAAAGGCTCTGCACAAACACTGCTGGCACGGGCATGGCTCTGCTCAGGGAGGGGACAGGGCAGGAAAGCTCACCCAGCCTGTCCCCTCCTGTCCCTCTCAGCTCCTCTGGACACACAGAGTGGGACTCCTTCCTCAGCCTGCACCAACACTAAGCTTGGGGAGCAGTAAGGAAGGAGCAAAAAATAAAACCAGAAGGAAGGAGGTCCCTTGCAAGGCAGCAGATGGTGCAGAGCCCATGGAGGCTGGCTGCCCTTGTCCCCTGCACCGTGAGCCAGGGTCACTTCCACAGCTCACAGAGCCTGAACCAGGACCAGGACATTTCCTAACCTTGGGGTATTTGATCTCCCAGAGTTTTGCTTTTCATACAGTTGTTTGGTTTATGTGACTGTGCACTACTTCAGAAACGGATGTCAGCTTTCCAAGGAGGCTGTGGGGAAATTCAGGCTTATGGGAAACCTTCAGTTCAAACAAAATCACAGAGTTCTCACAAAACTCTCCAGACCTTTTCGCAATTATGTTACATCACACACAGGGTTTGAGCAACTCTGGATCACTTCACAGCTCAGCTTCTTATCTTTTTATAGTTCTGCTACTGTGGCTCCATTCTTTCCCATATGAAGAAACTTAATTAATATTTTATACCTTACTAGATTGTGAATACAATTTGCCATAACAGTACAGAAAAAGCAAATACACTTTGTCCCCTGCCAACAGAAAATCCTTAACAGCTGTTTATTGCTCATTTGCAAAACATAAGAGCAATGGAATTCCATTACTTAGAGAAACTGGCTGTTCCATGATATCCTTGGCAACAAACACCACACTTATCTTTTTGAACAATAGACTCTCAAAGTTTCTGCAGCCTACAAAAATAAGACAGTGAGGAAGACTTTTTCTTAACTGCAAAATGCCAAACAATGGGAACTGAATCACCATCAGCTGCATTGTGTTTCATGAAAATGAAACTTCTTCTTGCTTTCTCCCCCCCCCTCAAAAAAGAAATTTGCTTGCTGCAAATTTAGAGAAAAGTTTCATGCAAACCATCTCCTTCACAGGAAGAGCTTTTTATTGAGGTCAAGACTTTGGCAAAATGAGGAGAAATTCAGACTGCAATCTAAGTAATGTAAGAACTCACAAACAACATTAAAGGAGTTACTTAGGTTTATGATAAACCATAGAGAAATCACAGAGCAGAATTTTCCCTGACTGTTCAAAACTTAAATACCAAGAAAAATAACATCGTGCTTTACACCACAGATATTTCACATATGGTTTTAACTAAATAACTTCCAAGTTTCCAACAGCTTAAAAAAGAACTATCTATGGCATACCAGAGAGATGCGAGCTCCTCAGAAAGGCAGGACATGCACATACCATCCATAATCTGGTTTCTATATTTAGGGAAGGACTATACCTAAAGCCCTGGAGGTCAGCACTGAATCAAGCCCAGAATATTTTCACAGACAGATGTTCTAGACAGTGTTTACCACAGTCCAGTCTCCCAAACCCACAGCAAACGTGCCATGTGAAGACCTGAGCCGGAGCTTGCACTATTAAAAGGCAGTGTATTCTCTTACCTCAATGATCCTGTCGTGGATTTGCAGCCCTCCTTCCTTAGCAGCAGGCCCAGTGTCAACTATTTTGGACACAAAAATTCCTTCGCTGGATGAGCCATCCTGATTGTCCTCCAAGGATGAAAAGGAAAACACATTATTGTCCCTCTCGTCTGCCCTCAGCTGAAGCTTGTCCATGTCACAACAGTGCACATCATTTGAGAGAAATATTCTTACTGATGTCTTAATATAGAATTACTTTGTGCTAATGAGAACACCTGATACTCCAATTTTGAAAGATTAAGCAACCAGGGATGGCCTTCCATTAGGTAAATTAGTTGCTTGATAATCATTTTCCTCTGACTTAGGCCAGCTCAGGAGTAATTGTCATTACAATTATTCTCACAGCAAAATCCAGTGAGACACAGCCTGCTTGCACATCAAACATAAGACAACAGTGCAGTTTTCATTTTTAGTTGCACAGCTTTTCCTCTGGAGACTTGAAAATAAACCCGTGAAAACACCTTACACCTAACAAGGTATTTTCATATTCCTGTGTATTGTGCTTCTGCCACTGCAGAACAATGTCTCAGAAAGTTGAAGAACTCTAAAGAAAGAATAACTTTCAAGTGAATTCACTAGGAATAAATCGTGATTAATGTCAGATTTCTGAGCAGCCAAGAAGTAGTTCTGAATACTTTCTAAATTACTAGGACAAGGTATAATCCACTCCTTGATGTAATTAAAGTCATATGCAGCAGCTCCAGCCAACAAGCATCCCGAAAAAATACATTAGTGAGTGTGTGGTGCAGGAAACATCTGCTGAAATCACAGAACTCAAACCCAAGCTGTTTAAGTTCCATCCCTTCACCTGCACAGAGGGCTGCTGGATCTCTGCTGGAAAGTAAATAATTTTTTTTTTCAATGAAAGGAGCTAAAGTTGTGGCTCTCAACCCATGCACTTCACAGCAGTAGGGTCTGAGAAAGAGCCACTGTGGGTTTTATCATGTTGGGTGGGGCACTGCACTAGGATTAGGGGTGCTGGCTGTGATGATATGCAAGAAGAAAAGGGCAGTGAGAGAAAAGGCAGCGTAGTTAATAGACATCCACACAATCTCAATGGAAGAACTGCTCTGAAAGAATCCCAAGAGGACCAAATGCTTGTCAGCAACATTTTTCCTCTAAGTGTTGACCTACAAGCTTTTCCCAACTGGAAAGGGCAAACATATTTTAACAATTAACATACCACGCATGGCCGGCCACCAATAATATTAAATCCAAGAGATCCAGAGTCCCGGTGAAGGACCAGAGTCAGTGCTTTAGTTTCTTCACCCTACAAAGAACAGACAAAACACATTCAAAACATTGTGTGTAGGGGGTAAACAGGACAGGTAATACTTCTACCCAGGTTTTTTGCTGGGTTGGTTTCTTATTTTTGTTAAATCCCCTTGTAGTTTAGAGAGAAATGTTTGGAATAACTTTGCAGCTCCCAGTGGCTGCTCCAGCCACCCCACTGAGCTCCAGCAGCAGAACCTCCCCTAAGATTTATGTGTCTTTTTTATTGAAATCTACAGTGAGACACTTAACAGCAACAGAAGGGGTTTATATGCAATGCTGGTTCCTGCAACTACTTGACCCAGTCATATGTGATGTGTTATGTAAAATATTCCACGTCTCCAGTAGTCAAACTCTTTGGCTTTTCCAGTGCTTGGGGGTGACTGAACCTTAGGACTGGATCCTTGCATTGCCTCTCTCTCCTGCTGACTAGTGACATTGTTTTAAGTGACATTGTTTTAAACAGTATCAAGCATAAAATTCTCAGCAGAGTTTTAGAAAACAGCATTAAACAAAAGTGTGACAAATTTTGCCACAGGCCCAGAATGGCAATTGCTATTCACAGCACCTGCTGTGCATGATTTTTTTTTCTCTGGGATTTTAAGACTAGCAAAACAAAAATCTCCTATCACTGAAAATCATTATGTTAATCCCCTAAAATATGAAATTCTGCAGTGAATAGTTTTCTGGACAAACAGCATACAACAAAGATATACTGGAAGGACATGTAATATTTGGGGGGCTGTGTGAACAGGCTCTGTTATCCTGGCCTCTCATCCCAGCTTGTTCCTAACTACAAACTCCTACAAAAAGTCCTTTATGACACAGGGATGCTACTTAGGCCTATTAACTTTTATGAAGACAAAACTAAGTGTGTGAACTGTTAAAGACAACTAAATGTTCACAATGTTCTCCCTTCAGTCTCAGTCTAGTGTTGTTATTTACAGCACAACAAACAACAGCAGAGCACTACAAAAAGCCCTCTGAATAACAACATTTAGAGATTAGAAGAGGATCAGTGTGTGCATCCAGAGATACTGATGAACTTTTCTACCTCCAAAACCATTTGCTTTGTTTTATCCAAGGGGTGAAAAAGTTATGAACACAAAAAAAGTTTGAGGAAGTTATCTTAAAAGTCTGGTTTTCATAACCAATTAATGATAAAAATTGCAACAGTTACGTTGTAATTCAATGCAGATGGTTTTAGTTTGTGCATTTTTCTTCTAACATGTCAATTTGAAGTTGTCAGTCAAATATTAGTGTCTATTAAAGTCATAAAAAATGTCAAAGTAATCCTGGATTACTGAATTACTCCCAGAGATTTGGGGATGATAAGGAAGCCCAACTCCCTGCCAGTGTGAGCTGGCAGAGCTCCACTGACCACACACTCTGAGCTCCTCTCGGGGGAACTGCACCAACAACTCCACCTGAAAATGTGCTTTACAACTTCCACGTCAGTTTCTGATCACTATCTGCCCTAATGATTGAGGCATAAAAAGACTTGGACCTGATACAGAGGAACATGAACAAACTCTGACTGATTTCATTTGAATCTGCCTGCACTTGGCAGCACTGAGAACCAGGTACCAGAAGAGAACTGAAAAATGAAGTAAAATCTCTATTCTGGATTGTCCACAGACCCAGACCTCAGACAGGATTTCAAGGAACAAATTTCCAGTCCTGTGAGACCACTTTCAAGGACTGATGATTCTGGATGTGAAAGACAAGCACATGCTAGCATGACTGTTTCCTTCTATTATCCCTATTTAAGAAGGCAAATCAATTAGAACAATCAAAAAACAATTACAACATTGCTCTCAAGACGCTTTCAGTAATTAGAGTTGCCTGTTTTCATTAAAGCCTCCTTATGTGGCTTTGATTTGACACTTTTACACCTGGCTGAACAAGTATTAAAGCAGGTGGGATCGAATCAGTCGGGTTGTGAGGGAAAAGAAACAACTAATGCAGCTTTCTGTAGGTACTTCTGAAAAAGTACTTCTGTCTACAGGGGTTTTAAAGACATTTCCAGGTTTTCCTGGTGGCTTTGTCTCCATGCTCCCCATGGCAGCAGTCACGTTCCAGCCCCACCGTGGGTGCAGAACTGCCCAGCCCTGGGGAGGCAGCAGCACCTCGCATCTCAGCTCTTAACGACTCCTTCAACAACCTCCTCCTTCTCTTCATAAGGAAGCCACGATGCAAATGATTTTTCCAGGGCTCTGCCTTTCTCTCCCCCTCCAAGATCTGGCGTTCCAGAGGAGCAGTCATTAAACAGTGAGGTAACTGTGGAAATGTGGTGGCCAGGGGCCAGCCCTGCCCCGGCAGCTGCTCCAGCAGCAGACCTGATGCTTCCTGGCATGTTGTATTCCCACAGCTGAACAGAACTCTTAAACATAATTCTTGAAATTACTGTACTTCCCAGCTGAGTAATGTGCAGCTAATAGACTGCCTTTCCCTTTAGATAGCAAAGACTAATTTCTTTGGTAGTGCTGTGGCTAAGAAGGTCTGTCTTCACCAGAGGAGGCACCTCAGCTCCTTCTTCACTGGTGAAAGGGCTGCCAGGACCAGCCTGGCCCATCCTGCTGGGAGACAGGCTGAGAAAAACATCATCTTGTTTTAAAGGACTTCATCTGGTTCTTACAGAATTCAAATCTGTGTCACCACCACCACAGAGGTCCTGAATGTCAGATCATAACTGGTTCTTGCCTGGTTGATCCATTCAAAGTCAGTTCCTGTCTCTGGTTGCCAGGAGAGCAGAAGGGTTTCCACCCTGGGCTGTCAACTGCTTCCGATTCCCTCTCCCCTTGCTCCTTCCCACAGGACTTTCCTGGCTGTGTAAATAAGGGATTGACCAGATCAGCTTATCAAGAGGTGTGCACAGTGCTGTGTTTCACCAGGGATTAAGCCTTGTTTGAACTGTACAAGTTTTTTTTCTTGATTGTTTAGACTTTGCTATTTCAGGACTGACATGTCTGATCGAAGGAAATACTAATTTTGAGGGAGACACTCCACCTTCCCTCCCACTCCCTCCTCAAGCTCATCCTCAATAAGCCTCTCCTTTTTCCACCATGGAATAAACAGTCATTCTCTGAATAAACCTCTGAACTGTACAGAGTAAAACTGAAGTGTTCCCTCAGTGATAATACACGTGGGTAACACAACTGGGGTCACTTAAGGCACATCTGCCTGCCTAAGGGCCTTATAAAATTGTGAGATGCTTACAGATGAGTAAAATGTATTAAAGATATATTTATTTATGTCTTCTCTCAAGATGGTTATGGTGTTATAGAACTCACCTCAGAAATGGTAGATGAAAGCACAGCAAAGCTGTGATTCACCCAGCATCACAAACAAGGTCTATGCTAAGGTGAATCCCAACCTGGGTCTCCAAAGCTGCCAAAAGACCATGAATTTGGGTCTTTGACTGAGCATTTAAACACAACTGTACATGGGCTTTTCTTCTGTTTTGACTACAGGATGTGTGATCTTATTCTGGATTGGTTCTACATCTGCAGCAACAAGCAGCCATCAGGCAGGAAAGCCAGAAAACCCTTTTTCTCCATCTACTGAGGAGCCAGAACATCCCACAGTGAGTTCTGCAATCACCACTTGTAAGCTATGAACCCAGATTGTTGGTGCTCAGCCTACTTGTGCTTAGCATAGACCAAACTACTACATCTGAGAATGTATGAAAGATGAATAATGCTCATAATTTAAATAATGACAGCAAATTGGTTATTTCACACTACCATACCTCTAATCCCTGTGTTCAGGGAAAATCCTTAGGAAAATTTATACATCCTGCTGAGTGCTCCTGCACAGTCTGTGCTCCTGTCTCTGAGAAAATAACCCCACACTTGGAAGCCTGCCACAGGCCCAAAGAGGGAAAGCATCCCCTGCACCAGGTGATTACCACAGGTCTTTTACTAAACTCCCTGTGTCACAAAGATGCAAGTTTGCTATTTGTGCTTGCCTGGGAGCTGGGCAGCAGAGAGCTGTTAGTGTTGGCCAGCTGCCCAAAATGCTGTGAAAGACACGTAATTGACTGACCGCTGGCCCAGGGCTGTGGTGACATGACACCTCCCAGCTTTCTCCAGACTGGTGGCTGCTCCAGAGAACTGCACAACAGCCCTTTGTAACGGGGCTGGACCCAGCACAGGGGTCTGGGCCAGCTGTACCCATAAATCTGATAGGAAGTGTAGCTGAAAATATGTGTCATGAACATTTGCAGTTAAGAAGGAGCAGCTCTCAGGATTACAGCAGCCCCCTGCACGGTGCAGAGCTAAACGATGCAGACCCAACATCATCAGCACTAGCCATGAAAAAAGGGTGGTGTGAGAATAAAGGAGATCAAAGATGAGGAGGCAGGGACTGGGTGAGATGGCTTCTGACAGCAGGAGAGCGTGCAGGGCTCTCCTGTCATCAGCAGTGGAGATGGAGCTGTGGGAGCAGAAAGCCCCCAGAATGCCATGGCAAAGTGCTGCAGGAAAAGGGGGAGACAGAACTGTCCTGAATCTTGATATGACTGTGAAGCCCCAATTTATTTTAATGGTATTACTAAGATTTTGACCAGCACACACCCAGTATTGCCTGAAGTTAGAACAGTTAATTTAGTTTTAAATATTTTCTGGTTTGAGTTAGGAAAACAGGCTGGGTTCTGTCCTGGATTCCTAAGAAGGTTAAAAAAAAAAGATCCTCTGACATGAAGTTTTATTTCCTTTACACAGCTTTTAGAGCCTCAACATTACCAGAGGTGTGAATACAGATGTCTGACAGTTTTGAACAGTTTAATACTGCTATGTCTGTGGTAGCACATTCCAGGTCACTGGGAGGACTCTGAATGTCTTCATTTAAAAGATAATTGGCTTCCAGGGCTTCCCTCGCTGGGGAGCCTCATTCCAATTAAAACTTGGGGATTGTTGTAGCTCTGGCTTTTGATTCTGGTCATTTTATAAATGGTCTAATTTTGAGGGGTTGAAATCAAGTTAATTTTTCCCTTCCTAATTAAAGAACCCTGTGTGACACTGGGAAAGGAATCACAAGTACACAGCAGATATCTTGTATTTGGCTGTGGATGTTACAAAGATGATGGCTGCAGATCCTGAAATAGCTGGTGAGGTGTCCGAGTCACATCATAGCTAATCCCAAAGCCTGCATTTTGTGGGAAGCCCTATTGTGGGATGCCAGGTGAGCTCAGGCTCTGGAGAGCATTGGGTCACAGCAGCGTCTTCCAATTCACTCCACTTTGTGTGACTCCTGGGAGTCAATTTCTGCTGCTTTAATACCATTTCCAGCCCTGGAAATTCCACTTTTAGAGTTTTCTTCGGGGAAGAGAACCAAGAGAAAACAGCAACACCGCGACCTTGTTACTTTTCTGTGCGAGTTACCTCATGGGGTCCAGCCGGCAACGACGGTCACACTTAAAAATGTACCTATAGAAAGATGTACCTACAGATGTACCGCTTAAAGATGCACCTACAGAAAGCGGCATATTGGGGCTATTAAACCCCAAAGCTCAAGTATTTGAAAGGATTTGCGGCCGGATGGGCTCTCCAGGAGAAACCCTGCGCACGGGACAAGGCTCATCCCGAGGGACAAGACTCATCCCGAGGGACAGGGCGCATCCCGAGGGAC